>CM002477.1:15384222-15401428 GCA_000325765.3 Leersia perrieri
TATTTATATGAGAGGGGTGTGTCTTCTTATGTAACGTTTTTCTTTAGAAGAGACAAGTTGTAAAATTAGGGTTTGAGCATAGGATTCGATTTAGTTCGAGTTTTTGGAGAGGAGTGCTGTGGTTGCACTTTGTAAACACATATTGAAGCAATAAAGTTGATCTACATCTACAAGTTCTTTGATATCGTGTTTTTGGCGGCGGTTCCAAAGTCCCGACAGTCAGTCAGACCGGAGGTGTAGGCGCGGTCAGACCGGCCTAGACACAGCGGTCAGACCGGATTGCGACAGAGGGAAGGTAATTTTTATTCCGCAAAAATTACTGGTTTTTGGTGTTCCAACTATTCACTTCCCCTCTAGTTGGTTTGTCTTCTTGTTTTCGATCCTACAGCCGATAATGTCAAATTGTAGCTGCAGCCATATAGGATTAGTATTTTGTGTCTAGCCTTTGGCTGCAGCAGCACAGCGGGCTGCCGAACAGGCCCTAAGTGTACAAACAGGAACAGGACAGGCAGCAAACAGAAACTGAAGCCTGATTGAGGCTTTTCTTCTCCTCTTGAAAAAACATACACGCAACTGATCAAAACTGCAATCACTTAAGTACCTGAATATTGCATCGCCCTATTCAGATGTAGCATTCATCAAGAATTTGGAAGAACTAAACCACGAACAGAAACACAATGGGCCAATTACCTGTTTTTAGGCATAACTACCAAAATGACCATATTTTTTCAGGTTTGCTTATTTGACCCGGTTTTTCAAATTGAAGATTAAGTTGCATTATTCAGTTTTAACATTCATCAGGAATTCTCAAGAACTGAAACATGAACCGAAACACAGAAAGACATTGGTTGCATTATTCAGTTGTAAGGTATAACATTCATCAGTAATTCAGAAGGAACTGAAAAACAAAAGATATCATTCAGTTGTAGCGTCCATCAGGAATTTAGAACAACTGAAACAAAAACCAAAATCACATAAGGTTACTGCATTGCATTATTTAGTTTTAGCATTCAGAAGAACTGAAACCGAAACGCAGAAGACATTATATTGGTTTTGCAGCAGACTGTATGTGTCTGTCCAGACCAAAAGAATAGAAGCAGTAATGTTTTCTTGCTTGGATGCTAGGTGTATCACTTTGTCAGAGAGTGAAATGAATGCCTATTCCTCTTCCTCCTCATGGAAGCGGAGATGCTTCCCCTCCGGCACCGGCAGGCCCCTCAGCACCATGGTGCAGTTCTCCACCGGAACATACGCCACATCCTCCCTCTCCATCTCGCCATCGCTGTCGTAGATGAACCTGGTGTGCTTCCCCTGGAAAGCAGGCAGCCCAACTTTCTTCTCCTGCTCCTCCACCTGCTCCTCATCGTCAAAAACAGACATGTTGCTCATCCCCTCACACAGATCATCAAAGCACTCATCATCATCATCGGCTTCATCTTCTGTTAGCCACTCCTCCTCCTCCTGGTCTTGCTCCGTGAATGTGTCCTCATCGTCCTTCTCGGAGCTGGCATTGACCTGAATCGACCAAGCTGATGAGCTGTCGTCGTCCGGTGATCTGTCGCTGCTACTGTCCTGGAACGGGAGGGATGATGACAAGACCACAGACCCTGAATTGGACAGGTCCGATTTCCCTGGGGAGTCCTCGAATACCAATGCACGGTTGCACTCCCCAAGGTTCTCCTCTGCCTGAGCCGGTGGTGGCGGCAGGGCAGCTGCGATGACCTGCACAGTACAAGAATTAAATACCAATTATTACAACGATAACTAAACAAGCTGACTGGTTACTAAACAAGCTGACTGGTTAAGGTGGTTGATTAGCATCACAAAAGCATTTGGGCAAGTTCAGGTGTAGTGAAGCAGAATTATTGTACTGTGTATACTGCTAACACGTGATACATCACATATGTCTGAACTGTGAAGAAATGTCCCTGTCAAATGCATTATGCAATTGAGAGATGACAGTCACTAGCAAAATTTCTGAATGCTTATTATAGGTACGTTTACGAGCAGCAATAAGCAAAGATTGATTAATAAATAAGAGATGACAGTCACTAGCAAAATTTCTGAATGCTTCCATTTAATATACCAGGAGTGTAGAAAATTCAGGAAGCCAAATGTCATCCTAGAACAATTGGACGCAGGATTAATCAAATAATATCGCTATAGAACAATTCTTTTCAAATATATGCTTGTGAATTGCATTACATGATGCAGAGAGCATTTAAACAAAGACAGATTACACTAGTATATCCTGAATCCTTCCAACGGATGTATCAGAAATTCAGAGACCAAATATTACCCTCCTGGAACAAATGCAGAATTGACAACTTATTTGTGCCATGTATGTAGTCGTACAGGATGGAAGAAAGGAAATGTTAATGTTTCAGTTGTAGTATGAATGCATTGGATGTTATAAATCCAGAAATTAAACTGAGTAACTTGCAAGGATGTACCACAAGACTAGAACAACAATTTGGTCTAACATACTATATAATTTGGATTTGCTGAACATGAGTGAATTAATAAATTGCACGCGTCGCATGATTGATCTTACAGAATCGACAAGGAAAACAAACAATCCTGGGAAGCAATTGAAGTAAAGAGGAAGGGAAGGGAAGGGGGTGAGGGGAATTAGGTTATACCTGCAGCTTGGGAAGCAGGTCCTCCTCCTCGAGGACGCAGGGCACCGAGAAGGCGAAGGCGTGAGGGGCAGCAGATGCGGCGGCGGAGAGTTGGGGCGTGTTGGCGGGCGTGGGCGCGAGGAGTTGGGCGGGGGATCTGGCGACGCCGAGCAGGGATTGGATGCGGAGGAGGTTGGGGGAGGGAGCGGAGGAGGCGGCGGCGTCCTCGTCGACCTTCTGGAGGAGGGTCTTGACCTGGCCGCGGAGGAGCGCCTCGCCGGATCCGGGAGTGCGGCGCGGCCTGGGGCGGGCCTTGGCGGCGGTGGAGGCCGGCGTGTGGAGCCCCGCGGCGGCGAGCCCCACGATGGGGGAGTCGTTGGTGATGTCGTGGAGCGCGGGGCGCGCGGCGGCGGCGGACTTGGCCATGGAGCGGGTGATCCTCCTGGTGGAAAGCGGCGTCTCCATGGCTGCTCGATCGATCACAAATCGTGGGAAGAGAGAGAGAGGGGGGCAATTGGGGTTTGATGAGTGCGAGCTTGCTTTAAATGGTGGAGAGGAGAGAGTACAACGGTCGGTAATATGACCGTTGTCCCTCCCCTTGCGCTTCCGCGGCGGCGCTCGTCTCCGTTATGCTACTAGCCGTTGGAACGAGGCCCATTAAGTACTTTCCACGTTTTTATACGGCCTTAAGCTCATGGGCTGGTAAGTCCACATTCAAAACCGATCCACGTCGTGGCAGGCCGTGTAGGCGTAGTCCACCTTGTGCCTGCCGCCGTCGGTCGCCCAGGCCGAGCCGTCCCACGGACATGGGCTTGCCCGGGTAGTCGCCGGTGGATTGGGGCGCCGTCGATGTAGAAGAGGACGGCGGCGGGGGACCATGCGATGGCGTAGGAGTGGAAGGCGGCGGTGGGGTCCAAGGGGAGGAGGTAGCGCTCCTCGCGGCCGCGGGATGTGCTGCCGTTGCCGTACACGTGCCCAGCAGCTCCAAGTCCAGCTCGTCGTGCTTCCACGTCCCCGTTCGACAGCTGCATTCATACACGGCCAACCAAATTTATTAATGTATTTGCAACCAGCTCTATTCATCAATCGATTTTTTGTATAGCCCCTTTTGGGCATCCCAAACACAAAACCACTTTTTTTTAAACTTAATTTAAACCACACTTTTTTTTGTTATGAGCAATTTTACAGTCCTTGAGAAAGTACCGAGAGTACCTAAATTTTAATGTAAAATTTGGTACCTCTTGGTTCTTGAGGTACCGAGAGTTATCAAATTTACACTTAAAAAATGGTACCTCCTCGAGAAGCTCTTTTGTTATTGTTTCAAACAAGCCATGTTTTATTCTTTTCCCCTAAATTTTACTGTCCACTATTAAAAAACCTGATGTGATATAACTAATAGCGACATGAAAACATGCTAATTATGTTCACAAAAGCTCAAACAATCGATGATTACGCTTCTTAAGAGTATATGTGCAAAAAAAATCTATTACATTTTTTACATTTATTATATACTCCTATATAAATACTAGCTAAATGGCTGATAAAACCTTATACTTAGGGGTTTCAAAACATTCTTGCACAGAACCTAGGGTTATGTGAGATAAATTATAAAAGATGTGGTTTTGCGTTACAAACATCCCTAAAGTTAAAGTTTTTTGAAATTTCCTTTTTTTTATGCAATATGCATTCATATTTGAAAAAAATTAATCAAGGTACAATCGCTGACACGCTTACGTAGTACACATGTACTTAGAAAGAACAATAGTTGTATCATAGACAGCCGCCGCTTTTGAAAGATTTATATATATGTGTGTGGCGCATGCGTACTCGCTAGTGCAAATAGGGTCTACGAGTATATATTAATCCTCTCTCTTATTTGTTTCCTGACTAGAAAAAAGAAGGGAAAAGGGAAAGGCGTGACAGGTACTTTTCGCCTACCGTTGGCGTGAATCCATCTATCCATCTCCACCCGGCCATCCACAAGAAAAGAAAAAGGAGATTGGCCGGCGATATCTGACTGATGGAGGCTGGGCATGCATGGGCAACCTTGTTGCATTGGCCAATATATGCACGCCTGCCTGCCCAACCAATGAGAGATAATGGAAAAATGGATGGACTGGATCGACATGGCATCTGTACTGTGCCCGTGCAATGCGCACTCACCGCCCTACGTATCATTTGCTGGATCAGCTTACTCCGTGATCATAATCAACTCAAAATTAGTTCACGTTTACAAAAGTCGCATGATCGATCAAATCATAACTAACCATGATCGATCAAATCACACTTAGCTCCCAATTAATTAATTAATCTTCTCCTTATATATACCCAACAAAATTACTACCCCCATCAAACTAAACATACATGCAGTACAGGCCGAGATGGATGCCCTTTCCATCTTTTAATTAGGACAAGTACCGGTGGACAACCGATCGATGGATGCGTAAACTTCTATCGGAAACGACGATGAAGGATCACACGGCAGCAAAAGGAAATTAAATGAAAGCAAATTAGAATAAAGTATTACTGAACTACTGATCGATCTTAATTATTAATTAGTATGAATCGATCGGAACGAAATGGAGCGCATAGTATTCCATGGATTCATGGACTAAATTAACTAGTAGGAGTAGTATTTTGAGTTCGGTGAAATTAAAAAGACGAACAATCAAATATGGAAATATTCGCATGCATGCAGGTTGCAATAATTGAGAGATGATGGTTGTATATGTACGTACGTAAAAGGCGACGACAACACCGGCGGTGTAATCATCAGGCAATTTGATGGAAGCACTGAAGAATCCATGGTGGTACGCCGACTTGGAGACGAAACCAGAACCTGCATGTACCCCGCGCGCTTAATTTAGTCGACTGGTTGATTATTGGCAATTAATTTCTCAAGAATCACAAATTGATTAAGCAATTAATCGAGAGATGGAGATATGTAGAGTTTACCGGTGAAACGGTCGAGCTTGAGGTGGACGGTGCGGCCGTCGGGCGAGCGAACGAGGTTGTCCCCTCCGAACAGCGGCGTGTATGCCACGTCGAACGCCGCCGGAGACAAGTCCACCGCCGCCGCCGCCCAGCTGCTCATCATCATCAACACAGCTGATGATATAATCACAAGCTGCTGCGGGCCGCTCCATGAGCTTGTTATTGCCATCTCCGGTCGATCTTAATTAGCTATATATAGCAAGCTCTCTGGCTGATCAAACAATGATCTGATCGCCTTGCATGTACGCAAGTATATAGGAAAGCCGGAAATTATGCTAGGCGGGGGATCGAGAGGGAGCTTCGCCTGTCTTGCTAGCTAGCTGCTTTATTTTCTCAGGTCGTCTTCTGTGAGCATGTCTCGATCAAGATATATATAATCTCGGCTGGCAATTTCAAATTCCTTTTCATTTGTGTTAGTGTGTAGACAGCCAGGATGGGAACTTTATGGGCTAGCTAGCCAGCTTTTGTGGAAGAAACGAGATCCTCTTGAGCGGGATCACTTTACATGTATATCTATCATTCACACACCGAATAATAGATCTTCGATATGCATTGTCTTGCTCGATAAATCTATATACGACACGTTTGTCGTGACGAATCTAGATTATACTGGTATATAATTTGTAAAGAAACTACAATTTGTATTCTACATACAGGGGTTAGTACTATTCTACTTGTAAACAAACACTAATTTTTCGGAAAAAACATTAATTCGACACTCTACAATTTACATGTTTTTTTCAGTATTCAATAAACAAATATACTAGATCTGTCTGTGTACATATTGCTGATCGGAAGCGATCGACTTGGAAAGTAATTATTCGCTAGCTACTGACTATTTCTTTTAAGGATTGCTACTGCAACTTTTACAACTAACAGGAACGTCCGCGGGGCTGTCACCTAACACTCTTTCTGTAATTTAATTTATCATCAAGCAGCCGACCGATCGATCTTACGTGTATGTGTCGAAGTAGCTAATTAACACGTACTAAGCTAGTGCTGATTATTCCATCCGCGGTCGATTATGATGTTTTACCCGTCCGCGCGTGTTCGTCCTCCAGTTCAACTTGAGTTGAGCAGATGAGGCTCCTGTTTAATTAGCTACTCCCTCCTTATCATATCATATAATAAGTTGTTTTAACTTTGGTCAAAGTTAAGATATTTTAATTTTTTCTAAACTTTTACACAAATATACCAACATGTACGTACATCACCAAGCTTGTTTTTGTTAGATCTACAGTTAAATAAATTTTTACATTATATTTATCTTTTGGTAAAAATGTTACTACTTTCCTCTGTAAACTTTGTTAAATTTAAAGCAATTTAACTTTAACTTTAGTCAGAACAACTTATAATATGAGACAGAGGTAGTAACATTAATTGTTCGTTTGTCAACTAAGTCTTCGTATTCGAAATTCAGTCAGTTATTGATAAAATTTAATTAGTACTGTACGTATACTATCTTTCTCTCTCGCTTTTTTGGATTTAATTAATTTGCTTCTTCTAATTAGCTGCTTAATTTATAGGCAAAGGGGATATTAATCTAGTGTTCTGACACTGATAGACATATAATAAATAGATCGATTGCAAAAGCTACCGGCCATCATATATGATCATCTGTTAACTTTGTCTGGATCTTTTTGTGGACAACATAACGCCCCGATTGACGACAGGATATGATGGCTAGCCGAGACTGGTCGCTTCGTGCTAACTGTTGTGTTGTCCACGAGCACGAATCGGTCAGATCGATCGCGATAAACATGATTAAGCACATTTATGCCTCCTGTACTATGCATATCATCGCGTCGGTATATCATAGATGTACAGATAAGAACCAAAACAATATGTGATGGAGTATGTATGTACGTATGTATGTACGTATGTACGTATGTATGTACGTATGTACGTACACGTAGAGGCAGAGCAGCAGAGGTATCTTTAGACGACCAATGGACTGAGATGAATGTAACAAGCCACCAACTGCTCGTGCAGGTACGTACACACATACATACGTTTCCCAATTGGCAATTCCTGCCCCTTCCTGCCTGCAGAAATTAATACAGTATTGTTGTTATTCAGATATTAGACAGCAACCACACATGTACAGTAGCTAGCTAGCGAGGTGGCATATAGCGACGTCATATGTACAGATACAGCTGAGCTGTCTGACGGATGGATAAATACACACTAGAGATACAGAGATATAGATGAGATAAGAAGAATCAAATATAACGTTTGTATTGATTTTGAAGGGCGAAAAATGAGGATGCATGTGAAGAGATGAGGCCTTGTAAGTGGAGTAGAGGGCCCATAAAGTTGAATAGTTCGGCCCATTGGGCTACACATAACAGGCCTACATCATGATCTGTCCAAGGAAAAGCGGTTCAGCTCGCTATCCATCCTCGCTCTCTCTCACACACACACGCGTACAAAACGTGGATCGTAAAAAGTCGTCGCACACTAATGTCAACGCTTGGCTTGCATACACATACACACGCGCACGCTCTTTCTCACAAGAAAAAGAAAATAAGGATGCATGGGGCATCTGGTGAGATTATGTGTGTGGTCGCTGTTGCTCCTGCACTAGCTAGTACTCCTACTGGATTACTCCTATATATCTGGCCATGGATGACGATGTGGTCACTGCGCTCTGCCTCTGCAGATATACTCCACTTTACTCACTCGATCAGATGCAATGCGCTCAGTATACTCCACTTGGAGAGTTGATCAGAGCCTACGTGTACGTGTCAAAATAGTTTGAGCGACAACGCATCATGTTATAGGTAGGTAGAGTAGGAGTAGTATACTGTACACATATTACTCCTGCAGGCTGCAGCTGTTGTCGCTGCTTGCTCGAGCGTATGTATACGGTCCAAGAGTATACGTCCAAAAGTGAACTGGTGTGATGAGTCGGAGGTACGAGATTCCGCGCGCAGGTAGCTAGGACCAGTCATTTCACTAGTAGTAGCTAATTTGCAGCACACGGAGTGATAATTAATGTATTGACTTTGCCGGAAGAAAAAAAATCGTGATACCCTTTTCTTTAGAAAACAAAATGGATTAAAACCTGACCTAATCGATATAAGAGAAATTCTAACATAATGTCATACAATATTAACTTTACGGAATAAAAAACCAATAAAACAGGAAGGGCGAAAAGAGAGCACGTAGCATCACAAAGTGCCTGCGAAAAAAAGCATCCGGTCCGGTCCATGTGGCAATTGCATGGGATCGATGATCTTGGCAGAAGCGCTGGCTGGAGTACGACACATGCAGACATCTGGTCAAATATCGTCGCTCCTCATTTAGGGCGGGGACTGTGGTGTGGTGCCTTTATTATTTTCGGCCACACAGTCTAGCTGATTGAGTACTCGAAAAGCAAAAGCAAAAGGAATGGAACAAGTCCTAGTAGAAGCAGTATATACGGGATCCATGATCGATCGAGCATTCCAGCTCCATGCATACGGTATATATATGTGCATCTATACTATTGAAAGACAACGACAACATGAATGTTAGGTAGGTACGGCAGCATGCAATGCAGCCTCTGATCGAACAATATACTCCACTCCAGTAGAAGGAGTATCAACTATACTATCCGTTCAACATTTTGTGGATCACAAGACACAAACAACAAAAGAAAGAAAGAAACTTCCTCCGTCCGTTAATTGGATGGATGGCTGGCTGCTGTGGCTTTAGTACTTTTGGGGTGAAGTAGTGAAGTAGTAATGAGTGGAGTGAGAGGCGAGGTGACGATGTGACGTGCATGTCTGTGGCCTTCCACAGCCCAAGTCAACACAAAAGTACCAAAATTTGCGGCTGCTGCTACAACATATTCATATCGTGTGGCGCCCGGAGCCACACACAGACAACAAGGCAGCCCATAGGTACTCACAAAAGGGCATATCAGCTCAAGTTCTTTTACTACTACTCCTAGTTGGGAAAAGAAGAAATTAATTCTCCTCGCCTTTGTTGCTTAATTCCTTGTTGCTGCTGATGACGCCGTAAGCTCCTTCTCAATTTCTACGTGGATCAATGCGCAAGGAGTTGTAGGGTTGTTTTTCTTCTATAAACATCGGATCGTATAATGATCTTATAAGATTTCTTTCAGTTTTACTTACTATTTTGTATCAATGGATCGCTCATTACGAGGACCCTATGGTCTATCCCGATCTCATGTTGATATTTTTGTGATAGAAAAAGTCTGAATTAGCCCTAAACTATAGAGTTTAGTGGTTGTTTGAATTACTCATGAACCACAAAGACATTCTACAACTCGAACTTTTAAAGCCAGAAAGAAAAAAACCCAACTAAATCTAGAGCGGTTTTGATACTACTTATTACACACACGGTAGTCTATTCAACTAGAATATTTTCACAAAATATGTGAGGCCCTGCACATGTTAGTTCTTCTTCTTTTCCCCTCTCTCTCTTCCCCTCTTCCTCGGGTTCCATGCCTCACCTTAGCTGGTGATGTTGGTGATGGGAAAAGGAGGTGTAGAGGGCACCGACGAGGTGCGCGGGGCCTGCTTGCAGATATGGAGGATCATGGGGAGAGCTTGATGGTGGCGAAGTGCGCTCATCCATTGGCGGAACTAGAGGATAGGTACCTAGTAGCGGGAGTTCGTGTCCTCTATTGTTGTCATGCGTTCATCCTACTCACGAAAGCTAGCCTCCACTTATTCCAGCTGACGTCGTCGCTAGTCCTCTTAGCTTGTGATGAGGACCACTGCCTCCGCGCTGGCGTGTCCTTATAGTACAGTTGATTTGGGGGTAGAGGAGGGTACCCACCACATCGTCAAGCATGGTCCATCGGGAGCATCCACCTCCATCCTCCTTCATTGTGACCGTTGGGCGCAATATTAGGGCGTTGGCAAGGGAACAGTCTCCTACCCTTCACTACCCTAGTCTTGATTCGAGTGGCGGAGCTTGGAAAAAATATTGGCAAGGGCCATGAAGTTAATGTAGTGCTACGTCTATCTCATAATATAGCAAGTTTTAACTTTTGCACGAGTATTAAAAAGAAGGATAAAAAGACTTAGTTGTCTTCTTGGGATGGGTGAGATATAGGCCCGAACTAGTAACTAGCTATAATAAAGACAACAAAATAGTAGGAGCAATGTGGGTAGTTTAGTGGTAAAAGTCACCTTTTAATGTCCTAGGTTACTATATTATGGGGCAAATTTGAATTTTGAAACTTGCTATATTTTGGGACGGAGAGAGTACTAATTAACATACGATTAACATCTAATATGCTTTACAACGTATGTAATATAAAATTTTAAGATAACTAATTACGTACAAATTCATCCTATATATTTAAGTAGGCCCAAGCAAGTACTAGCTAAGCATGACTGCGGGAGCAGAGCATATAGCCAGCTATGGATATATCTGATTTAAAGAGTTAATGACACGTAATGTCTTGTTTTGTATTTTAGGGCGGTGAGCTCGCCCTATGTAAAAGTTCACCACGGTAATTTGGACTTTTTTTCTTTTAATGTTCAGAGTGATACGTGTCGATCGATCATCCAGGTCGTCTCCGTGATCTCCTCTGAAGCAAGTAGTCCCGCTTTCAAGTCTGCATGTTCACCCCACCTGTCTGGCTGTCTCCATTGGATTTTTTCCCCTGCTTGTTTTGCATTTGCAAATTGCATCTCTGCAAGGCGAGGGCAACAATTAAGCTGGTGCGGTAGTGCTGCTCCACTAGTTAACGAGTACTACTACACTTTATAGTCAACCCGACACACATGTATACACACATACATATATATACACACACACGCTTATAAGTACTTGTATTATTGTTGGCCGCGCATCCGTCTTCCTGATCCTCCACAGGAAATCTTGCCACGATGATACTATGGATCGAGCAACCTTCTTATTCAATCATTCAACATAAAACGACTGAAATAAACATTGATTATTTCTTGTGTAGAAGTATTAGCTATATAGTACTCCTGTGACAGCAGCAGAATCGGAAATAGCTGCATCTTGAGCTATTAGCAGTACTCCCTTCCCTTTATTTATATTTATATGATCTGCACTAACTAACGTTAGACAAAAGAGAACAAGCAGTATCTGTTATGAACAAATTCTGGCGACGGCTGCGCGCATGTTTGGAAGCAGCGCACATATGCATGGATAGAGGGAGAGTAATTAAATTGAACCATTCAACGCACAAAAGAACACAGGTGACGAGACGACACAGCGTCTTCATTCCGGCCGGGAGGAAGGAAGCTGCTGCCTGCCTGCGTACGTCCTATTGTATGTAGAGTTTTGAATAAATTGCATGTGTTGCTGGCGACCGCATGTTTGAATCAAATTCGTGCGTGTCCGACCAAAACAAGAGGCCAACAAAACACCCTGCAATGCAATATAGCCAGGTCAGTGGGCGTATACATACATGTATCTACCCTATAGTTTACTAAATAGATGTGACACATCCGACGGCCGAAATCTTTTCATCAACGAAAATCAACGCTCCTGATTAATCTACCACACGCGTCTGTCCCCGCGATCGACGCCGCCACCAATCGCCGAGGAGACGCGGACGCGTTCACCCCGCCAGGCCACCGGGCCGCCGGTCCGCCGATGCCGTGCCCAGGCCACCGGCCGCCGATCTGCCGGTGACACAGCCGACAGCCGATCCGCCGCCCAAGCAGCCCATCGACGATCGGCCGCCGCAGCCGGCCGTCCATCCCGCGCCTAGGCTGCCGGCTGCCCATCTGCCGTCGAAGCCGCCGATCGCCGATGGGCCGACGCAGCCGGCCGCCGATGCCGTGCCCAAGACGGCGGTCGAGAAGTCGTGCACATGGCTTCCACGGTATATTGAATGCCCATGGTGTGGTGTACTGGACACTGGCCTGCCAATGACGGGGCTCCAATTTGAGTTTAAATGGATGTGTGTTGTATTTACTGTTGAATTTGTCGTTCCTTCATTTTAATGTCGCCGCTGCTGTTGTGTTATTTGTTGCTGCAAGGACTAATGAATTTCAAAGACTGCAAGGGGCGCTTGTTCACTGTGTGCAGAAAATAGAGAACGAGTGAGGTAATGTTAGATTTCAATGATGATTGGATGTGTTGTATATTTTGGTTGGTGACTGCAATTCTGCAAATGTTATGATTGACTCTGCTCTGATCAGCTAATTGCACTGCAGCAGCAATACACAGCAATATGTACTTGCAATTTGTTATAGTTACAGGCGCAACAATCAAATCCGAGCAGCCCCATCAAAATCTTAATGGTAAGTTATAATTAAAACTGTTGATTTGTTTAGTTACAGCAGCAACAATCAAATCCGAGCAGCCCATCAACATCTTAATGATAAGTTATAATTAAAACTGTTGATTTGTTTAGTTACAGCCGCAACAATCACATCCTAAGGTAATCTTAATTTTTTTTTACTCCACTCTAAAGCTCTCTGTCGCTTGCTCCTGATCACCCTTTATCAGTCATATAGTCCAGCAAATTTGTGTGTTTTGTCATTGGTTAGGAGTGCAAAACTATGAGATGGAAAGCTCTTATGATTTAAAGCTTCAGCAAACAATATAATATTTCCAAACAATTGTAGGGTATGCTTCTTACATCATTTGTTTGGCTATACTGAAATTTTGCTTATCATTTAATTTGCAAACCATATCTATGTGTCATTACAAGATCTGAAGTCAGTCATAGGCTGCTGGTGCTGAATTTCTTCTTACCCCTTGGCATATTTCATAACATTGCCTTTTGTTTTCTTGTTGGCCCTGGAGGAGGTAGCACTTAAGGCGTGAAAAGCCAATTCTTTGCCCTATGTTTCGGTTCATTGCTTTTCCAATGAACAAACTAACCGGTTATTCTTGAGGTATGACCATTTGTATTTGGTTTTATAATGTTTTCTCAACATCATGTGTCCTTTTTTTTAGATAATGGATTACTGGCCTTGGCTTCAATGAAGCTACAACCACTTATTACAAGAGTTTTAAAGTTTACAATTCCAGAAACACAAAGACTTAACTAATAAGCCAACAATCCATGAGACAAATAAGAACAAGGAAAAAACACTAAGAAGAAGATAAGCATCATTGAATTCTATTGCTAAATCTTCGGCCATAATGTGCAAAAACTTGCATTGCCAAAATCTCCAACTTCCGGCATGCAATAGAAATCCATGTGTCCCTTTTTAGGCTGTGTACACCTTCATAAGGTGTAGAGGCCGGGTTTATTATAATCCATTATCTAAAAAATGTGTCACTTTAAATATAACACCGATAGAAATTAAATGACTAGACCATTGCAATGGCTTATACTATATATATATATATTGTCACTATTTCCTCTACCCTAGATTCATGGAAATGCAACTGGGAGGCCTATGCTATCATGTGGCCAATAAGCACCCTTCTGCAGGTATTACTTATTTTTAATCTCATAATTAGAAGAAAATACTTCCTTACATGACCATTGGAAACAATGCATTTTTGACGGTACTAATTTGGTAGTTCTGTTGAAACACCGCCTTGAGCTGCCGTATGAATTGAAAATCCTGATTAAGTACTTATTTGTTATGGTTTTAAAAGGTGTCACGACCCGCCCCTCGGCCACCGTAATAGGTAACCCGAAGGAGGGCGTGCCGTAGAAGAACAACGAACTGCTCCCTACGGAACCGCGTCACGAGTACCAGTCCTAAAATTCCGTTGCTGGTACCCACGGTAACAAGATGAAATCAAAACATTACTATTAAATAAACTATACCTTTATGTTGCGACGTCGGGTAGACCCTGAGTCGCAACCTTCAATCAAAGAGCAGCAACAGCGGACTTAAGCGTAGCTAGAACACCATACCACAGGTAATGGTTTGGGTTTAGGAACGAAACTCCTTGGCGTTAACATCTTCAACCTGGTCTAGCAGCAAGGGCGGAAAAACAACAACAGAGAGGGGTGAGTACTTTTGTACTCGCAAACCACGGGAAGAAGTATAATATGCAGGCCTCAAAGAACGGCTAGATTTAAGTGTAAAACAATTTTCTTGAAGATACTACAAGTGTGTCAGGATTTCAATTGAGTTCATTAATTAAGAACTGTAACAGTAAAGATATCGTGGTATGGCAACACATTCACAATCATGATTTATCACGAAGCTCAACTCATAACTCATCAATTACTCCGAATCACATCAACTCAAACCATATCGCATTCTCAACGTCGAGCATCCTTGATGCCTCGACTCCTGGATCCCGTGGATCCTATCTCTGGCCCCGAAGGCCTCTCAATCGCACACCAAAATCCAACTCGCAACACATGATTCCCATCCCAGAGAGTTTTCCAAAAACATTGGTAAAACAAAACTACGCTAAGAGAATCACCTCACATTTGCTCCTAACCTTGAACACGGCTGTTCGAACAGGTTTAACACTCTGCAGAGGTTGTACGCCTTACCCACGCAACACGAAGCTAACACCGAAACGGACCATGAATCAGAAGTTCGTGACAAGGCCTTTCCAAGGCTAAGTCCTGACGATCTCATGTTGCATGGCTGGGCCGACCAACCGCGCGACCAGTATCGGGCTATTCACGTAGCCGTCATCCACTGAGAACACCCGGGGTACCCAGAGATTCCGTATCCCCACTCGAAGGCTGATACCGGCGACCCCTCAATCCCGTATCTTCCTCAAAGGCAAGATCCCGGCGATTCTCGCACACCTTACCCCCAGCGTGCCTCACAACCATCGTCATACAAGATCCGCAAGAACTAACCGAGTACTCATCCAGGGGCACTCCCATGTTTCCCGCGTTGTCATACGATAAGATGCTCAGATGAAATTCCCAAAGGAATCGGTCCTTAAACAGGAAAATTTGTTCATGCCCTCATGGTCAAGCCTTACCCACGTTTTCGCAAAACTCATTTTCACTTCGCAAACCCTTTCGCAAAACAGTTCTCAGCCCTTATTTCCAAAGTTGTACCATAGAGTAAAGTATAGGGGTTTAGTCGGACAATCATACTCGAGAGCCAGAATGCCCAACAGTATCATCGGGGTGTATAGTTAAGGATTCACAAGTATTCAATTCCTACGGGAAAATAATGCAACTACTGGGTAGGTCCATCGATATATCCATCGAGGCCGGGTTGGATAATCGTGCACAATCCTAATGCGAGTTGCAAACATTTTATTTGTAAACTAGGATCAATTATGACCAAAGGGTGGCTTTCCTGGGTGACGACGTTTCTGGTCTTCAGCCTTTAGAGAAAACCAGATAAATCCGACGCACGATCGATCCAAGAAAACCATCGGGTTTTCATAGCTTCTTGATTTTACGGCTTCGGACGAGAAAACCTCCGGGACGAATGTACGCTAGCAAGCAACACACAGAAATCCTATCGGAGTCTACAAAATAAAAAAATATTATAAATATAATTAGTAGTGCCATCGGATAGATCTCGGGTTTAGGGGAATTTCGGAAGTTGAACGGAATCGTTCGGACTTACGGTTGAAAAGATATGATTTTTGGAAGGCCGACGGTGTTATAGATGGACATGGGAAGTAGGGGGGACAAACGGAATTCTATAGTTCGGGTTCGGGAATGGATAAGAGAGAACCAGGGGCGAACTGTGTCTGGGATTTTCTTCTCGGTTCTCTTAGGGTCGAGGTTCGGTTTGAGTGGACAGGCCTAGGTGGAGGGGATAAATGGAGGGAGAGGGGGAAAATGGGTATACGGATTCTTCCCCTTTTTCTTCTTTTTCTTCGTCGTCTCCTTCTTTGGTACCGTGGCAGCGACAAGAAAACGATGGCGGCGGCGAAGGGGAGGGCGCATGGACGGCAGATGAATTGGTGGGGTAGGCAGAAAAGGGAAGGAACTAAATCTCTTCAAGGGCTGGGTAGAGGGACCAAGACCGAACTTGTATGCCTCTACACAGGATGATGTGGGCTCAAAGGCTAGGAAGGGAGGGACCAATTCTAGACTTTATATTCTCAGAGAAAAGGAGTTTTGGGCTGTGTAGGAAGGGAAGACCTAACTTGAACTTGTATTTTGGGGAGAGGAGTCTGAGTTGAATTGTTCGAACGGAGGGGCTAAAAGCAGACTTTCTTTTCTGCTGGGTTCTATGAGCTGAGATGGAAGGGGACCAAACCTAGACTTGTGTAACTGTGGTACTCGGGTCGTGAAAGGGCCTAAACTAGACTTATGCGCTCATGAGGGTTCGGGCCGGCAGACAGGCCTCGGCCCAAACTAGGGAGAGAAGGGGAAGAGAGGTTGACAAGCGGGACCCACTTGTCATATCTTTCCCCTCCCTCTCTCTTTCTTCTTTCTTCTCCCCTTTCTCCCTTCTCTTCTTCTTTCCTCTCTTCTCCCGGTGATGCGGCGGCGAGCAGGCGGCGGCGGAGCGGCTACATCATGGTGGGAGCGGGGCGGCGTCGAGCGGGGTGAGGTGGTGTGGGTGGTGCGGCGTTGAAACGGGGAAAGGAGGGATATTTATAGGGGGGCGCCGGCTCGGGAGGATGGGGTGGATAAGGCCGACGGCCACTGTGGCGCGGAGGGGACGTGACGCCGGTGGCCGGCGCAGGGCAGTTATGGCGTCACAAGGACGGCTGATGGGTTCCGGGTGGACGGGATG
>CM002477.1:15401528-15462580 GCA_000325765.3 Leersia perrieri
CGGCGTCCACGAGCGGGCCTTGGGCCGGGAAGGCGGCGCGGGAAGGGAGAGGCCGGGCCGTGCGGGCAGGCCGAGGCCCAGGCACGGGAAGGAGAGGGGAAGGCAGCTGGGCCGTGGATAATTGAGAAGGGAGAGAGAGGGGTTGGGCCGGAAAGGGAAAAGCTGGCCTAGAGCTTAGGAAATGGTTTACTAATTTCCCAATGGTTTGTAATAGAGGGTTGAGGCATAGGGGAGGGTATCCAAACTCGGTTTTGGAATTAGGGAAATTTTATGGAGTCATAGAAAGGATGTTTTATTCTATGAATAGAATATACTTGGAGAATATTTGTTCTAGCCATTCCCGGAGGCAAGGAAGGGCTGAAAAAAAGTCTCTTTTCCACGAGGATTTTTTTTTTTTGAAGAAGTGGTTGATTGCTCAACAAGGGTAATCACCTCGAAGAAAGGGAAAGAGCTTGAGGGTTCCGGTGTTCAGCTCGGGAAGGATTTTTGGGTCGGGATTCTTCTGGGGCTAGGGAAAACAAAGGGTCGAGATATACTTGGCACTTAGAACTAATATACAAGCAAAGAACCAAAATTTTGAAAATACGTTTTTAATTAAAATAATTTTTACGACGGAAAAACTCAGGTCACTACAAAAGGTCAAGATAACAGATATAATATTTGTTTAAAATTGATGGGCAACACAACTTATTTTTTAAAAAGCATATATTTTGGATATGAGATCAACGTGCGCTCAACCATGTTCACTGCAAGCAAAACAGGGTGACCGGGGGATATTGTGAAATGCATCTTTCATGTGTAGAGAACTTAGTTTCATTTAATTTATGTTAATAGAGTTTTACTTTGGTATTATATCAAATAATTAACCCATTGATGTCTGGAATTACAGAGGCAAATCAGCATCCTATCATACCTTGCATTTGTTTCTGCTCAAGTCTGGTGCCATTCGTATGTTTGGTTTGTAATGTTTTTTAAATTCCATAAAATCTTCTTTTCTATTAATATATATGAGGCAAAGCTTTTGTCGTCCTTTAAAAAAATTCCATGAAATAGTGAAAGAGAGGGTACTCTTTCGTAAGTGTCAACGAGTCATGGGATTGATGTTGAGTGAATGCTGTTCCACTCAAGGTAGTAAAGATGCAAGTATTATGAAATGTGTGCAACTTTATTAAAGCAATGTATTTTATTCTTCAATATAAGACTGATCTTGGCTCAAATTTGGACAAGATATTTGGCTAAAAAAGGTCGAGACTGACAAAGTTATTTTTGCCGGACTGGCTGAAGATTTGGCCGCACAATTTTCTTTAGATTGAAGAGGGGACTGACAAATTTCTAGTTTGTTGTTGACTGGTCATAATTGCTTCATATAAACATATACTGTTAAAATTTTTACATTACAGCCAAGTGAATATTACTGTATTTTTATTTGTATGACACTGATTAGTGTAAAATGAACTAATCGACGTTGTATATAGAAAAAAAAAACAGGAGCAAGTACTACATATCAAGTTAAAATGGAAATTTGCATACAGTATGTTTGGTTTAATCCGTATATATATCAGAATCTGGACAATATAATAACACCCTTTATTGCAATTTTTGCGTAAATCTTAAATCTAATAATTATATACTTGATTGCTATAACATATATCATTTTTTATTCTTGATTTGCATAGCCAAATACTCCACCGCCGCAGCGTTAGCACGGGCTTATAACTAGTAATGGATTAATACACACATAGTATTCATACTATAGTACACTATTCGTCCTAAAATATAAGACACATTTTAATTGTACATGGTACAATACTTTACTTTGACCATTAATTCATTCCATAACGAATTATCAAAAACTATAAACTTTACATCATATAAAACACATTCAAATACAAATCTAATGGTGTCACATGTATAACACTAAACACCAATATGGTTAGTTTAACTATTAGTCAAAACTTTAAAATATTAACTTTATGAAAAAAATACGTCTTATATTAAATGATGAAGGGAGTATTAGCCTAATTGTCCATAATTATTTGGCGGTGTGGTGGAGTATATTGTATGAATACTATACAAGTATGTAGGCATGTTGTGGTTTGGTGGGACCAGCCAACAACAGGCCCCTAGCTACCTACTGTGTAATGTAGTAGTATCCGCCCCATAACCAAATCCCAACCGCCTGCCTCTGCCTCCAAACTCTTCTTTTTATCGCTGGAGTGATACTCCATATTAGGAGTGTTACCCACTTGACCTAATCTTGTGTCTTGCCACTTGGTATTTGCTTGTCCTTTATGCATATTTACTGGAGTAGTCGTAGGGGTATTGAAAAGGGAGTAAAAGTAAATGAAATATTGTTAGAAAAAGGGTAGGGGAGTCCAGGTGGGTTGGGGTATAAATGGGCAGGTGGCAGGCAGGTGGAGAGAGACTGTAGCAGGTGAGGACGCGTGGTTGGAGGAGGTCAGAAAACAAACGGCGCGGATACATGGACGCGGTTCCGTTGCGTTGCCCGGGTTGGTTATTTGGGTGGCTTTCCCTTCCCTTCTCTGCCTCTTTGGTTGGGTGCGAGACCGACTGACGGACGGACGACATACATACAGCTAGGCTAATACTCCTACCACCATAGACCTGACCTGCCTCTACTTCTTCTATTCAACACTAGTGCAACTTGCAAGGACTCCGTCACGGGGAGGGGAGGCTCTCCTTTTACCATACCGTCCAGTCCCCACAAAAAAAATAAAAATAATCCTACTACTACTCCTCCTCCAATAGACAAGTGTATATACTGATAAACAAATACTGCAACTCAGACAGGCATAAACAAATACGGCACAACAGCGAAGCAAAAGCAAAAAAGCAGAATAGGACGCTTTTCCCCCTCTCCATTCCCGTGCTGCGTTTCAGTATTTCTTTTTCCTACCCATCGCACCTTCCAACCCAACAGACAGC
Organism: Leersia perrieri; assembly: GCA_000325765.3. Classification (NCBI taxonomy): domain Eukaryota; kingdom Viridiplantae; phylum Streptophyta; class Magnoliopsida; order Poales; family Poaceae; genus Leersia; species Leersia perrieri. The sequence goes on from CM002477.1 coordinate 15,404,475, forward strand.
AGCAGCAGACTCCGTTTTCCTCCCCCACCCAGGCGTCCTGACGTTGCAGAGAGGAGTCTCTTGGCAACCACCACCCCACCCCACCTCCGTTCCGTTCCCCTTCCCCTTCCTTGCCGCGGTCTTCCTCCTCCCCTCCGGCCACTCCATTGCCGGGCCGCCCCCCTCCTGCCGCGTGGCCGGGCCCACCTCCCTCCCTCTTCGCGCCACGCAACTACTCTAGTACGGACCAAGACGGAGAGGAGGAGGCCGCCGCCGCCGCGGCGCTCCGGATCCCTTCGCCCCCGCTCGCCGGAGGGGAATGTGGCACCACTGCCGCCGGGGATTTCTCTAGACCACCCCAGATTCGCCCCTTCATCCATCATGGTATGTCTCCCACTCGCCGGATCTACTCTCGCGCCTTTTTTCTTTCTCTTTTGCCGCCATATTCCACTACTGCCCAGTTAGCGCCCCAATTACTTTGATTTTTGTTGATACCACCGCCCGCCTCTTTAATCTTTCCATTCATTACTGTTCGATTCTTCCCTCTCCCTCCCCAAAATTGCGTCTTTAAGACTAAATTACCGTCCCCACTCTGTAGATTCGGCATCAACTCGCGTCAATTTGACTAATTCGCCTCACCCTCAGGGATTGCCGCGTATAGTTTGTTTTGTTCCGCCTCTTCTCTATTGATTGCCGTCCGCTGCTAAGGCGTCAAATGTTGGAAAAGTAGCATCTTTTTCTCTCTCTTTGACGAGTAACTAATCACACATACTTGGAATCCTAATTTGGCCCCTGCTATTAGAGATGGACACCTAGATTTACCACCAGCTTAGCTTAGACCGGCCCGATGGGCAAGTCAACGCGCCTATATAATTCGTCTACTCCTCATTGGCCAGCCATGAAATTACTCGGTCATCATGTGCTCATCTGGCTGTAATCGTACTGCTAGTATTACTGCCAGGAGTCGAGCTTCTATTCTTGCCGTGTGGGGTTCCTTTTCCAGTCTCTGCGCGGGCGGGGCATCTTTCTTTTGGACGATTTCGTCTCTCTTATCACATTCACACTTGCGCGAAATTGTAAATGCTTTGGTCATACCGCATGTGCGTAATTCACCCTCTGACCACGTCCACTCCACTGCAAAAATTTCACCTTTTCTTCTCTTTTTCTCTTCCAGGGCCCTACCCCTCCCATTTTTGTACTATATACTATGTTCTTCTTCTCATTCTCATCCTGAATCTGAATCCGCCGTTATTTTCTCTCTCTAATGCCTAGTGTCATGTGAGCACCCACCATTACCATCAATCGTTTTAGTAGGATTTTCTACAACTAAAAAAAAAGGGTTAATGGCTTTCGAAATTCCGTGGCTGACTGATTGTGACTTATGGCCATGGTAGGGAAACCACCCAAGGATGATATCAATGTGCCGTGTCTGAATCCAATATTGTAGCTTTCTTTGACTTGGTTGGTACTTTGCCGTTCTTTCGGTGCTATCTGTGACCAATTCGTGGCATCTAAACTGCTGGTGCTTATTGAGCCTGCTGTCTCTGTTGGTCAATGCCGGCTTCCTGGATTGCACATGAACCTTCTTCCTTGCTCATTCCTTCCGTAATGTATGTGTTATACCTATGCAACAGGTGGAGGGCAGGAACTGTCTTTCTGCAGAGGTCAGGATTGGCCTCGAGACGCTGAAGAGGCGCCGACTCGAGAGAATGCGTTTGAGTGCTCAGAACAATGAGGATCACAGTCCTGCAGTGCCTGCAAGGAGCGGCGGGGATGCGTTAAGGACTCCTGCAAACTGCGGGGTCAGATTGCATGCTAACAATGGCACAGGGTTATCCAGCGGAACCACCAAGAACAAGGATCCTTTTGCAAAGCGCAGGGTGGACAAGTTTGATATGTCTAACCTAGAATGGGTAGACAAGATAGAAGAATGCCCTGTGTACTATCCCACCAAGGAGGAGTTCGAGGACCCCATTGGTTATATACAGAAGATTGCACCTGTGGCTTCAAAATATGGTATTGTTCCTCATTTTCTGTTGACATTGTATTTTACTGATTTATCCGTCAGTCTACGAGGATCTTACTTTCTAAATGAATGGTCTTGGGCTATTCATTTTTTTTCCCAGGGATTTGCAAAATCGTATCTCCAGTAAGCGCTTCTGTTCCTGCTGGTGTCGTTTTGATGAAAGAACAACCTGGTTTCAAGTTCATGACTAGGGTTCAGCCACTCCGTCTTGCCGAGTGGGCTGAAGACGATACAGTCACTTTCTTTATGAGCGAAAGGTATAGTATTTTCTGTTTCTTTTCATTACCGGCTACCTATCTTCCAGGTCTCATCATGCTTGGCATGATTTTGCAGAAAGTACACATTCCGAGACTATGAGAAAATGGCCAACAAGGTGTTTGCTAAGAAATACTCCAGTGCTAGTTGTCTCCCAGCTAAGTACGTGGAGGAGGAATTCTGGCGGGAAATTTCTTTTGGTAAAATGGATTTTGTTGAATATGCTTGTGATGTTGATGGTAGTGCTTTCTCCTCTTCTCCTCATGACCAACTTGGGAAAAGCAACTGGAACCTGAAGGTGACCGACTTATCTCTGCGTTTGTCTGTCCCCTCACGTGAGTGCATGTGTAAATGTTTGCTAGTATGTTTATACTGATATTATTCTTTGTTTTGTAGAATTTTTCACGGCTCTCCAATTCTGTGCTTAGACTTCTGCAGACACCAATTCCAGTAAGTAATTTATTTACTAGTACATACTCAACGCGTTTTACATTCTTTAATATGGTCAAAATTTCATGATTGTAACTACACTGATCCAAAACAGGGAGTAACAGATCCAATGCTTTATATTGGGATGCTCTTCAGTATGTTTGCATGGCATGTGGAAGATCATTATCTGTACAGGTAAAAATTCTCAGTTCCTGTTGCTTATTTTTAAAACTGGTGTACTGACATTTGTTCATATGATCAGCATCAATTACCATCATTGTGGGGCATTTAAGACATGGTATGGTATACCAGGCAATGCTGCTCCTGGGTTTGAAAGGGTGGCTAGCCAGTTTGTATACAACAAGGATATTTTAGTTGGTGAAGGAGAAGATGCAGCATTTGATGTTCTCTTGGGGAAGACAACAATGTTCCCCCCAAATATATTGTTGGACCACAATGTTCCTGTTTATAAAGCTGTGCAAAAACCTGGGGAGTTTGTAATTACTTTCCCTCGTTCCTATCACGCGGGTTTCAGCCATGGTATGTACCTTTCAGTCTGTGCATATATATGCCAAAAATATATGCATAGTGTTCTGACAATGTTTGAACTGCACAGGCTTCAATTGTGGCGAGGCTGTCAATTTTGCTATCGGCGACTGGTTTTCTCTGGGTTCTCTGGCAAGCAGGCGCTATGCACTTCTGAACAGAACACCCTTGCTTGCACATGAGGAGTTACTTTGTCGTTCTGCAGAGCTTCTGTACCAAAAAATGTTAAACAGTGACCCAAAATCCCTCAATAAATCTGAGCATCCACACTCACAGCGTTGCGTGAAGTCTTGCTTTGTGCAGTTGATGCGATTCCAGAGAAACACACGTGGCCTACTTGCTAAAATGGGCTCTCAGATACATTATAAGCCAAAAACATACCCGAATCTCTCCTGTAGCATGTGCCGGCGTGATTGCTACATTACACATGTGTCATGTGGATGCTACTTTGACCCAATCTGTCTTCATCATGGTAGGAAATGTTAACACTGCTCTTTTTGCATTTCGTTTCTTATGTTTTACCTAATAGTTTGGTGATTGGACTGCAGAACAAGAACTCCGGAGCTGCCCTTGTAAATCTAATCGGGTCGTCTACGTTAGGGAGGACATACAGGAGCTAGAAGCTCTTTCAAGAAAGTTTGAGAAGGATATTTTCCTGGACAAGGAAAGAAGTGGTTTTGACTCAAAAAAGCAGGCCGAGAAGAATGACCCATCCTTAAAGACAACTCGGAACCTGGGCAACACTGAATCAAATTTGCTAGAGGATGCTTTCTCAGGAGAGACTGCTGCTGATGCTGCAAAGAGTTCTCCTGCTACGTCGACACTCACATCTTTTGCACAACATGATGTGCCTGTGCTTGCTGAAGCAACCGTAGGTTTACCATGCTTACATTGCAACAATTTTCCATCTGTTATCTTTCTGTCAGGTTAATGTTCTTGTTATTTTATTTAGGTATGTGCCAATCAAGCCAACCAAGTAGGCTCCACCACCAAGCAAGCCATATGCACATCTTTAGTCAACAGAACTGATGCTGTGGGTGCACATTCATCCAGCATGGTTGATGCTAATAATGGAACTGGGTCTTGTAATGCTTCAGCTGTGGAATGCAGTGGAGATTCAGATTCTGAATCTGAAATATTTCGAGTGAAGCGCAGGTCTGGTGTATCAGGAAAACCTGCATCCGATGCCAAGGCATCAAACCTTTCTGATCAACAGGTATGCTAAATTTTCATCTTTTTTAGACCCCTTTGGATTATCGTCATCTTTTTAAGTGATTGCACCGTTTAAGGGAAAATACTTCATGTGAGAGATGAAATATTGTTGCTTTGCCTTCAAAATGACATGCTATATAAACGGTCATGCATCCCCAATTGTTGGTATATGTATAGAGTGTTTACTTATGTTTCTGATGTAAAATTGTAAATACCGTGATCAGGTTCTCAGGCGGTTGAAGAAGGTGCGCCCTGAAATACAACAGGACAATAAGCGACCGGAAGACTATGGCCCCTGTTCGGTTCCCTCAGGTCGTATGGGTATAAGGAATTCGAATTCATCCTCCTCTAGTGGTGAAGAGCACTGGAGGATGAAGCGGCGGCAGTTGGAGACTCAGCAGGACGATAGCAGTTATTCTGCAAAGCAGAAGTCGTACTCGTACCCATCTACCAGCTATTCTTCCCGAGAAGAGTTTGCTGAAACGAGTAGAGATGCTGCTGCAGAATTCCGACCAAAGCGACTGAAAATCCGGCTACCTTCTTCTAGTGCCAACAGAGTGGTTGAGCAGAGCAGTTCAGCTCAAAGATGACAGGTTGTTTGGTTGTTGGCCTGCAATTTAGAAGAATACTGACGCAGGTGCTAACCTCTGATGGAGATAAAAATTCTTTGTTTAGGTGGGCTGTTAACTACACGAAATGGATGAGGTTGATTTGATTAGCACAGAAGCTGACTGACTTTAGAATGTTGGTTAATCGATTCTTTGTGCAGCAGTGCCTCCAATTTGAGGCTTAGCTAAGCACGATTAGAAGCAGACACGTGACGTGACGATTCTTGTTGCTGGAGGTTCTGGGTCACTGCTTTGCTGCTGTTTGATGCCTGCACTGTCAGTGACACACACAGTATAGGACCTCGCTCTACCTTTGATTCTGCAGCTGTATATCTCTGTATTTTTTTTTCCTTTTCTTGTTCCTCTTGTCAGCAACCTTAGCTGCTGCTACTATAAAGATCAATCTAACTGTATTCTTTCATACGCTTGTTGCATCAATTTAATCTGCCACTTGTTGATTCAATTGTGAACCATTCTTTCGCCTCTGGAGTGCAAAATATGCAATGGAATGGAATGATGTTTGGAAATTGTGGTGCTGCGCTTGAAATTTTAGCAAACTGCGATGATAATCCGCGTCAACAGTAAGTCAAGGGTCAGATTGGGCTGCCTCTTGTGCATGCAGAGTTCTGATGATGCTGAGTTTGTCACATCGTTACAATGTCAAGTAAGAGTTCGTTTTCCATTTTCATGTCTAGTGTGCTTTTTTTTTTTGAGTGCAAACATTGGTAGCTCTTTATTCAGAAATTACCAACCTATTACAATCACAATCCAACACACCAACTAAAAAGTTTGGCGGGTTAGTAACCCAGACCGAGTCTTCCTTAGAAACAAAACAATATTTAGCTAATTCATGAGCTACCAAATTGGCAAAACGCCTAACCCAGGATACTCTAAACTCCTAGAAAGATTGCAGCCAAGTCTTCAATTCCAACAGCATGGTTCCATATTCCGACCTGTTAACTCCATCTTCTTGCAACCACCTGACAATTTAAAGGCAATCGGTCTCCAAGATTACCCTAGATACCCCATGTTCCATTGCCAGCCTCAGCCCAGCTCTGCAGGCCAAGATTTCAGCCATTGTAGCATCCCGCACAGAGTTGATCACCATAGTTGAAGCAGCACCAAAATTTCCCCCTTCATTCCTCATCACCGATCCACAAGAACCCCTCATCTCTTCATTTTTAAACGCCGCATCAATATTGACCTTTACCCAGCCGTAACCTAGTTTCTTTCGGCCATTTGTCGGAACATGAATAGTTGTCGGAGAACTCTCCTTCACATTTACCATTCTTCCAACTGAAAACATATCCTATGCACCAATCTCATAGGGTTTTCTGGTGATTCAACATGACGAGCGTCATTCCTTACCGCCCATAAATTATATATAGTTACCAGCATTGCCAAAACCACCTCACTTTGCTGGTCGCATAACCGTTCCAGCAACCAAAAGGAAAGCTGCTTCGAATCACTGCATGTAAATTCTGGGATAGGGAAATCAATCTGCAGTTTGTCCTGGACATTATCCCATACCCAAGCAGAATGTGGGTATCCCTAAAATCTATGCAAGTTATCTTCATCTCTCCCACAAAAAATACACCAGACTCCTGGTTTAATATGTCTCCTCTGCAATTCTGTACCAACAGCCAGCCCATTTTGAATTAGGCGCCAGCAATGAACTTTCATCTTATTAGGAATATCAGCCTCCCACAATATTTGCCAACCCCGGTGGGCTTGCTGTGTGGACGACGATGAAAACACATTCCTATGCTTGAGCTCTCTCAATGCATGATATGCTGACCTGACAGAAAACTCGCCATTTTTCGTGAACTTCCATGCCACCAAATCCTCACCATCCCAAGCAGGAATAGGAATTTGAGCTATATCTCGTGCATCACCAGGGAAGAACAGATCATTTAATTTACCATAATCCCCCTGTCGTTCCCCCGGAATAAAAAGGTCACTAACAAACTCTGCATCAGTGTTCCTTCGAATTCCCAAAGGTTTGCACATCCCCTCTCTAGGGATCCAATCTCCAGACAAAAACTTGATTGATTTTCCATCAACAACTCTCCAAATCAACCCTTTACACAGGAGCTCTCTCCCGTGTATGATACTTCGCCATGTGTACGATGATCTTCTCGGGCACTCAGCCTGTAGAAAGGAAACATGTCTGAAATATCTGGCCTTCAGGACTCTCGAGCATAAAGATTCAGGATTTACTAAAATTCTCCACCCTTGTTTCGCTAGTAGAGCTTGATTAAAATCCTCCAGGTGACGAAAACCCATACCCCCTTCTTTCAGGGTCCTGCACAATTTATGCCAACCAACCCAACGAGTCTTCCTCTGTGCAGCTTTTGATCCCCACCAAAAATTAGAAATGATAGATGTTAATCTTATACACAGACCCTTCGGTAGCTGAATTCAGTCAATTCATGTCTAGTGTGCTAGCGGTGATGCTAACATTAGCAATGGTGAGTTGGGAGTTACAAAAAAGCAAACATATGCTAGGATTATCCTCTTTCTTGACTCTTGTCATCATCTCCCTCACCGTGTATAGCAGCAGCCTCTGGTCTGGGCTGGAGTGAGCGAGTGTAGAGGCCGGAGCAGGCAGCCCAACAAAGACGCGAGGGGAGGGGATGATGCAGGTGAGGTGAGGTCGTTGTGTCATCCTCTTCCACTTCAACCTTCCCCCTCCATCTCTGCACTGCAGTGGAGTGGGAAGCAACAGGCAGGCAGGCTCACCGTCCTCATGTTGGCCTCCGCTTGCTCCTCCTCTTCCTCCTTCTCCCTGTCCGTCTCCTCCCCGTCGTCAAGCTCGACCTTTTGCTGCTTCAGGCCTCGCCCATCTTGGCCTCGTCGCTCTCTTCTTATTGCTGCCTTCCCACCGTCGTCGACCCGCCACCGTCTCCGTCTCCGTCCCCGCGCATCCGCGTCGCCGTCCACTGCCCCGCCCAAGGACTACGAGGCAAGCAAACTTTCTTTAGATTTACTACAGCTTATCTCATCAACCTAATCAGCAGCTTATCTGCTTACACAGCTCCGAGTTCGCTATGAAAATGGTCATCTTCACTCATTGACCTCAACCCCAATTAGACAGACAATTAGGATCCTTTGTACTGCACAACTGTGGTATAATTTGTTAAATATGATCCGAATTTGTTAGGCTACTTCTGTACAAGCTCCCCTAGCATCCTTTATAAAGTTGTCGGACAGAAAATATGGCTACCCCCATGTTGTCAACATAATCACCTGGCCTTTTGTTTGTATAGTTTACCGATGGCAATGGAGAGGTGGAGTTGAGGCTGGACATTGGAAAGCTTGGCATTGAGAACTCTAGAGATGTTTTTGTTGATGTTGATGACACATCTCTGTTGGTCAGAGCCAAATCTGATGGAACACTGCAGACTTTGATCAATGTTAAGCAACTCTATGACAGGATTAAGTCCTCTGAAACTATATGGTATGTATACAATTGATTTTCAACTGCTCTTGCTTGAGTTTTCGTATTCATTCGGGTGCGCTGCAGGTTCATTGACGAGGATCAATTGGTAGTAAATCTAAAGAAAGTTGAGCATGAGCTGAAATGGCCTGACATTGATGAATCTTGGCAATCCCTCACCTCTGGAATTACTCAGTTATTGACTGGGATTAGCATTCACATTGTCGGTGATGCCACGGATATAAACGAGGCAGTAGCCAAAGAAATAGCTGAGGGAATTGGGTATGTGGCATCTTATCACGCCTTTTTGGTCTGCACCTTCTAATTTACTATACAAGTACAAATTGTAGCTCATTAGAATGAGATACACAGTGAAATAGTTAGTGAGTACATGCCTAGATCAGGTGTCCTGTTACAAGATATGCTATCATGAACATATACAATTCATTGCGACTTCTATGGCAGATAAGACCCTTGAAATATATTTGCCGTGTGATTTGTTTCTTTGCAGTTACCTTCCAGTCTGCACAAGTGAGCTACTAGAAAGTGCCACTCAAAAGTCTATTGACACATGTAAGATTCTCACCTCATTATGTTGATAAAAGCCACAACCATGTTCTTTTACAGACATCAGAATTCGTAATTACATAGTTCACATTGTTGCGGTGGATTGACAAAGTGCTGTTATTACTTGTAGGGGTGGCTTCAGAAGGAGTGGACTCTGTAGCAGAAGCTGAATGTGTTGTCCTGGAAAGCCTTAGCAGGTTGCTCATCTGGGCTAGGAGCCTAGGAGTAGTTTGTTTGTTACCTTTGGTTGATCTCTTCTTGGTCAGTATGCTTAGAATACTTTTCTGGCAGCCATGTTCGTACCGTCGTAGCAACTCTGGGGGGAAAGCAAGGAGCAGCTAGCAGATTTGATAAATGGCAGTATCTTCATGCTGGATTTACGGTCTGGTTGTCGGTGTCCGATGCTAGTGGTAAGGAATTCGGCCTTGTTATGTTTCTAATAGTAGTACTCTACTAGTCAAAATTATTAATATCCAGAGGTTATATATATTTACCATGCGAGTGTCATGTATGTAGATGAAGCTTCTGCAAAAGAAGAGGCCCAGAGAAGTGTGAGCTCGGGAAGTGTTGCATATGCAAAATCTGATGTAGTAGTGAAGCTTGGGGGTTGGGATCCGGAGTACACGCGAGCTGTTGCCCAGGGTTGCCTTGTGGCCTTGAAGCAGCTAACCATGGCTGACAAGAAGCTAGCAGGTGCAGTATCTATTAGTATCAATTGCGTTTGTTAACCTTACTTATTATAGGCTGTCTGGCAGGCATCTTGAAAAAGAACTTTGGAGTGATGAAATGAAATACTAACAGTAGGTAGTTTTTGCATGGTGGCAGGGAAGAAGAGCCTCTACATAAGGCTAGGATGCAGAGGGGATTGGCCCAATATCGAACCACCCGGCTGGGATCCCGACTCCGACGCCCCACCCACCAACATTTGATTTGATGCAAATTTTGTCTAGCTTACCCACACTAGCACTAGCATGTTACTTCTCTCTGGGAGGCTTCACTTCCATGGATTAAGTAGCGGAGTACTACTCTTTTATCTCGGTTGTTTCGTCTGTGGCAAGTGCAGACTACATTCGGGCTAATTTCCATGATCTTGTGCTATTGATCTTCTGTACGACGTGATCAAGTATTTGATCAAAACGTGCGACCAATTGCACTTGTTTACCCCCATTTACGGGGCATTTCCCAGAACCCTATCGGCACCCAACCCCAGAATCTGCGTGGCCAGTGACATCTTTGCATCAAAACAGCGATTTGCACCTGAGATGTTGAAGAACATTGAAGTATACATTGATTGTTTAAGCCTGGGCAAGTACTGTCAACTCTCAAGGGCTCAAGGCAAACATGAAAAAGCCTGGTTATAGGGTGTATGGAGCAGCACGCACTTTGCAACAGCTGGAAATTATGCCTAATGTTAGCAAAGGATATAAGTTGGCAAAAATTATAGTTTGCAAACTTTTAAAGATAATTTTACTTTTTAAAAGTAGATCTAAATCTAAGCAGACCGTGAGCGCTGGCAAATGCACCCATGAAGAGAAGCGTGGAGACACTCCGCCCAAAAACGTGAGGTTGGACACTTTGCACCTGTCATCTGAGTACCAATTTTTGCAGGACTGCCTAAAAAAACATGAAACCTGCCTATGGCGGATTAACACAGTACAACACCACGACTCTGATAGTATGACAACACAATAACATTAATCCATATATATGACATCAGCTGTTCTTTGCATAAGAAACAGGAAGGTAAAGAAGGAACCTTTTCAATTGTAAAACTCAGGTCCGCGAGTACAGCTGCAAACATTTCGCAACGGAAACAGATGACAAAATATTTGCCAACATGAATCCTAGGACCGAAAAGACAAACCCGCATCATGTACAGACGCAGACAACTTATGGAACTTAATTCATAGCCTCCTACTGTGTTGAGCACTAGTCAAGTCGGCCAGTTGTTTCTCTCCTTGCACCATCCGCACCGACCTCATGGTTTACCCATCATCTTGGCCCATGTGTTGGGTGTCTCATGCCTCGACATAGGAGGTAACTGCTGACACGCAAACAAAGTAAATTTTCTTATTCAGAAGTGTGAAAAAGCCTGACAAAAACATAACCATGCTCTTATGTTCCTGCAGCTCAAAGTTGCAAGATTTTTACGTGTTGAAAAAACAGAAAGGATCTTCAGAACATGAAGATCATGAAGAGCTAAGATTGCCTGGAACAAAGAGAAAGGCGCATACCTTATCTTGTAGTCGCATTATTGTGGATATAAGCATTCTGTCACCAACTATGTGCCTCAGCTTCTTCACTAGGTCAACTCGGCTTATTTTCTTGCTCTGGTAATGCAGGCATGCACAAGAACAGAAAAAGGGCGACTCAGACACCAACGGAGAAAGGGGTAGGGAGCAAACTCAGCTAAAAAATATGGTAGCATAATAAACAACCTTGAATTCTTCGTAACAACTGTTGACCATGTCCATATTCTCAGCAGAAACTTTCGTTGAAATCGCTGCAAATAACATGGAGAAAGGCATCCAAGGTGTGCTTGGGGCCCTTTCCACTGTATCTCCTAACATGGGGGCTTCACATTGACCTCCCAATGCTGGAGATCTCCAAAGGTTCATATCCTGCTTGTGCATAACAGGATGTTTGTTATTTGATTCCTCAACTCACCCAACATAACTGATAGCATGGTTAACAGGAAACTTATCATATTTGGAGGTTTCTATCAAAGATAAACTACTAAGTCAGCTTGAAGTCTAATCTCATAAGCAAGCACAACCCAATAGTTGATTCAGTCACTCAATCTGAATTACTGCATGCTGCTGCTGCTCCAACAGTGGAACTTGTCTGTATGGGAACATAAGTTGACTATAGTCTGACAATAGCATGCTATTAAGTTCCCATGTAAAGTGTCTTACCTGTGACACACTATCAGGTGAACCAGAGCTCAACACCAATGATGAAACTTCTGATAAATTGTGACAATCTTCTTGGGTGGCAGGAGAACCTAGCACATGATGAAAAGGCTAATGAATAAGAAAATCTGCAGCTGCCAGCTTTACAAATTATCCAAGGCTAAACAATTTTTTGAAAAAAATGACACAGCGGTTGTGGTTAGTTACCTTTGACACTAGAAGGCAATTTGATGGTGACTACAAATTCAGAATAGACATGACTATTCAGATTCATATCCCAAACAATGTAGTGTTGCGGGTTTTTAAGGTCATCTACACCACTATCAAAATACTCGTTACTAGGCCGATGCTGCCTAGATCCATGGTGAACTATTTCTACGTTCCCCATTATAACACGGCATAACATCATATGGACAATGCCATTTTCATCAACATCACAGTAATTCACACTGCAGAAAGTAATACAAATATTTAATTTCGCAATGGTTAGGAAAATAAAAAACTTGGGAACAAAAGAGAATATATAATTGAGGCAGTAATTTGATGATGATAACAACTAAAAATGTGTAAACAGCAAATAAATGAAAAAAGTAAATGATTCTGGAAAAAATATTAGCAACTATTTATCTAAAAGGTAAGAAAAACGGACTGGAAGTATCAAGTACATGCTTAGATGTTTATTATAATCACAACAGGTTTTGTCCATTGGATAATTCATAGATCAGAACCATACCAGGTATTGGCGCAATTTGCTGGAGCTAGGATTGTGCCAATTCCATAGTCTGGGCACTTAGCAGGCTTCTTAAATTGCAAGACACCATTCAGCATCATCTCATCCACACTACTTTTTGAGCAAGCAAGCCAGGCATAGCGGACATTCGCATTGCCACGCTTACAATTAGTACGCTCCACCTGCTTTTTGAAAAGATTAAAGCAAGATTCTTTATTATTATTATCCAGCACCGGTGTCCTGTAGATCCCAACAATGTCCTTGGAACTCAGAACAGAGCTCAGCCCCTGCAGCAACAATTTCTGAACAGCAGAAACAGCTAGTTGAGCACGTGACTGTTCACCCAACTTATCTTGTAGTAGAGATCTGCAGGGAATAGGCAACAAAATGTGTGGTTCATTTTCTCCAGTAGTTTCTCCAACTCCACCAGTTTTTTTCCCAGTGGCACTCTTTTCAGCCCTATATCTCTTAGCACTAGAAGCATCATCAGTACTAGATTCAAAGTTTGAGCTTTCTGCAAAACTTTCTGATGCTCCGACGTGGTCCCTCATTTCTCGTGTACCATCAGGCTCGACGGCTATGTACACATTGTTTCCGTCGCCAAAATCCTTTTTCCTATATAGTATCTGATCTTCAACAAATGATTCTGGGAAGTACTGCTTCCCATTCTCATCAATCCAAGCTATTGGCCTCTGAAGATCTGTCTTTGAGTCTATGAAAGTCATGTGCACAAAGTCCAGCAAAAATAGCTGGCTCTGGTATTTGCCTTCTGTGATTGTCTTCTTAGCCCTGAAATTTTTGTGGGCAAGCTTAACAATTTGCTGCGGAAAGTCTTTCCATTCACCACCTTGGCGGAGCAGAATTCGCTTGGGCAGTGCACTAGTCATGAAATTCTGATAACCCTGTATAATCTGCACGTTGAGATGACATCTTATCTTCGCCTTGCGAGCTTCATCAACATAAAACCTAACAGAGTTATCGGTAGGGTGCTGATGCAATTTGGAGGTGTCGTAGACAGCAGAGCAAGGTGCAGCGGGTTTGTCCCGCTTTCTCTTGAGGCTACTTGTGTTTCTTCCACATTTACCCAATACCTTTTCGTTCATCGCAGCCATGGTTGCTAGCAGAAATGAACCAGATACTAATTCTTTCTAACAAACTAAACCCAAACAAGCCTACTATTTACACTAAGCTAATAGGCAAGCCTCTGAGTGTACTCAAGTTCATTATCGACAAAGCAAAAAACAAAAGGGGTCGGATGAGAAAGAGGCATAAGTGAAGTAATCCTGAAAAGGGAAATTTGGCAGATATTAGAGCACAGTGCAAAAAATACAATATTTCAAATCAACAATTTAACAGACTGCACGCCAAAAGTCGCTCAAAACATGTTCCTAGCAGATACATAGTTTGTGTTTACTTTAGGCACTACGAATAGATGATAAAAAAAGGAGAGAGACGGAACAAACAACGATGAGGAATTTCCTTCAGTATGATTGCGTGATCCCATACTAACATGTGGGGTTGTTACGTGTTAATTCCCTGTTTTAAGATAACATTTGAAAACCAGGCAGGCGTAGCGTCCCGTTTGAAACAGGTTTGAGTCAACTCCGGAATGAACAGCCCTATTACCTAACCAAAACGGTCCTTGGCGAGAGAACGAGGGAAAAATCTACTCTGCTAGTATTCAATCAGATGTATATATTGTTGAATTGTTATTATTTTCTTGGTCATCATGAAGGGAAAATTTTCGAACTGTGAATCACAAATGACTAATAAGTAAAAAAAAAGTTAATTGGTTGTCGAAATCACCAAAAGTACATGCAAACCTCGTACAATTATTCAGTTAACTGTGCCATTGGACTAACACAAGCATATATCAAATCAACCAGATCGAATCGAAAAAAAAACGAGCTAATCACCGTGATTAAAGAAATAATCAGCAGATCCAGATGAAAGGGTAGGCAAATCGGACGGGGGATACTCACCTAGGGTTAGCAGAAGCGTTAATAGGTAGAGAAGCGGTGGACGAAATTGATTGCTTCATCGCTTCCGATCAAATCCCCAAAACCCCCGACCTACGAGTCCCCTACGAACCCCACTTTATCCCCGGCAATCAATTGCCGGAGAAGAGATGGGGCGGTGGCCGCCGGTGATTGCAGGACGAGTCCGGTCAGAGCAAAACCTAACTCAAATCTCGGCGGCGGCGGCGGCGGCGAGGAGGAAGGCTCGCGCGAGGTGGGAGGAAAGGAGATGCGAGGAAGGGGAACGGAGAGGCGTGCGGCGATGGAATTATTCGGCAAAGAGGTCCACGCCTTCCTTTGCCGTGTCCCCTCCTCTGTCTACTTCATGAGCTAGACGCGCTCGCCGACATGTGGGCCCCGCGCGGTCGTGGGCCCGCGCTGGCGGTGAGGGCTTCCTTGGATTCCAAGTTGCTTTCGTTTTCTTGGCCCGTAAGTAAAAATGGAGACGCCGTGAGCTGAGGCCGACATCGACAATCGGACGGTTCACATTTGTGGTCAACGGTCTTTGCTCCAACGCCAGACGTCCATATACTAGTAGTCCCTATTCCACAAGTCCAGATTTTTTTTTTTCCTTCTCATCCTCGTTTGCGTGCATTATTGGCTCACCGGTGACGTGGTCATGTAACTTCGCTATTCTTCGTCTTCCTCCCTGTTTATATGGCACGTACCTGACCTGACCTGAGCTTCAATGACAAATGTTCCACTTCCTTTTTCTTTAAGTGAAGTCTGTCGATCTAGATGAAGCTGAAAGTCTATAAATTCATGGCTTTGAGTTGATTTTCCTCTTCCCAAGCTCGGCTGCTAAGAATAATCAACAGGCTAGTCTAGCCGCTTTAATTATTTACTTTGTGTTAGTTTCTAAAGTGACACCATGCATATATTTTCCTATTGTTATCCCATATTAATGTAGTTTCTACATTATGACTTTGTGAATAAGACCTTCTAAGTCATTACGATTGACTTGGGTGAAATCGAACAACTTCCACATTGCACTTCATCTTTATTTACAAGTCAATTCTAGCCTACACAACATATGATTTTTGTCGTTTTGTTGAAATATCGTAACACAAAAATCTATGAAATTAATATGAATATATACAACATGAGATCATGTACCGTGAATCCGTGATTGGCCTTTTTTAAAAGTTGGAAAAATTCCATTTAACCCCCCCCCTCCCGATCACCACCCAAATGTTGTCTTTGAAAATACACTACCAAACTTTAAAACTGGATATTTAACAACCTCAACTATTGTACCAGTCACATTACCTCCTTGAACGGCTTACACCTTGGTTATGGTGCAAAATGTTGCCCCCTAGGCTGCCATGTGTATATAAAAAAAGAGAGGCCGCTTCACCACCTCTACAGGCGGCGAGGTCATTATAACCGGCAGTGATGGAGATAGAAGATAGCAAGATAGAGGATATTATAGGTCAGGGGTGTGATATACTCGGATTTGAAGTTTAAGGGTGTATTTTAGAGACACAAGAGTTGATAGGGTTAAATGGACTTTTCCCATTTTAGTTCATGTAGCCAGGGTAATCCATATATTTATATTATGATATTTATAGAGATTTTTTACATTGCCATTGCCATATAAATACATGTTGTTTATTTATTGTCAAAACTTTAGGACAAATTTTCCCTTTTAAAATTTATTTTTAAAGAAGGCTTTCTAGTTGGGCCTCTGACTATACATAACCTAGACAACTGGCTTAGGCATAGTTTCACAACTTGAATTGCTAAGGACAAAATATTAAAATGTAGCGAGTTGGACATTACATATGTGAATAAAACAACTAATTATTGACATCCAAATTTTGCTATATAAAAAAAGAAGCAAATTCAAAAGCCAATTTAGAGAAAGGCATGGGTTTGCCTGCCATGGACGATCAGTCCTGACTCACGTGTGCGACGCGTGTCCCGATCAGACACGGTCAGTTAGATGGGGCCTATGGCTGATCTGATCTTGTGTCAACTGAGTCTGACTCGAACTCAATTTCTTGGGTTTTCCTTTTTTTTTCGTCTGTGTTTTTGGTGGCTAAGTGGTCATAGCTGCGCAACATAGTAGAAACCAAGGAAGAAACCTACCACGGTGCGCCACGATTGGGAGCTTATTGGTTTGTACAACGACGGCGACTTGATCCAAGCATGAAACAGATGACTAGATACGGGTCACTACTGCCAATTATCTAACTAGCCGATTGGCCATGGATTGGGTGGGCAACTAAACCAGTCCAAATGAAGCTTACTCGAGCTCATAGAAGTGTTTTAATTTAATTGATAGATTTGATCAATAGTTCAATACAAAGATGAAATAAACGTAGTTTATCAAACCATAACATAAAGTTGACTTCCTTGAGTTGTAATATAGCATGCTTAATCCGACATATATCACTTGGTTTGGTGAAGGTAGCACTGGTTTGGATCAGGGTTTTAAATCTCCGGCTATAGTTGCCGCTATAGCTGTTTGAGAAGGATTTCATTAGCCGTTATAGCTTCATTTTGCCTGCTATTAGCCGCTATAGCTCATTTATCCCGCTATAAGCTGTTTGGAATGGCCAACTGCTAAAGACGTTAGTCCGCTATTTAAAACCTTGGTTTGGATATAATACATCCTTAACGTGTTTGGAACGGTGGTTTATCTTGTTTTTTCGAGCGGAAGTTGTTTGGTCGATCGCATTTAGCTCGTCTTGGCATCTTAAAGCCAATAGGATGCATCTTTTTTCTGCCGCTCCAAACCTTGCATGTTAGTAGGAAAAGAAACATAATATTTTTTGGTTTATGGTCAGGCGCTAGGTCACGTTTTGTTTTAATATCCAATACCTCTATTATAAGAGATACTAGCTATTTTCTAGATAGATGGGGCATATACTAATACAACGAATTCGTACAAATCTTTGTCCGAATTATAATTATACTAAAAAAATATCACATTCGTTATACTAGTAACTAGATAAGACGAGGACAAAAAAGAAATGAAATACAACCGCCGTCCCATGATATAAGGCACAATCAAATTTAACATAGTCTACTAAATTAACGTAATATTTGACTTTTATTTTTTATATATTGTAATGTTTATAGCAACAAAATCATAACTAAGTGGAAGAAATTTAAAATAAAAATTTGATGATATTATTCTCTATCAAATAAAAGTTAGTTTGCATTGAAATAATTATTGGTCATCAGAAGCAAAGGGGAAAATAATAATAAGGGAAAGAGGAGGAAGAAAAAAGGCGAGTGGCACGGGCACGGGCACCTCGCGTCGTCCGTCGGCGGCCTGGCACAAATCCCGAGGCGCTTCTTCGCCCACCCACCACTCCCAAGCAGCCCAGTCCTAGGGTTTTCGGATCAGGTTTCTAGAAGCTTCTATGCAGGCGCCGCCGCTCGCCGCCTCGCCGGCGTGGACCGCCATCCTTCCCGCGCCGGCGAGGCTCTGCTGCTCCCGCCGCACCGCCCTCCGCCTCGAATCCAAGGGCGCCTGGAGGCCGGCGGCCCGAGGCCCCCGGGTGCCGACCAAGGGCGCCGTCCTCGCCGCCGAGGTGGTGGGACCCTCTCCCCTCCTCGACGCGCGCAACGAGCAAGGTAAGGTTCCCAAATGTTAATCCCATTTGCCTCTCGCCAACAAACTCGATTTGCATTGCCCACTCACCCTGCTTTGCATTGCATTGGAATCGATCAATTTACTCTCTAGTAGGAGTACCATGGCATGGTTGGTGAATCTAATTGCTCGATTATCTAGATAGGTAGATGATTGAAATCTCTACCTCTAGTCCAGATAAGGTGATGAAACCGTTAGCCGCAATCATGATTGTTTCTCTATTCGTGCTGATTGTTCTATATTCTTGTGGCGTGCAGAGCTCATTTTACATATCAGAAATGAAGTCGACAAAGGGAAGCTGCCTGCAGATGTCGCTGCCACCCTAGAAGAGCTGTACTACAACTACAAGAATGCGGTAACCTTCCTTCCTTCCTATCTGCTGCAATTAGATTACATCCTTCATGGCTCATCACCACGGGAATGTTCTGCTGGCCTTATCAGGTTCTGCAGAACGGGGATCCTAATGCACACGACATTGTGCTTTCTAACATGGCGGCTTTGTTCGATTGTGTTCTGCTGGATGCAGAGGTTCTTCCTTATATCATGATTACCTTCTTGATTTGCCCTGACATTTTTCTTTTGTCCCCCTTTTATACCAAGCTGCCTCATCCTTTTGCAGGATCCCTTTACCTTTCCACCTTATCACAAATCTGTCAGGGAACCATTCGACTATTACATGTTTGGTCAGAACTACATTAGGCCCCTCGTAGACTATAGGTAATGCAAAATCTGTGGTGACAATGGTCTCGTTGATGTAAATTCTATACTAAATTTTCTGCACTTCCCACGGATATCACTCATTCCAACCAGAATGATCAGCATGTTGCGTTTTGCCTTACCAGCTCTGTTCACTTATAGTCTCTAGCTTCTGGGTGATGCGCATTAATTAGCTAGTGCCTAGAATGTCAGGTATTGAGGGCCCTTCCAATCCCTTTTCGGCCTATTGATTGTATGTATTTTTCCACAGTGTGGGCTTGTGGCACAAATGCTTACTGAGGTTGACTTCTGAAAAAAAGCGCACACATTTTGCACAGATGGCAGATATTTCTGTGATCTCACGGGCGGTTTTGTTTTGATGGGTTAGGTTTAATAGGAATATATGATGCAATGTATAGATGAAGATGATATCTTCTTTAGTCAGTAATATATTACCTGCTTTCCCAGTCCTTGAAGGCATGTGTCGGTTTAATCAACTCGAGAGATACCTTTTCAACAGGAAAGGTGAAGTTTAGTAACACACTTTAGTTTAGCTTTTTACTGTCACGTGCATACAGACTTGGAACATTGGCATGTGTACTAAATTTATCTGTTGCTTATAGGTATGTCTTCCTTATCATGCTGAAATTTTGTTGCATATGCCCAGGAATTCATATGTTGGTAATATATCCATTTTCCAAGACATAGAACAGAAGCTCCGACAGGTTAGTTTATCTAAATTTCATTGTATTATCTGTTTCCTATATTTATTTTTGATCAACAGCTTTGTTAATAATCAATCCTTGTCAACACCTTGGTGAATGCAAACTGCCATGGGGAAAGAAAGGGTGCAAACCATTAGCCCATTGATCATATGCCTAGGTGTAAAGAGACTAGGATAGATTGCACCCTTCAAAGTTAACTCTATATTGTTTCTTCGTTTTTTAGAAAAACATTGGGTGGTAATCCTCCCGGTGTCATACATAGTAAGATAGATGGCCAAAGGTTTGATAAAGTATCGGGAACAAGAGATGACCATAACGAAGCTTCAGCTAGATATGACCTACAGCACATCTACGTCTGATCTTTCGGTTTGTGATGAGAACAAACATCATGAGCCAATTTTTATGTTTTAGTGATGACTGATAAAGTGTATCTGGTGTATGTTAGTCCTTCAGAACCAGCTGATTATTTTTGTAAGTTGCTTCTGTCACTGCTTGAAGCACCAGATGCTAGGTACTTGGGTGTCTGTACTTTGTAGTAAGGGTTATCCTAGTATACTTTTGTCCTGCTGCAGCACCACTGAAGCATTTTTGTTGAATTGTTTACTGAAGATTCTCATGCAAAATTATTTTCTGAAATTTTTTATGATATTGTAGGGCCATAATGTTGTTCTAATGTCTAACCATCAGACAGAAGCAGATCCAGCAATCATTGCTTTGCTGCTTGAAAGAAGCAATCCGTGGATTAGCGAAAACATAGTATGACAGTAATTTGGACATACTTTACATGTGAACCATCATAGTCTATTGGCTGATCACATTAGCACTGATATACAATCTACTGTAGGTTTATGTTGCTGGTGATAGGGTTGTTACGGATCCTCTTTGCAAGCCATTTAGTATGGGAAGGTAGCTCATATGGCGGAGTTGTCTTTTCTGTTTTTAGTGTTTCTGTTGCCTGGACATATCAATTTGTCATAAACGAATTTTCTCCCTGCAGAAACCTCATTTGTGTATATTCAAAAAAGCATATGAATGATTTTCCTGAACTGATTGATATGAAGAGGAGGGCAAATACTCGTAGTCTGAAGGAAATGGCTTTGCTTTTACGGTATTCTTCCCTTACAATGACATGTTAGTTTTCATCCTTTTTACCTATAAATATTAAGCCTCATTAACTTGGCTGTTTAACCATGTATATTTGTACTACAATTTGGTGGAAGTGAAGGTTGCAATGGTTAATACTTTGTAGTAGAACATACAATACAAATGCTAGTTTATGATTTGTTAAATTTAGCATCCAGTTGTAGTGCAGTCAATACTATTCAAAGGAATGATTCTGTATTTACCATTGATCCTTCATGGATCTGAATTGTTTTCTTTTAACACAAACACATGCATACTTTACCTTTTTGTTACATCGGATTGCTTATGTTTATCTTTTATGACATTCATGTAGTGGCGGTTCACAGATAATTTGGATAGCACCAAGTGGTGGTAGAGATCGTCCAGATCCTTTGACAGGAGAATGGCACCCGGTATGTTATCTGGCTTGCTCTTGTTGTTCCATATGTGTCAATCAACTTACCATGTTTGCTAAATTAAAATTCCATTTTGTTTGCCAAATGCATACTTCCCATTTACTACTTATCTTTCTGCTACTTTAAAAAACAAGGACAGGCACCATTTGATGCATCTGCAGTGGATAATATGAGGAGGCTTCTGGAGCATTCTGGTGTTACTGGGCACATATACCCACTTTCACTGCTCTGCTATGAGGTTATGCCTCCACCACAAAAGGTATATCCAGTTGCAACCCACTTCAGATATATCTTTAAGAGAACCTCTTTGAACTTTTATATTTGAATAGGTTGAGAAAGAGATTGGTGAGCGAAGGGTTATATCCTTCCATGGTGTAGGCCTGTCAGTAGCTGAAGAGATAAAGTACAGCAACATTACTGTTCATACCAAGAATGTTGACGAGGTTTGTTCTGAATGTTGGTTGCAGATTATCATGTTAAATTCTGGATGGGGTTATGCCCTGGTTTCTAGTTCTTCTGTTAAGTAACACTGCGACAAGCATTTCTAAAGATTGACCCATTTGACTTATTTTTTGTTCTTTTCTTTGGTGGGGGTAAGGGATTTGTAGGGGGTAGAAGCTTCTATCCAGTCTTTAGGTAGAACAAGATCCGTCATATTTGTTTTCCAGGACTCTCGTTGCCTCCTTAGCTCTTACTGACTACAGAGTACCGAGCACGATGAATCCCTGCCCAAATTCTTTTTCCAACTCTATGCTGGGAAATGGCTGAATATTTACATTGTCAGGGTAGCTGAAATTAGTTGATAGGTCTAATTATGCATCAAGTGTTGGCCTTGTTATTTGACATATTTTCTAGGGTGAATATGTCTTCTTCAGGACATGAAACTAAGCCACAGTTCTTTTTTTTTTGGTACAGGGTGGAAAATAAGATGTAACTGCATTATTGTGTGTGCAATGTAGTTTATAATTCCACTTTTGGATTGGATGTGATATTCACTCTTGCTATAAACCTCACCTGGTGTTGGTAGTTGATTCCTTCGATACAGTGCTCACTGCTGCTAGTATTTTAGTCCCCTTTTTTCTTTGGTCTGAGCTAAGAATATTTATTTAGCAAACATTTTAAAGAACTTAAGAACTTTCAGATTTGTGCACTGATGGTGTTTAGTGTACTTCTTGATACCATCTTATCTATTTAGAGCTTTTGCTTTTATGTTGGAGATTTGTCAAGTTGAATGCCTTTGGTTTTTTATTTTCTACAGTGCAGAGAGAAATTCTCAGAAGCGTTGTACAACTCAGTCATTGATCAGTATAATGTGCTAAAATCTGCTATCTTTAGAGGCCGGGGAGCAGTTTCATCAAATAGTGACATCTCACTCTCACAACCATGGCGATGAACTCCGATTTCTCAGTTTTGTTCTATATGACCTCAGCTTCCTTCCCTTATTTTTTCTTTGTTGCACAGATGCATTTGCCACCTACTATATTCCGTTTATATGGGTTTTGAGTACATTAAATCCCTTCTTACTCTTCTACTTGTTATACCGCATTTTCATTTCACGGGCCGAGGTTCTAGTTGGTCAGTATACACAACAGATACCATGAGTTATATAGAAGCTTACTTTATACAAACATGCATTAAGACCCTCTTTGTTTGGTTTTAGGCTTATTGTCTTGTGCTTATAAGCAGAGTTTTTGGCTTATATGGCTTATAAACTTGTTGTTTTTAAGTCTTAAGTCAAATGGTTATGTCCTACCTTCACTTCAGATAAGCCAAAAATGCTACTCCAACCTAGTTTCTGGCTTAACAGTGTAAAAGTGGCTTATAGCTTTAAAATGGCCTAACAAAAAAGCTGACTGTTTGTTTGAGCTTAAGCATTTTGGTTTATAAGCCAACTTATAAGCCTAAAATAAGATGAACATTGATACGGTTGGTACCTTCCTAGAGCATACTTGCATCGTTGTGTGGCATCGTGTCACATAATGCACAATACACCTTACCCCACATCTTGTATCTTTGCACATGGTGATTCCTTTTTACTGTACAATACAGATAATTTTGCAATTTATTACTTATAATTATCAAGCAAGCATTATAGCCACAATAAGCTGCTTTTTTCATGTATATTTTCCCCATTTACTGCCTTCGGTGATACTGTTCCAAAGACAATTTATTCAATAGAAAAAACCTTTTAAAATGTGCTGCTCTTTTGATTTTTCAGGTCTGGATTTCTCAATGAAGTTAGCTTCATTTCTTTTCGACACAGCTGATGAACTGCTGCACGACAATATTGGAATTTTTCCTGGGAGAACCTTTTAAAATTCGGTATCATAACCAATACTTATCATGGAAGGGAGGCTGTTACTGTCCTGCAAATCTTGTGAGTTCTAGAAGGCTCTGGTCAGGTGGCTCTTCACCATATTATTTGGTAGGCACTTAAATTATTATATGTAGTATTAACTGATAAAATCCCTGTGATTTTTGACAGGTCTAGTATGATAATTTTATCCAACTGAATCCTAGACACACATGATGCATTCCTTCATCGTCTACACACAAATATTAGTGCATCATATGATTATCCTCTTGAGCAGAACTGCACAGCTATGCGGCTTGGGCACTATCTAGCCTGTTGTCGATGGGGTTCATGCTTGTCAATACTAGAAGCCCAACATGTGGGATTTTTTGCGGTTAAAAAGTTTCTTGTTTTCTCATTTGTTCATGTATATATCTTTTTTTATCTCCAAATTTGGAGATACAATCGTCAAGTGCTATGATATTTACAAAACTTATTCTCTTTGTTACCTTAAAAGTCAGTATGCGGATACAATTTGTCTTACTGATATTCTGAAGATGCTACTCTGTTCTGAACTTTCTGAGGCAAGAGTATGAGCTGATGCTTTTGGAGTTGCTAAGACTAGGCTGTCATTCTCTATTTTTTTGATATGTAGAGACAAATTACTAGTCCAGCAATTTATTGTAGAAGTGTGAAGTTGGTTGTAAACACCCTTGGTAGTTGGTACTGTAGTGATGATGAAGGTTTTGATAGAGATGGTTGTGTAGAACAGTTAAAAAGGTTGACAGCGAAGGTAACAAGAGGAAAACAAAGGAATAACAAACGGGACTTGTAGGTGCTGAAAAACAGCCTGAACTTGGCTGTAAAGCGTGTGAAGTTTAGATTTAACAAGGGCAAGGGTTGAGACTTTCAGAGTGCAGGCCAGGTCGTCAACAACTACTGCTTAGGTTTGAACCCGTCCGCCGTTGCGGACCACAAGCTCTGAATTCAAAGAGCTATTTGAAATTAAAATCTCTATTCAAAGAGCTCAAAACTACTTTTAAATAGCTCTAAATTCAAAGAGTTATTCAATTTGACACATAAGATATGAATGTATTTACTGTATTTTTCCGTATATCTATCCGAAATGTCAAATTGAGATTATTTGATCACGACGATCGATTCACTGGCAAACTATTCTGGACGAAATTTTATTAAGGGAACACACAGCTTTGTTGGATTTGAATATCGGCGAGGTGGTATTTTAGAAAACACGCACTACTCCTTTTGTAAAAAAAAAACATTTGAGGCTGGACAGAATTCATATATTTATGGGTTGTTGCATATTTGACACTGTTTTAACCGTTATTATGAATCTGTCAACTTAAAAAACTGTAATTGCAATTCTCACAGTATAATATTATTGGGATTTTATTAACTTCTATAATAACGTGGATCTAAAAAAAAAAATCTGAAGTCTTGGAATTGAATCCAAATCGATAATAATAGACGTGAGGAAAGCGAAGAAGACCTTGAGAAAGCGAGAAGCGAGAGGCGGAAACGAATCTATCCCCACTCCCTCACCAGGGGATAACCGCCGCCGTCGTAGCCTCGCCCAATTGCCGTCGAAGCCTACGAGTCGATCGATCGATCTCCAGCCATAGGCCGCCGCGCGAATTGATCTCCGGCTGGAGCTCGCACAACCGCCGCCGCCGCCGCCCCACCACGCGATTCACCCCGTCGACCGCTCCACGCTTTTACCAAAGGGGAAGTGGAGAGGGAGCCGCGCGCTTGCGCCTGCGCCTGCGCCGGAGAAGAAGAAGAACTCCGCCGGCCGCCGTCAGGTCAGTCGCGATCCACCCCTGCTTCTTTGTCTATCTGATCCATCTTGATCTCATTGCTCCGCTGCGATTGTCATGTTCGATCCACCCAACTATTTTGCTGCTGTGCAATCTAGACCCTATGTGATGCTAAAACCCTATATGATGCCAAAAACGTACCCTTACCCATACTTGCTAAAACCCTACATGATGCGATGGAAAAAAAACAGCAATTATCCCCAAATCCAACCTCTCTTTTTTGTTAATCATCACTACGATACTTCGTCAGTTCATATCCTGATGGGTAATTCGTTTGTTTGTACCACTATGTATTAACATAGTTTGCCACTTCTTGTTTTTCTCTAGTTGTAATATTACACAAAGATTAAGGCTCATCTATAACGTCTGATACTTGTTGCCGTTGTTGTTGTGAAGAGATCGGATTTTTTTAAGTGAACAAATAGATCGGAATTTATTGGTCGATATTTGTTCATCTTCTCACCGTCCTGATTCTGTCTTTGTTGTGTTGGCTAAGCTTGTCAAATCTCCTAGTCGCCTATGATGATGTTTTCTCCTTCATTACCTCATCTGAACGTGGTCTTTCTATGCTGCAGGTAAGGCCCTTCATTGACAACAGGATGAGTGACAATCTGATGGATAAAGTCAATGCCTTGGGCGAGCGGCTCAAGATAAGTGGGGCTGAAGTTAGCCGGAAGATGTCAGCTGGTGTGAGTAACATGAGTTTTAAGATGAAAGAATTCTTCCAAGGCCAGAACATGGCGGACAAGATAGTTGATGAAGCAACGCTGGAGACCATGGATGGTCCTGATTGGGCAACCAATCTTGAGATATGTGATATGGTTAACTCTGGAAATGTCAACAGCATTGAACTTGTCCGTGCCATCAAGAGACGGATCATGTTGAACAATCCACGAGTGCAATATCTTTCTCTTGTCCTCCTCGAGACTGTAGCTAAAAACTGTGAAAAGGCTTTCTCTGAGATTGCTGCTGAGCGTGTCCTCGATGAGATGGTAAAACTGATTGATGATCCACAGACTATAGTCAACAACAGAAACAAAGCACTTATGCTTATTGAAGCATGGGGAGAGTCAGGAGATGAGCTCCGCTACCTTCCAGTGTATGAAGAAACTTACAAGGTACATACAAACCTGAAATAATGCTGATGAATGATCTGCCAAGAAGGCAAGAACAAATGGAACTATTTTTCTCCTTGTGCATATTTGGATAAATAATTCAGATGTATATTGATCCGAGTTCATTTAGTGAAAATGGTTTACGCTTCACTGATAGGCCACAGAGTTGTGTCTGAAGGCTGAAGTAACCTTTACATCTGGACAACTGTTACTGTGGTTTCCATTTAGCTAGGCTTACACAGTTACATTCAATATTCTTTGCAGAGCTTAAGATCTAGGGGAATTCGTTTCCCTGGGCGTGATGATGAGAGCTTGGCACCAATATTTACTCCTCCTCGTTCAGCACCTTCAGCGGAACCATACTCTGAAGCAGCACAGGAAGGTTATCAAGAAATTCCAGATGAAAGTTTTGCTCCAGTTCGTGTTGTTCCTGCTGTGCAAGTCAATGAAGCTTTTGAGGTGGCTCGTAATAGCGTCGAACTTCTTTCCACAGTGCTGTCTTCTCCACAAAAAGAGGCTCTAAAGGTGAGCCTATATGCTCTCTCCCTCCTTTTTCCAATTGACAAATGGTTTTCACTTTGGTAAACTAGCACGTCTCCCATTAACAAATCACCTGGCGTTGCGGTTACCATTTTCTTATATGTATGTAGTTTGTTCTGTAGCAAAATCTGTAGATAGCTGACAGACATTACTCGTCAGTCTACCGTTCATTAAAATAAAATTGCTAGTATTCTGTACTCATGTTTGTGCTTAAACTTCTGGTTGCGCCTCAAACATTTGCAGGATGACTTGACTACCACCCTGGTTCAGCAATGCCGACAGTGTCAGCACACCATTCAGAGAATCATTGAGACGGCTGGTGACAATGAAGCTCAGCTTTTTGAGGCTCTGGGTGTCCATGATGAACTCGAGAAGGTTCTCTCCAAGTATGAAGAACTCAAAGAACCTGTTGTTGCAGAGCCTGAGCCAGAACCAGCTATGATTCCAGTCACCGTGGAGCCAGAGAATTCCCCTCGCGCTATCAGCAAAGATGACTCTGTAGCGGGGCCAGCAGGTTCTGGTGGTGATGACTTGCTCCAGGATCTTGATGACATGATATTTGGCAAGAAAGGGGGCACTTCATCTCAGCAGGACAGGAAGGGGAAAAAGGACGATTTCATCAGTTTTTGAGCACCAGATATGGCAGGAGGACACTTGATATGGGTTTTTGTGATATGCTCATCTTGCTTGAATGTATCCCAGGGCTTTTGTTTGGTTTACTACTGTCTTGGGCATGACTAGTTGCTTGCTGTACAGGAATAGATAGATGTAGCAGGCTGCCTACTTACTCTCATGTGACATATTTGCAGTTTGATTCTGGCTCATGAATTATGCTATCAGTGTCGATGGTTTAATTATGTTTATAGAATCTCATATTCACAAAAAAAAGCTTCAGGAGTTGCGATTAGAGAGTGATTGCTACTCTTTGCTAGGATTTGGATGGTGATGCTTTCGTATTGCCATGTAAAAACCGTGATATTGATTGGTGCTGGATTAGAAATTTAGTTTGGCGGAGGCACCTTGAGTTATAAAATTTTATCAGGTTGTAACTCTTTTTGTCTGTTGCATCAGTATCCAGGACAAGATGTATATATCTGAGTGATGAGGTAGCTGGAAGCAAGATTGAACGTGCATGCAAGTATAGAGGAAAAACATCATGCGGAGGCCAGTAATGCCACACATGATGTTCTACTCATCACTACGACCTCATCTTACTAGTATAATCCGCAGGGTGGAGTTGACCTCTCAAAAGGTTGTCTGAAGAAAGTCTAAAACCAAAACTGGTAAATCATCACGTTGGCACAGGGAAATACACGAAACGGATCAGAGCGGTGGAGACTAGAGGGTAAAGAGATCATAAACATGTCATGCATGATCTCTCTCTTCCTCGCAGAACACTCGTTTCTTGATTCATTAGTAGTACAGATAATTGTGGCATCAAATGCTTGCATGCGTGCATATATCTGGCATGTACTAATACGATACAGTACGGAGGTTGGATTCTCGATTGCATGGCTGCAGTATACAATCAGTCAGGGACACGCTGATTCTGAATTTCTGATTGAGTCAGTCAGGAAGGAGGACCAACCGGGAGGGAGCTAGCAGTAGTCGCGAGCACGACGTATGTTACGGCCTGCCTTGTGTTGGATTTTCTAAGTGTCTGATTGACTGACCACGATGGGGAAGGAGAATTGGAATAGAAGTTTCGAAGAAATAAACCCAAAAATTGATGCTTGCCTGCAATAAGACCAATCAAATAAAGAGCAATAGTTTACTAGTAGTCATTCCTTCAGATTTACCAAATTTTACCTGAATATACATAAGTAAAGAAGCCATGAATTGCATAATTTATTTTTATGCAAGATCGTCGTTGGCAACCGTTGAAGCCAAGAGTCGACGCGAGCGGGCGATCGTGCGCGCCACCTCTCGCCGCATCGAACCAACTGAATACTATAGTCCACTGATCGAAAAAAGGGATGAAGGAAGCAAAGGAGCAGGAGGCCATGAAGGCAGCACAATCGATGGAGCAGGCAGTAAGGAGAGCCTTGACCTTCAAATAACACCAAGCCAAGCCTCCTTTATTTGAACATCTCTTGCGGCTTCCTCTCATTTCGATCTACCTGTTCTCTTGTGTTCGCTCTCTCTGACTGCCAAAAAACTTCACTAGCTAGTTCGTCAATGTGCCAGTTCTGTCCGCACCTGATGAGGAAGAAGAGGTGAGAGCCGTCCCTATTCCTCGGTTCTTCTTTAGTCGATCGATTGCCAGTTTGTGCAGCTGCAAATTAAACTACTCCTTGATTGTTGTAATGGGCATATTATGAGATGCACGCAAAAAAGGAAACAAGTCTGGAATTTTAGCTATTGTATCAATTCGGCCAGTTAATTAGTGCAAGTTATGAATGCTGCATGTAATTTGTTTCCATTTGCACTAAGAACAGGTTGCACATTTCCTATTACTCCTATTATTTACAGTGCATTTGGGATCGCCATTACTCGTGTCTGGTCAAGCCAAGCCAACCAAAATGCTTAATGCGAACTTACTGATCCTCCTCAATTTCATTCATTCCTAGGTAGGTAGATAGCTGCAGTTCATATCGATCGGCCACAAATCTAGCCAGCTACTCTGCTTCTGCTCTGCTCTTCTCTAGCAGAAAAACAGAGCTGAGCAGAGTCGATCAACCATGGCGTCAAAGGGTATCCTCAAGAATGGCGGGAAGCCTCCGACCGCGCCAACGTCGGCGGCGCCAACCGTCGTGTTCGGGCGGCGGACGGACTCCGGCCGTTTCATCAGCTACTCACGCGACGACCTTGACTCGGAGATCAGCAGCGTTGACTTCCAGGACTACCACGTCCACATCCCCATGACGCCGGACAACCAGCCCATGGAGGAGCCCGGCGACGAGCAGCAGTACGTTTCCAGCTCCCTCTTCACCGGCGGATTCAACAGCGTCACCCGCGCGCATGTGATGGAGAAGCAGCCGTCGTCGGCACGGCGTGCGGCGGCGGCGTCGGCGTGCATGGTGCAGGGCTGCGGCTCCAAGATCATGCGCAATGGCCGCGGCGCCGACATCCTCCCCTGCGACTGCGACTTCAAGATCTGCGTCGACTGCTTCACCGACGCCGTCAAGGACGGCGGCGTATGCCCCGGCTGCAAGGAGCCGTACAAGCATCATGACTGGGAGGATGTCGTGTCGGCCTCCATGTCCGCCGCCATGAACCGGGCGCTGTCGCTGCCACATGGGCCCCCCAAGATGGAGCGCCGCATGTCGCTGGTGAAGCAGTCTGCGGCGGCGGCCGGAGCCAACGGCGAGTCGTTCGACCACAACCGGTGGCTGTTCGAGACGAAGGGGACATACGGCTACGGCAACGCAATCTGGCCGGAGGACGGCGCCGGCGCCGACGCCGACGACGGCCCAATGGCAGGACACCCAAAGGAGCTGATGAGCAAGCCATGGCGGCCGCTGACACGCAAGCTCCGGATCCAGGCGGCGGTGATCAGCCCGTACCGGCTGCTCGTCGTGATCCGTCTCGTGGCGCTTGCGTTCTTCCTCATGTGGCGCATCAAGCACCAGAACGAGGACGCCATCTGGCTATGGGGGATGTCAATCGTGTGCGAGCTCTGGTTCGCCTTCTCATGGGTGCTCGACCAGCTCCCCAAGCTGTGTCCAATCAACCGCGCCACTGATCTCACCGTGCTCAAGGAGAAATTCGAGACGCCGACGCCGAGCAACCCCACCGGGAAATCCGACCTCCCCGGGATCGACGTGTTCGTTTCGACGGCCGATCCGGAGAAGGAGCCGGTGCTAGTGACGGCGAACACGATCCTGTCGATTCTTGCGGCGGATTATCCGGTGGAGAAGCTGGCGTGCTACGTGTCGGACGACGGCGGCGCGCTGCTGACGTTCGAGGCGATGGCGGAGGCTGCCAGCTTCGCCAATCTTTGGGTGCCGTTCTGCAGGAAACACGAGATCGAGCCGAGGAACCCCGACAGCTACTTCAACCTCAAGAGGGATCCATTCAAGAACAAGGTGAAGGGAGATTTCGTCAAGGACAGGAGGAGGGTGAAGCGTGAGTACGACGAGTTCAAGGTGCGCGTCAATGGCCTCCCCGATGCCATCCGACGTCGCTCCGACGCGTACCACGCACGCGAGGAGATCCAGGCGATGAACCTGCAGAGGGAGAAGATGAAAGCACCCGGAGGAGACGAGAACCAGTTGCTTGAGCCCATCAAGATCCCCAAGGCCACGTGGATGGCTGACGGGACGCACTGGCCGGGGACGTGGCTGCAGCCGTCGCCGGAGCACGCGAGAGGAGACCACGCCGGCATCATACAGGTCATGCTCAAGCCACCCGCACCCAGTGCGGGCAGCAGCAGATCGCCGTTGGATTTCTCGGGGGTGGACACGCGGCTGCCGATGCTGGTGTACGTGTCTCGGGAGAAACGGCCAGGGTACGACCACAACAAGAAGGCCGGGGCGATGAACGCGCTGGTGCGTGCGTCGGCGATCATGTCGAACGGCCCATTCATCCTCAACCTGGACTGCGACCACTACGTGTACAACTCCAAGGCGTTCCGTGAGGGCATGTGCTTCATGATGGACCGTGGCGGCGACCGTCTGTGCTACGTGCAGTTCCCGCAGAGGTTCGAGGGGATCGACCCATCCGACCGATATGCCAACCACAACACCGTCTTCTTCGACGTCAACATGCGTGCTCTCGACGGACTCCAGGGCCCCGTCTACGTCGGCACGGGCTGCCTCTTCCGCCGCATCGCGCTCTACGGTTTCGATCCACCAAGGTCAAAAGACCACGGCTCCGGCGGTGGGCTGCTCTCCTGCTGCCTACCGCGCCGATCACCAGTAGAGGATGAGGAGGAGACGATGGCGCTGCATGGGGCAGGAGGGGAGACGGCCAAGAAGTTTGGGAACTCGAGCTTCCTGATCGAGTCGATCCCGGTGGCGGAGTTCCAGGGACGGCCGCTGGCGGACCACCCGTCGGTGAAGAACGGGAGGCCGGCGGGGGCGCTGACGGTGGCGAGGGAGACGCTGGACGCGTCGATCGTGGCGGAGGCCATCAGCGTGGTGTCGTGCTGGTACGAGGAGAAGACGGAGTGGGGCACCCGGGTGGGCTGGATCTACGGGTCGGTGACGGAGGACGTGGTCACCGGCTACCGGATGCACAACCGGGGGTGGAAGTCGGTCTACTGCGTGACGAGCGGGCGAGACGCCTTCCGCGGCACGGCGCCCATCAACCTCACCGACCGCCTCCACCAGGTCCTCCGCTGGGCCACCGGCTCCGTCGAGATCTTCTTCTCCCGCAACAACGCCCTCTTCGCCTCCTCCAAGATGAAGGCACGCGCATACTATTACTTGTTCCTATCATATTATCGTGAACGAATGAATCATTCAACCAATAAAACTGCTCGCAGGTGCTCCAGCGCATCGCTTACCTCAACGTTGGCATCTACCCCTTCACGTCCGTGTTCCTCATCGTCTACTGCTTCCTGCCGGCGCTGTCCCTCTTCTCGGGCCAGTTCATCGTGCAGACGCTCAACGTCACATTCCTCTCCTACCTGCTCGTCATCACCATCACGCTCTGCCTGCTCGCAATGCTGGAGATCAAGTGGTCGGGCATCGCGCTGGAGGAGTGGTGGCGAAACGAGCAGTTCTGGCTCATCGGCGGCACCAGCGCCCACCTCGCCGCCGTCCTGCAGGGCCTCCTCAAGGTCGTCGCCGGCATCGAGATCTCCTTCACGCTCACCTCCAAGCAGCTCGGCGACGACGTCGACGACGAGTTCGCCGAGCTCTACGCCGTCAAGTGGACCTCCCTCATGATACCTCCGCTCACCATCATCATGATCAACCTCGTCGCCATCGCCGTCGGATTCAGCCGCACCATCTACAGCACCATCCCCCAGTGGAGCAAGCTTCTTGGCGGAGTCTTCTTCAGCTTCTGGGTGCTTGCGCATCTCTACCCCTTTGCAAAGGGACTCATGGGCAGGAGGGGAAGGACGCCCACCATCGTCTACGTCTGGTCTGGCCTCGTCGCCATCACCATCTCCTTGCTCTGGATTGCAATCAAGCCTCCCTCTGCTCAAGCCAACTCTCAGCTGGGAGGATCATTCTCTTTCCCCTGACATCAAATTCCGAGCAGGAGGGGAAGGATCACTATTTTTTGTTTGTCTGTGATTTTTTTTATTTGTTTAGAGCTCATTGTCATTTGAACAAAACGAATACATTGTTAGTATGTTTCCTAGTAATATGGGATTACCAAAAAATTGGTAAACACAATATCAATTTCTTCTCTCTGTTAAAAAGGTTGACCAAAAAATTAAACTAGGATAGTAATATGAGGTTATCAATGTGCTATTGGGCCAGCGATTACTTAACTTTGACAAATGGGTAAAGATAGTGTTAAACACAGATTATGGATTAGCAATATGCCCATGCATTACTACGGGGATATATGTACCGTATATTTTAAGTTTACTGACATGAATGTTTTAAATTCAATGACATGGACTGTTAACGAAATATACTGATATCATTTTGAAACAAAATTATGTTTCACAAACCACTAAGCTTGTATTTATTATCAAGGTAATCAGTTACAATCTTCTGAAATTATGTTGTTGCACTTTATAAACATATATTGAATCAATAAAGTTGGTCTACATCAATAGTGAGTGCTAATCTGCCAGCTCCTTTTGAGCATTTCTTACGGTAATCACAGTATAGGATCAGCAACATGAGCATCACTATCTTTCTAACAGATACATAATACAAAACTAAAAAATTCAAGTGAGTTTATAGAACCTGCAGTGGCGAGAAAAAAAACAGCAGTTTGTGGTCTATCTGCTGCCTGCAATTTCCACTCAGAAAGAAGTGGAAACTGCGCGTAGTGCAAATGGCCAGAGCGCTGTCGAGCGCGCGAACCCGCCCGCAATCGAATCCCACAGCGCCAGCGTTCACCTCATTTCCTTCTCTGATGCCAAGTTCCTCGTTATCTTTTTTTTTTTCTTTTTTTTACTTTGAAAAAAAATCAGAAGGAAGTTAGCTTAGAATTGCTTTTGCCTCAATATGCAGACTGCAGAAACAGCTCGGATCCCAACTTTGACATCAAAATCCAATAGCCTCCCTTCAAGCGAAGCTGCCAAATTATAACAAAACAACATGAAGAAGATACCAATATAGAACTCTGAACAAA
The DNA here is from genome assembly GCA_000325765.3 of Leersia perrieri. Taxonomy (NCBI): domain Eukaryota; kingdom Viridiplantae; phylum Streptophyta; class Magnoliopsida; order Poales; family Poaceae; genus Leersia; species Leersia perrieri. Next base: position 15,438,751 of record CM002477.1, read on the forward strand.
AGAACATATAAAAGAAGCAGCCTTACTAAGAATACCTTTGTTTTATTTCCTGATGATACAACCATGTAACAGGCTTTTGCTGCATCACGAGCAACAATTCTTGGTAGATTTGTCAGATAATCTCTTCAAGAATTCCATCAAAATTAGTTAATTATCTCGAGCAAAACAAAGATTAGATAAGACAACCCTCCAAATCAGGTGAACTGCCTCCAGCCAGATATCAACCTGGCCACTCTAAGCAAGCTGAGAGTACGTAAAAACATAGCACTTGAGTGTAGCAAAATTTTCCAATGTCAAGATCCTTCTTGGAAGATATGGACTGTTTGTTTCGGGGGTCTGTCAAAAATGATCATTAGGTATCAGTATGTCGGTAATAGAAATAGTCAAAGAAATCAGCAATGCCCAATCATCCGTGTCAAAGGTGGATCAGGTTAGATACCTTAAATATTTCATCACTAATAGGTGGATCAGGTTAGATACCTTAAATATTTCATCACTAATAGGTGGATCAGTTGCAAGGGCCTGCATAACTTCAACTCTTCATTAAAGCAAACTGCGACGAAAATTATGGTTGAGTAAAGTGGTCTGGACCACAGATTTCCTCAGAGGATATAGAATCTCCTGCAGAGAGGACTAGATCAACTCTGATAAGAACTTTCAGTTTGCTGCAGAGAATAGCAGAAGCTGTTATAGAAGTACAGAAGAAGTATATTCAGAGAAAAGATAAGGTAAAGAACAGTCAGTCAACACCAAATTATAAAGCCGAGAACATCAATTCATATTACTTGGACTTATAATCATCACAGTTATGCCAGTTAAGTATTTGTGTATTGATCACTAGCTCTATGGTTACTTTAACTTCGCAGGAAAACCAAGCCACTGACTCCCTTATGGTTTTACCGAATGCCATTTAGAATATGCCCACAAAAAAACTAATTTCAACAATAAGGAAAAAATTCCTTACTAATAAATTTGCCATAAATATAATATATCCTCAATTCCCACTCAGTTGACACTAAAACCCCTAAGTCAGAGACTTGCTCTGACTGCTAATATTCATTTTTTTTTACATGTGCAAGAAAACTTTGATCTCCTGCCAAATGAAAAAAAAGGGGTCAAGTTGCAAGAAATAAATTCATGAAGATGTGGTTTAAGGGCTGCTCAGGTCAGACGAGGGGCAGAGGCAAACCTAGGGCTTCCGTAACCATGTAATTTTTTTAGAGAAAAACAATAAGTTGAGCCTAAGGCTTTGGTAATTTCTGGCTCCGCCACACAGGAGACAAAAACATCACCGTATTTTCTTGGAGATTTTTTTTTTCTCATTTCTATGTCTCAACACTGAATGAGCATTGTCCAAAACATGTGCATGACCAATTTTCTGCAGCAAAGATAAGATGAATGCAATAGGAGGGATCCTGTTTCTTTCTTGAAATCAAGGATGTAAAGGTAGAAGCACAAAGATAGAGAAATCACCTTAGAACGGACTGGATCTGCATTTCCTTAAACAGAGACGCTGTGTGGTCCGTCTAACAAGATATTTGTAGGAACCATTCCTATTTTCCCCAAGGAAACATCAAATATGCATCCTCTCCTTCACCAACAAAATATCTTTGTTCTGTAATTAAAGGCAGGTACCCTTTCAAAGTTCAAAACCTTCTTTCTAAATAAGAATGTACCAGTGGTGATATCACCAATAAACAGAAGGTACATACCAACATAATAGCGGGAGGGCATTCAAGTGGCCAGCTTTTCAGTAGCCATGATAGGTATTTGTTAGATTGGAAATGGATGGAGGTAAATAATTGAAGATTTCACAACCTTTCGTAGTCTGTCTGTATTTAGTTATGCATCACAAAACTGAAGATGCACAGAAGCAGCATGGTTCTTCAGTTGAAAAAACTGATTATGATGCCGAGCATGCAAGCAGATCATTAGTTGAGTCGGATTGATCATTTTCAGCAATGTTAGCATCCTCCAGAGCGTATGCATGACCAATGGACTGAGAAATTAATGAGGAAGTTTTGGTGCTAAGTTTCATGCCTAGATTAGCCATTTCTCTTACCAAAGCAGTGGCTGAACTAATATGCTGCATTTTGATTAAGAACACAATCATAATATTGAATGAGATACTGTCCATCTCCACATCAGAACATTCCATTTCTCTTAGCAACCACTTGACTGCATGTGTATCCCTGGTTCTACAAAGTCCACGAAGCATTATGTTGTATGTGCAAGTGTTGGCAGCCATTCCTGAACGCTTCATTTTGTCAAACAACATGCAAGCCTCTTCAATCAAATGAGCTTGGAGAAGGCCATGTAGAACAACACCGTAGCACACAGCATCGAGGGCATAGTTTTGACGTACAGCCTCATTTAAAATCATTAGTGCCATACGGTTGTGGCCCTTTTTAACAAGGCCATGGAGAATCGCAGAATGAACATAAGCATTCGAATCAGGATCACTTGAAACAATACTGTGGTAGACATTGATTGCACGGTCAATCCTTCCTAACTGGCACAAACTGTCCAAAAGACCAACATAACTGTAGCTGTCTGGCCTGATGTCACGCGTAATCATATTGGCGAAGAACTGCACAGCTTGAGATGGAAATCCAGACTTGCAGAGAGCATTCAGCAGAGAATTGCAGGCCACGAGATCATAAGAGATATCATCTGAGTCCAGGAATAATCTAGGAAGAAGGCTTACATTCTGTGACAGTTGCAACGCCTGGACTAAAGTAGATAAAGTGTATGCGTCTGGCTTTATGTGGCTCTTGTGAAGATTTAAGTAAATGCCTAGGGCGGCATCATATCTCTTCTCCTTGGTCATGCAGTCCATGAGAACGTTATGGAGAACAAGATCTGGGCTGCAATTGGTGGATGACATGGTGGCGAAAAGCTCAGTGGCAATGTCACGCCTCCCAGCACGATAGAGAGCTCTGAGAAGCGGTGTGTAAGTGACAACAGTGGGAGAAGAACCAGAGGCGAGCATGTTTGACAGCATCCCAATAGCCTCATCCAGTCTTCCCTCGCGGCAGAAACGAGCGATGAGACATGTCCACATGGGCGAAGTGAGGTGATATCCCGATACAAGTGTGAAGGACAGCAGCTGCAGCAGCTGGGACATGGTGCCGAGCTTACTGCAGCACGCGAACACAGCAGCGAGAGTATCGGTGCCGGGGAGAAAACCCTGGTGCAGCATGGCCGAGAAGCAGGCGCGCACCCCTGGCCAGTTGCCTGCCCTGCAGAGGTGGGTGATGAAGATGGCGTAGGTAAGGTAGTTGGTGGAGGGGCTGTCCCGTAGGAAGCAGAGCGCGGAGTGGTGCTGGCGCGTCCTGAGGAGGACGTCGAGGACGACGTTGCGAGCGAAGGCGTTGGGGTGGAAGCCCCAGAGAGGCATTTGGTCGAACAGCTGGAGGACGAGAGGGTAGATGCCACCGCGCCAGTAGAGCCTAAGCAAGAGGAGGAAGGTGTGGGGGCGGATGGGGCAGCCGAGGGCGCGGAGATGGTGGAGGATGGCGGGGGCGGTGCGGAGGCGGGAGGCGAGGCGGGCGGCGGCGGGGAGGAGGCGGTCGAAGGAGGCGGGAGGGTGGAAGTAGGCGGGGCGGCGGGCGCACCAGAGGAAGAAGGTGATGGCGAGGGCGTCGGAGGGGCATCGGGAGACGGTGGCATCGACCAGACGAGGAGACAGCGGCGGCGGCGGCGGCGGCGGCGGCCGGGAAGTGAAGAAAGCGGCGGCGGCGGCAGAGAGGCGCGGCGTCCGCGTCCGCGTGGCGTGGAGCATAGAAGAAGCAGGCGGCGATGGGGAAAAGAGGAGCCCGGGCAGGCTAGGATAGCTTGGAGCTTGGTGCAGCCAGAGCCCAGAGGGCAGAGACTAGCAAGTCGGCGGCGGAGGGGGAGCTAAGCCACGGGCCCACGGATCAGCTAAGCCCATCCCAGCCCAGGAAGAGGAAATGACCAATGTTTCTCCGTCCCAGCCCAACCCGGACTATCTATGGGCCATTTTGGTTTGGTGCCAAAATGTACCCTACCACCGTTTTGGTAATTTGAATAGTAAATATAGTGATTTGGTTTGAAGTCAAATCATTGGAAGTGCCCATATTCAATTTGACATAACCCTAGAACTTTCTTTTCTATATTATATAATTTGGCTTCCAATTGATATCAAACCAAAAAATATATATTCCTATGCTACACTGCCAAAACATTGGTAGTGCTAAAATTTGTCTATATTTTGGTAGTGAACCAAGCCAAACAAGCCCTAGCCCTATAATTCCGAATATTGCTCTCTCCCATACCCAAACGCAGCACAATGCTCTAAAGAATGATCACCAAACATCTCAGGACAACACAAACGTTTCAACACAACGAAAATCAGTAAGATTTTCCTGCATCCATGTCCAGCACGCAAAGAAAAAAAATACTCACCGAGTTACAATCTAAATTCCACCAGAAAAAAATGAACTGCAATGCGCGGCTATGAAACTTTTGACACATTTTCGATTTTCCGTGATAGTGCATCAAGCTTCAGGCCTCAACGTCCAGAGGATAATAGAGAAATGAAATTACAGGTCCTGACTAAACGGACGCCAGGGATACGTTGAAGGCAACATGTTTTCATCACCCAGAAAACTACAAGAACCACATTATCTCTCGTTTAGCACCGCAGCCGCTGGTCAAGCCCGTATAGCAAAAGGAAGGTGTGGTGGACAAGTTAGCTTATGCAGCCACAAGATCAGGCGTCTCTGCCTCAACTGACAACAGTGTAGTATGCACTTTTCCAACCCATGCGTCTAGTCGCTCGCGCAACGCCTTCACCTGTGGAATTCCAAGTACTCTAGGCTGGACCCATGACACGTGAACTGTGCTGTCCACCTCATCAATTATCCCTTCGATAAGATGAACCTGAGAAAATGGGGGAAATCATTAATGTTCCAATCTACTATTGATTGTATAGCACCTGATGACCTCACCGAAATACAACACTAAGGCTCCACTCATACTTCTAAATTAGCACCTAAATAGATAACATCAACATGGATCTTCCATAAAAAGAAGCCGATAGCAATGGCACTCTGTTTTGGCTACCTAGATATCTTGCCTTTCAGAGGCAGCATTATGTACTATACAAAGTGTAAAATGATGTTGGAAAAGTTGTAATGGAAGTCCGAAAAAGATGGAAAGATAAGCAATAAAGCTCATTAGGCACTAGGAATACTGGTAAACGCATTTGCCCAAACACTGAAACAATATAAGATAAAAGCAATAGACAAAAATAGAGGAATGAAACAGGTGTGCGATGATTGATAAACACAAATGTATGAGTCACAGGTCTAGTTGAACTGACAACACACACTCATAATTCACAACTTAAGGTTCACAACACAAACTATAAGCAAACACTAAATATATTACTAGAAGTTATGAAAGGTGAGCAATTGAACGCAATGACATGTATCACATGCTATCAACCACCACTATTCCAGATCCAGTTGCCACATCAAAATGACAGAGCATTATGATAGGCAATTGATGCCCAACAAAACTAGACGTTTATGAACAACATTCATGCGTTGCCTATACCAACAATGAATTTCCAAAATATAAGAAATATTTTATGGAAGATAGAATATAGGAAATGCAATTACCGAGAGGCTCTTCATAAGAAGATACTCCACATCACTGATAGAAAGCTTAGTGCGCTCAGCTATAACACTTAATGGGATGGTTCTGTCTTCTGATGACCGGCTACAACATGAAAAGGAACACAAAGCTTAGAAGAAAGAAAGGAAAAGAAACACAGCATTTTTGTGATGGCATAAAAAAGCAAGTAGAAGTCATACCTAAATATTATCTCCATCAGGCATAGAATGTTGATCTTCTCTAGCAGTTTCTGTTCATTCTGCACCAAAGCTGGCTGTGCACTAAGAGCAGCATTGTGGACCTTACAAAGTTCTTGGTAGAGAGCTAGGTTGCCGGTGTTGAATGCTTGTAACATATGATAGACCCACTCCACCTTGGTTCCAATTAGACTGTTGATCTAAGGATAAAGGTATAAGAAATTTCAGACCAGAGATGTATCAAATGATGACAATATGCTAATATAGATTTAGGGGCCATTAAATCAAAGAAAATAACCACCTTGTTTTTGTGGAATATTTTTGTTGCAGGGAAACAAAAACTAGTACACCTAACTTACTGATTCAACAAAAAAAAATGTTTTGCCGTCAATTTATGCAAACTTAACTTTATGCTATTTCGACTAAAAGAAAATACAAAGCTTACACAATAACAATTCAGTGGTTCACAATTAAATCATGAGCCATGATAGGATTTTCCATTATTTTGATCTGCTTTACACCGCTAGCATTTGTGTGTGTGTGTCTCAATGTTAACCACATACATTCAACTGATGAAATTGCTGCTAAATTTGGCAATAAATGCTGGTAATATGTGTACAGAACTCCAAAAATCTAACTACCATAACACACACACACATCAACCTTGGGAGACTTGCAGTTCAAATTAGCAAACAAAAAGATAAAAACAACAAGTAACCAACTACAAGAACTGGAAATTGAGTATGAAGAAAAGGCACATGTAATGTTTATAGAGGTAAGTAGAGTTAAGGTGATAATCAGGTAATCAAGAAGCACAAAAAAATACAGATAAAACATAGTGGTAACAAAAGATATCTTGCGCAGGCAAAATCCAACTTACAATGGGGTGAGCTAACAGTTCCCCAAAGTTGTAGATGTTGTCACCAAGCAAGGCTGCAAGGGAGAGATCAAATGCCAAATCCTGAAAAAAGACAATGTCAAACGGTAAATGTTGATGCAAACAATACACAGGATACAATACTATTAAACTAATGAGAGGAACATACCAGTTTGAATGAGTCAGAGAGTGACTCGACGGTAGTGTAAGCCAGATAGAGAAGAGCATTCTTGTAGAACTCGGCAAATTCTTGGCGAGCCTTATGGTACTGAGACGATATCCAGTAGAAGCTAGCATGAACAGTGGGATCAACATCAGTCATGCTATCAAGAGTGGACTTTCCTTCGTCCAAGAGGTTTTTGCACTCCTTTTGATTTCCCTTCTCGAGGTTAAGTGAAGCGATTTGCATCTTGACGTAGAGAATGGGTTCATTGATGCGCAGCTGCCTTGTCTCACGCAGCTTTGTGATAACCCCCTCAAGGAAAGTAATAGTAGCATCCTTGTCGGGATACTGGCGTGAAGCAATGACGGCGAAATGCGCAAGTTTGAGAAGATTGATCTTTGTCTCGAAATCAGAGATGAAATTGTTATAGAGCTGTATGATGGTGTCACCGGTCTGTATGAATGAGAATGAATAAATGGTGCCGTTAGAATTGCAAAAACGCAGGAGTGAGTGACTAGACTAGTGTTGAAATCGAAGGGGAGGGCGGGTAGGGTTTGCGAGATCCGTACCTGGGCGGCGGGGAGTTGGAGGAAGTGGTCGAGCTTGAGGGTGAGCTGGTGCCAGAGCTTGCGGTGGTAGAGGTCGGCCAGGTCGGCGTAAGAGTCGGCGAGGTCAGGGCGCGCCTGGCGCTGCGACTCCACGTACTGCAGCGCCGCCATGGATCGATCTGCAGCGGAAGGGAAGGGAAAGGATCTTGCTTTGTGTTTTCTTTCTTGGAAGAGGAGGAAAGGATCCCCCTTCTTTCTAATCGGAGTGGAGAGAAGAGAACCGCCGCCCCCGGCCGCCGGAGGGGAGAGAGAGGAAAGCCGTCCCGTCCGTTATGGGCTCATTCATAGGTAGGCCCATAGGCTGACTTGGGCTCAAGGTGAAGTTTCCATATAACGGCCCAGCAACAGCAAGATTCATTCATTCGTGTCGATCAGAGTGTCAGATGAATTTGGAGTCACCTCCATTATCAATCCTAGGGTTTCCTTCCACACACTGACAGGGAGATCGAGATTGGGACGACCGAAATGAAGAAAAGTGGGATCAAGGAGGGCACGCCGAGATCCCAGAGGAGCTCACGGCTCACCAAAGACGACGAGTAGGTTTAAAATACCTCAGCGTTTGAATCTTGTGCGATATCTCTTATTCTTTTGTTCTTGTTTTGTCCTTGAATACGTGAAACGTACAATGCCATTACACACAAGACCCAAACACATAGCAGTAAAAGTATCACAGTTCTTGCTGGAGTTTATAATCAGAGACTGACGATAAAAGAAATATTGGTACAGTAACAGATTTATTTTAGGTACTGTTAGTCTGTTACACAATGTAAGGCGTCCTACCATAGATGTTGTAGGACGCCGGTAGTACAAAAGAAGTTTTCAATGAAAACCATACACCATTAGTCACCACTGAGCACCAAACGCTTGCATGTTAACCATAGGACAAAACTATACAAGACTAGCCGAGTACAATGGATGGTGGATAGCGATGTCTTCAAAGTGATGTTATGGATGGGAATAAAAGCCATTACCATTGTCGTCTTTGTATTTAGTTGGTGGCAATGACTGTGTAATCCACCTGGCACAATGGGCCAAACAGATATACTAGCACATAGAGCACGAACACTTGCCTCCATAGCAAAATGCACTCTGATTTGCTTGTTGCTTAGTTGTAGTTGTGTTCCAGGTCGGGATTGCTGCCGGGTGCCGATTGCTTTGGTACTGATACTTGTCTTATTGCATCCAACTTCCCAACTTCCAGGCAGGGATGATGGATTGATTAACAGTAGTATCCAGTTGTGAGCTAGCAAGATAATGAGCAACAGCATATCTGTGAACAGTTTGCTAGCTATTTGCTGCTCACTTGTAGCTCGCTCCGTGGTGCAGAAGCAAACTAGCAGAGTGCATAATGTCTAAAATTGCATTTGTAATCACATGGCAAATGGCCAGTGAAGTAATATCATTGCAGCGACAGGATAGAATTGACATCTCTCATTTCCTTTGGACTCTCTCCTGATCACTTCAAGATGATAATATTCCAAAAAAAACCACATGCAAGTCACAGGACGATGTTGATTTTTGAAAGGAAATTTGAGTTTCCACAGAGCAGCTTTGAAGAAGGGGAATTGGTGAGGCAATGCTTTATCCTCATTGTTCATCAGAATGATCCCTTGGCATTCATTCCTCTGAGATTATTCCACAACATTAGGTTGATTCCCATCCATCCATATTGTAGTAAAAGTTAATCACCTCCTCATAGCATTCTTTCCTTCAGGGCTAATTAAGAAAAAAGGGAGAGCTTCCCAATTACAGGTAGAATGAGCAGGCAGCAACAGGCAACAGCAAAGCATTGGAATTGGAATGTGAATCAACCAATCAGGAGGGCTTCTGCAGCAGGGCGGTGAGGTAGACCTCGTCATGCTTGGCACCTCCGGCAGCCTGTGGTGCAGACTTGTCGGCGACCACCCACTTGATGGTCTTGTAGCCTAGGCGGCGCAACATGGGGTCGTAGACGGCGGCGAGGTCAGCACGGCGGCAGGAGAAGTGGTCGACCCAGAGAAGGCCACGGGGGCGCAGCACCCTGTCGGCGTCGTACCAGAGGAACTCGAGCGCCGCCTCGGGGATCCAGCGGTTGACGGCGTGGCCCGCCCTTACCAAATCCATGGTGCCGTCCCCAAGCGGGAACCTCTGCTGCAGCGGCGCGTGGAGGGGCACCACCCCGCGCGCCGCCGCCGCCTCCGAGTACGGTGCGCCGAGGTCCATGGTGGTGGTGACCACCGTGGCGTTGGCCGCCCGCTTCAGCCGCGCCGCCAGCGTGGCCGTGCCGCCGCCGACGTCGAGGCCGAGGCGGATGGGCCCCGCGCGGGTGAGCGAGGCGAGGCGCAGCAGCTGCGCGACGGTGAGGTCGAGTGGGCCCTCGGCCCGCATGAAGCGGGCGGCCTCCGTGCGGGAGAGGTCGAAGCCCAGCGAGGGAGGGAGGCAGGAGAAGGAGGCGCACTTGGCACCAGGTGGCCAGCGCACGGCGGAGTCCGGGAGAGGGGAGAAGGGGTCGGACGGCAACAAGAGCTTAGGCGAAGAAGATGGGGAGAAGCACCTTCGCCTGGGGAGAGGGTGGCAGCCGCGGAGGAGGAGGGGCTCGGCGAGGGAGAGGGAGTCGTCGGGGCAGGGGGAGAAGGGCGTGTAGGACATGAATCGGTGGAGGAGGTCAGGGTGCGCCGAGCAGGCGGAGGCCAGCGGGGCCAGGCGGGAGTAGAGGATGAGCTCCGGTGGCGGCGGGGGAGGCGGCGGCGTGGAGGAGCGGAGGTGGTTGAGGTGGGACACGGTCGCGCGGATGGCGCTCAGCTGCCGGATCAGCTGCTGCTGCTGCTCCGGCTCCGGCGGATGCGGGGCTATGGCGGTGGATGCGCGGGTGGAGAGGTGGTAGAGTGACACCAGGTTGGTGGCCACCATGGACAGCAGGAAGGCCACGTTCAGGCCGCTGCTGCTGCTGCTCGTCTTCCTCATCGCCGGCACCCGCCCCCGATCCCCCGCGCCCATCCGATGTCACTTGTCGGTGTCGGGCCTTGCACTGCACTTGCTGACTTTTGTTGACCACTGTCACTCTCTCCTTACTTCATCTGCTCTGCTCTCTTCATACTCACCATTACGCCTCCAATGCTTAATTTCAGGAATAAATCTAGCTGACGCTCTAAAATATTATGGGTTGACTATTTAATCCCTCAACTATATCAAACCAAGTATCTCACTCCCTAAATTTTTTTAATTTCGTTTAGTTAACCCCTGGTTTTAATAGCGGTTTGTCCTGTAGCACTTAAGTGGCGTGCATAAATTACTTATAACTGAGAAGAATGAAACCAATGATCTTTAAAAGACGAACCACCGTCCAAAACCATCTCAGGGATTTTAAGTAAACGATATTATAAAGGTTAGAGTGCAAATAGTTAAATAGTTAACCTGTCATAGTTTGAGGTTATATAAACTTATACCTTAATTTGATGATTCCATCTTCACCTCACCCATCCATCTATTCTCCCACCATCTCAATATATAGAACTACTTATGCCATTTTTTAAAAGGTAGATTAAGGTTTGAGTGAGAAAGGGTTGTGATTAGTTGAGAGGAAAAGATGGATGGGAAAATTAAATGATGGATGGTTGTGATTGGTGGAGATGAAGTATGTGAGTGTAGAAGTAGTTGTATTTTGAGACAAATTTAAATTCTTTAGGTAGTTGTATTTTGAGACGGAGGGAATAGTATCTATCCATAGTATGTGTTGCGCTATTTGCTAGTCTCCTAGAGTCAATTGCCTGTGTTGAGCTATCCTCCAGCCCCTTCTCCCATCTCATGGACTCCGCCATCCGCTGGTCTCCTAGGGCCAATTACATCTCCTCCTCCTATTGCCCGACGACTGGCTCCAGTGAATCGTTGGGGCGATGTTAAATTTTTGCGCAACCAACGAATCGGGATGATACTATGATAAAAAAGGAATGTTGAACGAACCAAGATCAATGAAAAGTTGGCTAAAAACAAGCCATATAAATACCTTCCCTTCTATATGCAATGATTGAAGTTGTCTAGGTTTTGATAGTGAAGGCAATGGGTAAACCATGCCGGTGTAAGATATCTGCAAATTAGCCATTTTCCACTTACCAATGGCGACCAAGAATATACCATTAAGTAGTGTGTCCGAGATGTTCATCCCTATGATGCGGGATGTTACTCGGAGATATTCGTGGGCCTAAATTTCTAAAACTAGCTAAGAGAGTAAGGCTGAATTTTTAAAATATTATGGACTAAACTACCACGAAACAAAACTTAAAGAACCATATATTGATTAGTCACCTAAAACTATAATGATACAAATAACACTGTGATATGTATACAATAGTATTAATTTATGTTCTGCGTGCAATCATATCGTCTACTATTATTATATATTTGGTGATAGAAAAAAGAAAAATGTTTTAAATTGATGTAGTACTACTAAACTAATTTGTCCTATTTATCATACGCAGGGGAGCCAGCTATGTAGACTAAGCTCTGCCTGACCACCGAAATAGAACAAATGAGCGAGGCAAAGATCCCCGTTAGCGCATATGCCATGGCGCAAAAGGGCAACGCTTCAGGCTCCTTGGCTGACACCGCTGCTGTTCCCAGTCCATGGGCACTGCATTACATGGACACCAACATCGATCATTAATATTGTGCAAATTCTGATCATTCTACATACTGCAGTAGTAAACAAACAACATTTTGATAATTAGGTACCTAGAAGCCGTCCCTATTCCTCGTGCTATGGGGTCCTTGAGGCCAAGCTTGTCCATCACTGCTTGTGCAAAATTTGCACCAATCAGTCCCGTCAGGACGACCACCGCAGCAGTTATTGAAGAATTTACACCTGCTCACTCAACCAATACACGCATATTAATTTCTTCAAAACACAGTACAAACGCATACGCCCACAAACACACGCACAATTATCTATATGAACGCACATACGTACACAATATTCATAAGAGCGTCTCCAAAAATTTATTTAATTGCTCATCACCCTTGATCCAAATTCTAGCTATATCCAACAATACAATAATTCCTAGCATTTGAATCTGTTCAACAATATATGTGTTCTCTACGCTATTACTTGTCCCATTAATCATCTCATATTTATAGTAATTCTCATATAATGCTCAACCACACTTCACTTCCAACCATCTCTTATTAAATGAGGGGTACTTAAATCCTTTCTCTTTAACTTTGTTTTTATGTTAAACAACCTAATATAGTTATATTGTTTGAGGGAGCTGACATATTGCAGGGGAGTTACTGACCTTCAAAGAAAGACACTATACTCAAAGCCAATGCCACGGTTATACACCTCGGCAAAATTGATATGGTCAATGTTGGCTCTAGCCCTATCACTCGTCCTAGGATGGCAGTGGAGTATAACGAGAATGTTGATGCGATGGCGATTGATGTGAAAATTTCCGCCGCATGCCTCCTCACAAGCTGAAATTATATTATCCACCAGAAAAACAGAGGTAATTTAGCATATGGTCATGCCACAACTAACATATGCAAGTACGTAGTAACTGAGAATTCTTGTGCAGAAGTAGCAGCAGCACTGCATATGTACCTAAGTACCTTTCTCTGCTTGAACATTGAGAATGCAAAAGATATGATGACCGACCCAAGAAATCCCATCAGGATGTCACCAGCTCCAGGATTAGATGGAGCCTTTGTGAGGTAATCACCTGGGTACCATACCATATTACCATATAGATTTATTAGAACAGTATATTACATATATTGATATAATATAACAAGGATGAACTCAGCATATAAACGAAAGCAATTCGATTATAGCTAGGATTATGAGTATGAGTCGGCCGGGTTTAGGTCAGAACCTAGCACTGCATCAAGTCCAGAACGGGAGAGATACCCATATGCTACTGCTGCCAAATCTGCAGAAAGGGCACAACAAATGATTGGATGTAGCACTTTCCTGGCAGCAGAAGGTAACCTGTGACACATATACATTGTTGTTAGAGAGATAAATAGGCTGCAGATGCTTGAGAAGTTGAGATCATTAGAACGAAATGGAGTGAAGAATTAAGCAGCATGTGTATGCAATAATACCGAGAACCAAGCATGTATCCGAAAACAGTGGAAGCGAGGAGGAAAGGAAGACATGTTGTGGCGGTGGTACCAAGCGCTGTGGGGGAGACATAAGCAAGAGCAAAGGAAGCAAGAAAGAGAGCACCCCAGGCCCATAATTCCAGTGCGGCGAAAGGAGACGGTTTATTCATGGGCTCAGGTGGTAAAAGTTGTGTCTTGACTGTTCTTCTCACAGTGAGTGCAGTGTATCCAGCCACAGCAAGTGAAGCAAACCAGCCACCAACTACGTCAAAAGATAAAACATCGAGCATCAGCATTTGCACTAATGTGCTACAGAAGAAGATCGAGCTGTATATGTATGTATGTAAACATTACATGTGATGGAGAAGATCTTGATGGCAGAAGCAGGGGAGACGTCCCTGACGGAGAGCGGGAGGATGACGAGGGAAGGGACGAAGAAGAGAGGCAGCCATCTGTGGATGAAGAGCGTGGCGGGGTCGAAGAAGGCAATGAATCCCCTGGCGAGCGCAGGCGCGAAGGCGTCGAGGAGGAGGAGCACGGCGAAGACGCAGAACATGCCGAAGAGGGCGCTGGGGAACTTGATGGAGGCGGCGGCGAAGGCCTTCTCCAGCAATTTGTCAAGGCCGACCACCATTCCCAGCGACATCATCAGCTGCACCATCTCCACAATCTACACGCACATACGGGTATGAATCGATAGCTAGGTAACGACATATCACATATGTGTGGTACTCACGCTGCGGAGCCATGAAGTTTGGTCACAACGGACGGCGGCGGCGTGGCTGGGGGCAATGAGGCAGTGCTCAAGATCATTATTGTCGATGGCCATGGCGATATGATCAAGCAAGCGCGCAAGAATGATGGGAGGGAGGAGTAATAAGTAGGCAAATCGATCGATCGAGCTGGTGAGGGAAAACTTCACACGTCGGCGGTGGCGGAGGGCGATGGGTGCGTACGTAGCAAGTCAATAATGCAAGGCCGGCCCGGGGCGGGGAGGTCGCTGCCATGCCATCCATCGATCGTCTTCCTCCTCCTCCTCCTCTTCTAATCTCTCCGTGAGTGTATAGCAACTTCCCCAGTGGAAGCCTCCTCTCCTCTTCTATGGATAGCGTGAGGGCTAAGGGAGGAGTCGCTGCCATGCCAATTTGCCAATTTGCCATCCGGCAAAGTACGAGTACTTTGCTTCGTCCTTTCTCTTCTTCTCCCCCCTCTCGCTCTCTCTCCCTGTCCGACTCTGCTACTTTGCCTCCTCTTCTTCTACACTCTCTGGAGACTGGAGCAAGTAACAACTTCCCCAGTGGAAGCCGCCACTTCTCTCTCTTTCTGGAATAAGTCTCTGGTTTCGATTTGTTTGGCCATAAACGTTGGGACAGACAAAATACACACAACAAATAATAATTATTCTTTCCGCTTTCATCGTCATCATCTCTTGGTACAAACAAACTAATGAAAATGTCAAGGGAACTCTGTCCAACTCAACATCTACAGGGGATACAGTATTACTCAAAGTCTCGGGGCAAAGAGACGAACAGAGCATGCCCAAAAACACCGAACGCCGCTGCTATAAACATTTGTATACAAAGGCTGTAAACTCGTACAAGCATCACATTTCATGACACAGGCACATTGATAGTTACTATCCACCAACGCTAACAAGGGGCCAAGGCGCCAGGCCATCTTACTCCAAATTAGGCCACCCAACTTCGTGTACGCCTCATGCTGCTGCCACTGGTTGCTGCTGCATAAGACCCCCAATTATCCCTCTGCTTGTCTGTCTCTTCAATTTCTCCTGGATTCGGTCCTTGATGGCAGTTTCCTTAGCAGACCAACGAGGAATCAGAAACAATCTGTGTTTTATGCCTATCGACAACTTGTGATATGCAAGTTGGCAATCTTGTCTCTAGTTTCATGTAAAATCTTACCATGTTGTGGCAGTGTTCCTCAAACTTCTCCAAGAAACCAGCAACCCAGCGATCTGCATTGGCCAACCATTCTTCATGATTTATTCCAGCTGTCTTCGCCACTGTTTGCAACTGCACCACATAATTTGCACACTGCGTCAAGATACAAGTAAAGTCGACTAGACAACAAAAAGTCCTGTCCATCCATGTGACAAAGCGGAAATATCTAGCCTGCCAACAAGTATATCAATCAGCCTTAGAGCCACATGGTTACCTTTTCTTGATGCGCCTTTACAGTCTCTCGCAGCTTGTTTATCTTCATGTTGACCTGGAGTTGCTTTTCCTGATAAAATGAAAGCAAAAAACCATAAGACGCATGCCATTACTTGCTAAATTTAGCAGCAAAACCATACGAATAACAAAATGCTCTGAATTCATCTGCAAGAAGATGGAAGAGAAACCAACATAGAGATGTGGCTAACCTTAACATAGCTTACGCCTAGATCTTTCCTTGTGTATCCACGTGCTAAATTCCTCATGACATACTGATTGTAATCCTTCAATATCCTCATGATGAGGTCTGATGTGGATACTCCGTCTGTCCGCTTCGTTTCCTTGAATTTGCCAATCTTTTTAACCTAAGTGCACAAAGACAGCCATCAGTAAGGAGCAATGGAAGAGATAGACCTATACTAGTACAGTAGTACTAGATATAGTTACTCTGACTTACAAATTCATAGACATCATCTGCAGATCCACTAGTATCTGCATAACTGTGGTGGAAAAGAAAATTTGGTCAGTTAAGATGAAAGGGCGCATTATTATAGGGACGAAAGGGGGAAATTGATAGTAGTTGCTGTGTTGCTGAAACTTACGGAAGTGCATCGTGAGCGACATAGTCAATCTGATGTTTGTCGATGAACTCTTGTGTAAGGACCCATGGAGCATCAGGAATGACCTCATCAACCCATCTAAGGAGGCAGGTAAATAATGCAAATGTGAGCACAGAAGGAAGGATAAAATTAAATTGATGTCAGATATTGAAAGCCCTCAATGGCTGGGCTACAAAGGTTTTTTCTCTTCTGTATATTATATTAAAAAGAAGCTTATGACTAAGGTAATGAACCTATGAAATTAGGCGAGAAGACGGAGGTGAGAAGTAATTATAATTGACAGCACAAAAATAGAAATTATAAGATCCCTTCAAATATATAGGATAGTATTAGAAAAGTTGTTTGCATGATTACAGATGCTGGTGAAGCCAGGGGTGGAACCAAGCCTAGGGCAACTAGGGCTTGAGCCTAGGCTTGGCTCCATAATCATTCTTACATTCTATTCAAGTTCTATGAAATTTTGTGAAATATCATATGGTTAGCCGATATTTCAGTAAATGAGCCCTAATCTTTGGAAGTTGTGCGTTCCGCCCTTGAGTGGAGCTGCGGATGATGTCTATGAATAAGTAATCTACGGTAGTAAGGTAAGGTGTTTGAGATTGGTAGGTATCATCTTAATACTATGAAACACAGTCTTCGCATATATTTGCGAAAAATTAGAGCTTGATATGGTGCATAGTATTACTCAGTAGGGTGAACAAAAAAAAAACTTTGATGGTCTCCTCTCTGTAGATTAATTACTCCAGTAGTCCAGTCCAATGCAAATGCAATGCATACTAGTTTGTTGCATAATTAAAGGATAGTAGTAAGAAACAAAATTAAGTGAAACAATTGGTATCGAGCGATGAATGGGCATTTACTACAATCCTAAGCAGGCAGCAGGTGATGAAAAAGAGCTGTAAAAGGGTGGAGTGGTGTTATTTGTCAAAGACAAAGAAACTAACTTGCAGTGGCGAAGGGACTCGTATCGCTCTTCCTGAGTCATGACAGTCTTGCCCTTGTAGCGGTTGGTTAGCTCATCGTTGCAGCATCCCACCAGCAGATACGTGTTGGGAAACCTGCGATGCCATTAAGAAATTGATATGTTAGAGAGATTCAGATCCAGCTAGTAACCCCGATAAGGAAAGGAAGTCCAGATCCAAGAGAGAAGAGCAATTGGGGGAGGGATCGAATCGAATACTGACAGCTTCTTGGCTTGCTCGAGCGCGCGGGCATGGCCGAAGTGGAAGAGGTCGAAGATGCCGTCGGCGTAGACGCGGACAGGACGACCCTCCTCCGCCGGCTGCTGCTGCTGCTGCTCGGGATCTGTGGCCTGCTTCTTACTCCGCTTCCTCGAATGCGACGAGGCGCGCGCCATCTGCCTGCTTCTGCCTGCCTGAGCCGGAGAAGAAAGAAGCGATCGAAGATGCGATGCGATCGAGGAGAGAGCCTCTCCTCTCAATAAAAAGAGCAAGCAAGACTCCGATTCCGACTCGACTCCGGGATGGGTCACCGAAGGCGTCTCCGCTACGTGCGTTATTCCGTCTGAGTACATCACCAATAAACACTCCCAATACGAGTATATATTTTGACCGACTTAAATATACGACCACTCTATACGCGTGCAATTCACCGCTCGTCCTCAACTCACTACTATTTTCATGCGTTGCTCCAAACACGTCTTCCTTTATTATTTTGTTTATGACAAAAAATTACCAAGATTCATCAAGATCTACTAGCTTGCAAGACATGCACATTGAAGTGCATAAACTTGTATTCACGTATCATCCAAAACCTTATTTAGCTTTGGTATCTTCTACTTCCTCCGGCTCCTAATATAAGGGATTTTGACTATTTGCTTATAATATTTAACCATTCGTCTTGTTTAAAAATTTAGTGTAAATATTAAAAATGATATGTCATGATTAAAATACTTTTAATAATAAAGTAAATCACATATAAAATAATACTTTAATTTTTTTAATTAAAACGAACGGTCAAATATTACAAGCAAATAATCAAAATCCCTTATATTGAGGGACGGAGGTAGTATATGACATCCATACGAAAATTGTCACGACATTTTTTCTACTTGCACTTGCTGCCTATTTACAATATTTCTCACAATCCTTCTTTTCTACCCTATCACTTATTTCTTCTTAGTCTCTTCTCACCTCAAGCCACGAGAGAAGTACGGAGGTTGGAGGCATCGAGGCTATGCCTCTGTCGTGGCTTACGACCATCTAATGATGTCAACATGATAAGCAGGGAGACGTCAAACTCGCGGTTGCCGCATCTTGCAATAACATTCGAGGCCATTTGACAGCGTCGACATGATAAACAGAGAGTGTGGTACCGTCCTCGTCACTAGATGTTCTAAGCGATGGAGATATAACCCTGCCACTCTCATTATGGCAGGATCAAGCTAAGAGCCTCAGAGCGACAACATCAGTGTTGCCGTGGACGACACGGAAACTGACGAGCTTGGAAAACCATCACCTCCGCCTCTGTTTGCCCCTTGGAGTAGAGACAGTCTTAAGCAGCCACTGACGCCACGTGTCTCGTCGATGAGACCGACCATCGTCGCTATATTCGCGAGAGCCACCGTCATTACCACCGTGGTCCTTCTCTTTCAGCGTGTTCGCAGCCGTCCAATGCCGCCAGACGCTCAATGTTGTACATAAAAATAAGAAAAAGGTAGGACATCACTTGTCAATAGATTTATTTGCCACATGTGTTTACGTGGCAGGTTAAATAGGTAATACCACGAACAAATGATAATTTAGAATGGCATGATACAATCATCCAAGTTTATTTACAAGCCTTCCTTTTTATGCGTGTGTTTATAAGTTGATGGACGAAAAAACATTACAACTCTAAGAACCACGGTTGCATACATAAATGTTATGTACCGAGTATCATTCCATCAGCAGCTAGCCACGGAGGGAAAGAATGAGCGAAAGCGAAATCATCCGTCCGCGGTGGCATAATTTGCAGCGGAGGACACTCAGTGCCTCGCCACGACGCCACCGCGATGCGACTAGAATGAATGAGTGATTCCATATGTAGTTATCAATTGATTAATGACCGAGGAATAAACAAGGGAGATGACTACTGTCTCTTTAGCCCTGTTTACCTGAAACAAAATGAGATCGAGTGCTAATCAAGGTGGATGTATGCCGCGTGCCGTGCCTTTGGTTCGTTCATTGGTTGGAATTAAATTTGTTGGGCAGAAAGATTGGAGTTCAGTATCTACATGAATGCATGACTACGTCCGCGAGAAAATACCAGATGATGGATGACAAGGATCAAAGGATCAAAGTACATATGCAACCAATATAATATTATTGCTATTATTGACAGCTTCTCTTCCCTCCCGCTGTCATTCCAACAGCATACACTTTGTATTTGTAGTAGCATATTCCCTCTTCTTTCTAGACGTACTGCCCAGGAGCGACTACAAGTGACAGCATTACAAAAATATTGACCACATCTGGTCAGGATCGATCTACGGGATACTAACAGCAGCCAGGCTGGACTGACCTCTTAGGTTGTCTTTATTTTAAAATATTCTTCAAAACTAAGGCCGGCCTGGCCTAACCTGACGGCCAAAATGTAAAAAAAAAAAAGAAAAAAAAGAAAAAAACCATGTCCATGCTACGAGTATATGCTTGCTTCCTTTGAACGAGTGAATAGTTCTTCTTTTATATATGTTCATAGCTTGGATCCGGAACTGAAAGCAGAAACAGAAACATGAGCAAGAGAGTCCTTGAGAAGCCTCCTCAGAACCTTGCCAGCAGCTGACTTGGGTATCGCCTCCACGAATATTACCTTCCTCACTCTCTTATACGACGCCACCTGCAGGCACCATCCAAAACAGTGGACAATATTACTATACTTTTTCCTCGGAAAAAATATCACTATGTAGTACTTGGTAAGCACTATTTTTTAAAAAAAAATTGTAAGCACTCTTTTTTACTAGACAACATCGATCGGCTCAAGGGCAATTAAAAAAAAACACTCACACACACATTGTTGTAATTTTGGAAGGACAGGGTCAAAGAACAACCAGCTTCTGGATGGGCAATGTCTTCGATGACTGCCAAACCAACTGACAAACAGGCTCATATCAGTTGTACATTCCCATCGGTACACACGGGGTCTCAACTGACAACCACATTTCAGTTTTCAAAACAGGTGGGCAAGATGCACAGAAACACGTACACCGGCCAACACGACTTGAGAGTAACTAATATCTACCATATTTATTTGCACGGGTGGGCAGAAATCTTGTTGTGATAACTCATAATTAAGGATGCACCATGTGAACTTGCTGTTATCTTGCAGGGCTCATTTGATTCAGGATTTTCAAAACGCAAAAATAGAAAAACGTAGAAATACTATGGTCAGGGGCAGACCCACCCATTAGGCGGGGTGGGATGTCCGACCCAACTACCCTTCGAGTCGACCAACTGCCCCAAAGACTCCTCCAACCCATATAGTATCCATTTGGCATAAGTTTTGGATAATTTATTCATTCTATAAGTCCACTAATCCAAGTTTTAGCATCACAAGAGATGAAAATGGTATCGCGGTTTGTCTTTGTCGTCGCAAGTCCGGTATGCTCACACAGCATCACCGACAAATGGCTGATGCAACTCATGAGTAACGGCAAGCCCTGTGTTGCTCCTCGTCTCCTCCTACAACCATGGTGAGAGAAGTCTTGGCCTCGCCCTCACTGCTCTCACAACCAAACGACATGATCCCGGTGGTATCGGGCAGGCTGTCGGCTCGTCTTTGGCTTTGCGACTCTACAACTCTGAATCTCCAACAATCCTTATCCTTCTCTGGCTCTCCGTAACAGGCTAGCAGCAAGGCGTAACCTACTGAGAATATGGGGACAAACTCTACAAATGCTTATTGACTAATTAGCGGTACGGCATGTCACGTACTAATATTTTTTTTAAGTTATTTGATTTGTTCATTACCACCATGAATCATATGACTTATTTTTAAAATTGATCTGTTTGTCATTGAATTAGATATACAGTTGTGTAAAGATTATTGCTTCATTTTTAAGTTAGAGGTACCATCTTTTATGATCTTTTAAGTCTACTATATTTGTTACATGAATGCAATACAAATACGATATGTGGTGCGTATCATTATTTTTTATTTTTTAGATGAGTAATTTCTACCCAGCTATATTTTAATCTAAGTCCGCCACTCACTACAGTAATGCAAGTGTAAACATATGAATAGAAAAACACAGGATTTTTTTCTATGGTTGTTGAGCCAACCAAAGGATTATACACATTTGGTTAGAGTGAATTATTTTTTTCAATACTTATTCTTTAAGAATAGAGGAATATGAAACTCCTATAGTTTTTCTTTGGTGCATTTCTATAAAGTGAATAGTAGTTAACTGTCGATTTCTATTCCTATGTTTTTCCTTTACGATTCCTTTGAAACAAATGAGCCTGTAATGTTTCCAAGCAAGAAAATATAGTGAGTATATTGTGTTGTGTTTATTTTCTTATTTTCATACCTGCTTGGCCACATACTCCATCACATGCGTACAAGAAAGAGTGCTTCCAGATTTCTCACCACAAAAGCTACAGGTATCTCTCCGGCTTCTTCATCTTCATGACTAAGTAACAAGAAAATCAAACAAACATATTGAGTGACATGATCACTCAAACAAAAAAAAGAGAGAATATGATCAAAGATAAAATAGATAAACTAGAGGGTATGATCACAGATAAAATAGGTATACTATCATGCTATTTAGAAACAATAATATTATGATGTCACATCGTCAATAAGTAACAAGATAATCAAATAAGAGCAACGCTACACGTACTAAATTTTTTCACTGAACTCTTACTAACAAAGCTCCTGACTGTTTGATTTACCTAGATGAAAAGAAGTGTGGATTTACTCACAGCATTGCCACATCGGCTTTAGCAAGAATATTTTAGTATGTGTAGCTTTTTCCATCAGGTAAACATGGCAAAGGACATGATAACAAACAAAACTGGTATACTATCATGCTGTTTAGAAACAATAATATTACGACGCCACATCGTCACTAAGTAACAAAAAAAATCAAATAAACATGTTGGAGGACATGCATGATAACAGCCAAAACAGGTATACTATCATGCAGTTTAGAAACAATAATCTTACGATGTCACAGCAACATCAACAATTTCAGGGTGCCGGAACAGAACTGCTTCCAAGTCGGCTGGAGCTATCTGAAGGTAAGAAAAACAAATCGACAATTTAAAACAAAGGCATGCACGATGCGTGGAAAATTCCTTGAAACACAGAACAAGAGCAACAATATTTGTATTGCTGGGCTAATACAAGAAGGGAAAACAAAAACAAAAAACGATATTGGATTCCAGGCCAAGGCCTTCTGCAGGAGGCCGTACCAGAAATCCTTTGTACTTGATTGTATCTTTCAAGCGGCCCACTATGAACAAGTACCCATCTGAATCAAAGTAAGCAATATCACCAGTCCGTAACCAGCCATCCTTTCTTATGGAAGCATCGTCATCATTCAAGTAACCTGGAAGATGCAAAAAAAAAAAAAGAATAAAAAGAGATCATTCTTCCAAAAAAGAGTAAAGGCTAGGAAGGAAGAAAGAGATTACAAGTACAAGCATACCGTTATTCAAAACTTAATAGGAGTGCGATGTCATAAATGTTACGTATGAAATCTAAACCAAATAATAATATATTTCGAGAATTATATATATAGGGAGAAGTCTACTTTACTCTCCTCAACACTTCACTTGATCTAAAACACACCCTCTAACTTTTAAACCAGGTACCATACACCCTCAACTATCAAAACCATTCAAATATCCCCTAGTTCAAACCAAGTGGTTTTACACCTACATGACAACTAACATGGCATATGGGACACACGTGTCAATTAACGGAAGAGATATTACAAGTAAAAGCATACCATTAATTATTCTAGCCTTCATAGGAATGCGATATTTGAACACTACGTATGAAATAAATCTAAACCAAATAAGCATAGATCCTACGAATTATATATAGGGAGAAGTCTACCTTACCCTCTCAACTCTTTACTTGGGCTAAAACATACCCTATAACTCTAAAACTAGACACTATACTTCCTCAACTGCCAAAACCATTCAAATAACCCCCTTAGCCCAAAACATGTGGTTTATGCCTACGTGGCAGCTGACGTGGCATATGAGACACACATGCCAGTCAACGGAAGAGAGATATGGTCCACTTGTCAGCTCACCCCGCTCTTTTTCATCTTCCTCCGTCGCCGGCAACATGCATTGTTGTCACGCCCGGAATTTCTATCCGAAATTCCGCACGCTTATAATGTGTGTTTTTCCTCGTCCAGGAATCAGCCGAGGCACACAAAAGACAATATTGATAAACAGAGTACTTTTATTGAAATTTAAACAACCTCATCACATTTATTACAGAGGTGGATAGAAC
>CM002477.1:15462680-15479515 GCA_000325765.3 Leersia perrieri
CTTAGGCTCAATTAATTCCCAGAAAAATCCAGAAAATAGTTGAGGCCTTAAAGTATTTAAATAAATTTTGTCTTAGCCACTTTTGTGTTGAAATTTTCATAGCCTTTAACCTAGTCTTTCTTTTGCATTTTAGATTTATTCTAGAAAAAGATTTCCACAATAGATTTATATGATTTTGAATTTCAGTTTGTTACAATTGTGAGACTTTTTTGGCTAAGCAAAGGAAACCCATGAGAGGCCTAACGTGGTACAACCTATTTAAAGATAGTTTACTGTTAAGCGCCGAAACGATGAGGGGTCAGCAGAGCAAAGATTGAAATAATAATGATTGTGTTATCAGCAGTGGGCGAAAGAAATGACCACGTGTTTGTGTATAAAAAGAATGACCACGTTATGTTCAGTCAAGAAGAATAACTGCACTATCTTAAGGAGCTAAACAAGATGGCAGACAGTACAAAAGAGAGCAGAGACAGTAGAGTCTATATAAACGATCAGACTATGGCACATGCATGTAGATAGGCAATGGGAATGCAGGGAAAAGAGGGGACCTGAATGAGATCAACGTGGGGGAAGGCGTGGAGCGGAGCAGCGCCGCATGAGACCTGCACCAGCTGGGAATCCAGCATATTGCTGAGAAGCGCGGAGAGGATGGGCAGGCAGGTGACCCACCTCGAACCTCTTCATCACCACCACCCTCGTCCCACAGCGAAGAGGGCCAGGTACACATTCTTGTTGGAATTATACTGCGACGCCTCGAAGCGCACGAAGAGCTCGAGCATTGCGATGAGGTCAGCTCCACGCACGGAGGCATCGACGAGGAGGGGGTAATAATTTTGATTACAATAATCTAAAGATGAAAAAACTTGGCCTTAATTAAACACTCAATCAACCACATATTCGCATTTACATCAGATCATCAATTAATTATTAACGGACGATCGGTCAGTCGTTAATTACAGTGACAAAAAAAATCACCCCAATAGACAAAAAGTCTAAAGTTTTAAACTACTACTAGCAATTAACATGTTAAGAGGCTATGTGGCCGATTATCAAGGGTCAACGCCGTAATGGTAGACAAAGTGCGGCGGCGATGGTGAGCCATCTGTCATGTGGTACTGGCTGCTGCTCATGCTCATATGCTCATGCTGATGGTAATGCTCATGTGTCGTCGTCGTCTGCTCATGGTGATGATGGTAGTAGTGGTGTGCTGTAGCCTGGCTCTCCTCTTCCTCCTCTTGCCGATGATGATTACGCTGCTGCTTCTGCGCCTTGTCGATTCGCACCTCTACCTTCTCCTCCCGTTGTTCCTCGCCCTCCTGCTGCTGCTCAAACATATGGAAAATAGGGTGCAGGTAAGCGTTCGACAGGTACGACTTGAGGTTCAGGTTTGGCTCTGACGCGCGCTCCAGTTTGTCCTTCTCCATCGCTTCCTATTAAGTAACATCACATTCCTAGTTAGATTAGATGTCACTGCATCTCTGCATTGTTAATTGCAGCTATCTTATTTGATTCCACAAACAGATTAAATTAAGAGAAAGGCTCACCTCTAGAGGGTACTTGCGGAAAGCAGGCTCAAATCGGCTCTTGCAGTAGTAGTGGAACCAAATGGTGAGCAGTGGCAGGAAGATGAGCAACGGGGTGGAGTAGGCAGCCTTCATGGTGCTCATCAGCCCAAACAGAGTTACATGCGAGATCAGTAAGCTCGCTATTATGCGAGAGTGCACCTGAGGCCAAAATGCAGCAGCACTCTCGTATTCCTGGTTGTACACGTTGATGATCTGAAACAGGCCAAACAATTCATTCTTCCAGTCTCCATAACTTATTTGCCAAAACAACTAGTATCAGACTCAAACTCACCTGGTGTCTGTACACGAGGAAGGCGAACGCGAAGAAGATGATTATGAAAGGCAGGAGAATGGGGGTCACCACAGCATACACAAGCCCAAGTAGAAAATACAGCTGCAGGGATGGAAGGTTCTCTGCAAGTCCAATGCTGCCCGGATCCATTGCCCTCTCCCTGTCCCGTTCCGTTTTCACGATAAACATGTTCTTCAGGTGGTATATGACCAGTGGTTTCACTCGGAGGATCTCGTTCGCAATGCCAGCCCACCCGTCAACCATTATGTATGTCATAAAAAATGTAGCTTTCATTGGTATAGCTACTCCAATGGTCCTTGGTATTCTGCAGAATTGAAATGAAGGAGTTCAGTATATATGCACATGCCATGAATTGAGGACAACAAAATAGAATATCTGACAGAAGAGAGGTTTTCCGAGAAATTTACTGTGTAGGTGGCTGGTGAATAAAGGCATATAGCTGTTCAAAAGCTGTGCCAGCAATTATGCTTCCAAGAAATACATTCACCAGCATGAAGTAGTAATATTTTGAAGCAGTCCTCCTTTCCAAAGATGATAAAGAGACATAACCTTCAACCTTTGACATGATCATCAAAACCGTAGGGAGGATATAGAGAAAAATTTTCAAAGCCAAACCGGGGAGGAAACCCTGCAGGAAGTATTTTACCACTTTTCTGCAAGTTATACAGCAAGCATTATGAGTGAATAGCAAAAGGTAGCAGCACGTGTAGCTTATAGCACCTCAACAGATATCATGGAAACTTACGCTTCTATTACAGGCCTTAGGAATGGTGCAACCTTTTCAATACCCTCAAGATTGGCAAGTGATTGCACAAAAGCAATAGGTATCATGTAGAAGAACACCAAAGCAAAAACTGCAACAGATATCAGGAACTTGCGGATACTGAGAGAGAAAAATGGAATGGCAAGATTCTGCCAATATACATCCCGCGGCTCAGGAGCCCAATCAGTTAGCCATTGAGTGGGATTCTTTGACTGTTGTGTCTGTGCGCATACAGCAGCTCCCCATCTTGAGTCAAATGTCACAAAAGCAACTGGCATAACAGCTTTTGGGTCATTGAGAACTCTTTGCCGCTCAGATGCAAGCTGAAAGATCAACATGACAAACATCATATGTTAAAACTGAACAAGAGACTCATTCATGCATACAAATATACATGCGACAGCCTGCAAATTAAGTTATGCTGAGTGTCTGTGAATGGCAACAAAATGGCACCATGGATTTTAGATCTACCTTCTTATCAAGTTCGCTGATTCTAGCCCGATAGTAGTCTATTTGATCCACTTCTCTACCACAGAAACCAAGGCATCCTGTCTGCAGCACAAAAAAATATCAAAAAGCTTGAAGCATATCTTGGAGGAAAATAGTCCTAAAAGGAGTTTTTCCAAGAACTTGGTATTGATGTAAACTAAAGAGCAGAACAAATGTTTAGAAAATACCCTTCCGATTGGTCTTTTTCCAGGATGCCTTTCAAACTTCAGCTGATAGTAATCCAGCCAGTTTTGAAGCCTCTCTTTCTTCTTCACGAGTTTAGCATACCGGTTTGCGTTATAAACAGCCTGAACATTTAGATAAGATTAGATCTGTAATCACCAACCATGGCTTGTAAATTAAATACGGGTCAAAAATCAAGTAGAGGTCTAAACATAATTTGAACACATGATGAGATATAAGCAATGGTGACGATTTGGTACCTGCTGACCAAGATAGTGGTCTGGATGGTTCCTACGGAAGAATTCATCCACTGTTTCAGATGTTGAATGGCTTGAAACATGAGGTATGTTTCTAACAATTACCTGTAATTGCAAAAATATATTAAGTGATATATTATGACTGAGGATGTCAATATTAAATGGCTTCACGTTAAGTTATATAACAATAAAAAGGAGTATGTTCCACTCAGCAAGAGCTGCAAGACACGCTAGAGATATTAAATACGAGTATTTGTTCAACCAACCACACTTGTCATGTTTCTTTAGGAAAAAAAATAGTGGAGCTTGGTTGTGATACGCAAGTTGTGGTAGAACTAAAGAAAGCATCGCCTAGTTTTATGTACTTACAGTGAACTGATCAGCACACCGCTTCTGAGAAGCCAGGAAGTGCAATCTCATAAATGCCACATTGCTATACTCTTTGTATAGCATAAAGCAAGTCCAAAAAGTGAACACATACGCCATTAACAGATGGATAAAGAATCTGGGAGTGAATGCAAAGGCCACGGTCAGATAATGTAAAGCAACCATACAAAAGAAAGCATACAGCCAGAGTAATGTAGAGTTCAAGTACAACAGTCAACAACAATTGTCTGAACTCTGCTAAATAACAATTAACACTGTGAAGAGTTCATAAGATACTCGAGGACAAACCTGTTGGATCCAGGGCTAACATTTGATATGGAAAGCTTATCAATATTGCTAAAGACAACTTCTTTTCGTAGATTAAGTAACGTGCCGCCAGAGACATTAACTGGAATAAGAACCAGCAAGGCGACAATCATGATGGGCAAAAATATCTTGAGGCTGCCAAAGAAATAAAAACAAAAGAGTTATTGTGCAAGACATAGAAATTGGTTAAATAAAACTGCAGTATCGACGGGCTGCACTAGAGAGGGGTTTGAGTATCTCTTATGGCTCACTAAAAAAATTATCACAGAAAGTGGGAACTAAAAAGAAGAAAAAAAAATGCCTAAGAGATACTATGGCCTAAAAATAAATTCTCAAGCTACCTGTGGATTTTAGGATTTTTTATCAACTTGCCATAAGGTGACAGAAATATTGAAATTGTAGCACAAGTTAGTTAGTTATAAACCCACGTGGTGGTGAGCTGTATATACTTTTGTGTGTATATAAGGGTATGCCCAGAGGACAAGTATCAAAATATGACCAAATCCTGAATAGATAAAACTTTTTGAGTAAATTTCGAGGCAAAGTTCCAAAGTGGCAAGAAAAGCATCTCCAGTTGTAAAAGAGCAGTCCCCACTACCCCACGGGTTGAACAGAATCCGTTGGAGACACAGAAAAGTTGGACGCCAATTCTTCGCCAAAGGTAGTAGTGGGCGAGCACGATCCAGCAAGGAACATGAGCAGCACGCCACGCATTGGAAATTTATTTATTTGTTTAGAAGTGCAGTTTTCAATTCATATACCAGCCGTGTAGGCTAGGCCCCCCCAAACAAAATGCTCCTAGGAGGAAGCTAGAGAGAGAAGCATATTATCCTATCCGCCATGAAACAGGGCAGGAATTGCGGTGCGTCAAAATTATCCTATCCACCGACACTGTACCGTTTTGAACGTGAACGCAGGAGTAAACTAACCGCGCATCACGGCCACAACATCGTCACACCACTCCTCAGTTTGTCTTGTGTTGAAACTTTTTTTTTTAAAAAAAAAGGAAGAAGCAGCAGCAAGAAGAGTAATTCCTATTGTGACAAAATGATGTACAATCTCCATAAGTGAAGTCCAGTACTGATGACAGCCAAGCAAGAGCACACAAACACAATTTAGTATTGGCACTTAGCAAGTTGCAGTAGGAAGGGATGCAGCATACAACACGCAAATCTCGAAAGCATAATGTTCAGCTGGCAGGGACCCCGGCCGCGAAGGCAAATGCAACCGAAGTGGAGAGGGATTAACTGGTTCTTAATTAATTTGAAGAGTGAAGATAAATGTATGCTTGCAGAAACTATACTAGTAACAGATTCGAATCCTTTACTTATTAGCATGGTAAAAAAAAAAGAAATTAGGAAGGGAAGGGAGTGGTAGTCTCTACTGACCCGAGGGTGTAGATTCGGAGGTAGACGACGGAGTCGAGGCCGGCGTGATGGATGAGCTCGGGCTGGGACATGCGGAGTGCGCCGGGGACCCAGCTGAGGAAGCGGAAGTAGGAGCAGATGTCGAGGTTGACGAAGCCGCGAGGGTGGTGGGAACGCTGGCCGGTGAGGTAGAGCTTGGGGAAGTAGACGCGGTCGTTGACGGGCTGGACGCGGAGGGCGGCGAACAGCAGGAGGAAGACGAAGGCGCTCAGGATGTTGATGAAGGCGGACACGCCCAAGTCCTCCAATGTCGCCATGGCGGCCGCTCTCGGCTCTCCTAGTCGGCTAGTCCTACTACTCTTTAGGGAAGGCAAGCTTAGCGGCGAGAGAAGAGATGGGATGGGAGGGAGGGAAACGGCAACTGTTGTACTAAAGCGAGGAGAGGAGGGCAGCTAGTACAGGAGGTTGCGGTTTTGTTGGCTTTTTGGCGCTTCTTCGCTTGCCTGGACTTTTCTGACCCGTGTCGTGGATGGAAGATTATGGATAGTCAGGACAACAAGGAGTCGGTCCTCTTTTGTTGTTTGCGAGCTGAGCTGATGTTGGTTATTCATGGCAAAAGTAACAAGGTTTTACGAGGCATGGCTATATGAGGGCAGGCAGCAAGGAGGAAATGAAGGCATCACTCACATGCACGATCCCGTTAGTTCCTTCCCTTTCCACATGGCACGGTGCATTCATCAATAACTTTAGTTTAGTTCCCCGCAAAAAATAAACACTTTAGTTTAGTTAGTCCAACAAGCAAGCAAGCAACGGACCCTTAAACCATGCCGCCGCGCATACTACTACCATCACAAGCATATGCATTCCTTTGACTTGCAGTGAACTAGCCATGCCATGCATCGCATGTGCAACTACTCTACGCACACACACACAAACAACACTGCCACTGCTGCTGCTGCTGCTGACTAGTGACTGCCTGGAGTATGTATAACCCAACTGCAACGTCTAATTATTCTTTCTACAACAACGTGTCTAACTACCTACTAATACCCTGTTTGGATACGCAGACCTAGGATTCTCAATGCATTATTCCTTTCCCCTTCTTCACAAATACATTTGTTACAACAAAATTATAGCTCCAGGTTGGCACTAGTATATTTTTTTACAGCTATTTTCTGAGATGTGCCAAAAGTTTCAAAGTGTCCAACAACATGGCATCCAACTCCTGCTGCTGCTGTTCAACATTAATCAAAGGTATATCGTTCCCAAGTAAAAAAAAAAAAGGTCTTGTGCTCATGTATTGAAGAACAGCACAGCAGTATGGAAATGATTGACTTTTTATATATTCTTTCTCCAATCTTTTTTTTTTGAGACAATTTCTTTCTCCAATCAAGACAACAGGATACAACAGCACAGCATTACCACCAATCAACCTCAGGTCCTCCAACTGCTTGTAGCATCCCTGAATAAGCAGTCGTGCCAGCAGCAAACTCTGTTGCGGGCAATTCACTTCAGTTTTTATTTTCACGACATCGCATGGCAGCTGGATCTACAGGCTGGCTTCAATTTCTTCCAAGGTGAGCCCTTTCGTCTCGGGCACTATGCAGAATATGAAAACAAGAGACGCCAGCGCAATCACCCCAAACCCAGAGAAGAGGATCCCAGTTCCAATCAAATCCTACACCACAATGAGAACAAGAGCAATGAGCAAACTCAAACTCTGGCAAATGGATGACTATCCATGTACACTCCATTGCAGAAGCCAAAAGGAGATATACCTCCAATGGGGAGAAAGCAAAAGTGACCAGTGCATTGGAGGCGAAATTCACAAGAACAGCAATACTCAACCCACGGCCTCGTAGCCTCAATGGGAAAACTTCCGAAATCATAAGCCAGCCAATTGGGCCAAACGATAGCTGCAGAATAACTTATCATCAGAGAGGCCGCCAGATATAAACACGCATGGGCTGAATATTAACTGAAACTTTGCTGCATACAATTTCTACTTTCTTTCATTCGTGCCAAATAAGGTAAGCTCAGTACCTGGTAGCAGCCAACATAGAGTAAAAGTGCTATTACAGCAACGTAGGGAGCATCCTTCAATAAGGTGTAGTACGAAGATAACAAGAACAAGGAAACAGCCTGCAGATAGAACAAATCAAGAGACCAGTTGAGTGAGGCATTTCCATCTCCTCGAAGATCATTGTATTCTTTCACTAAAAAAAACATCACTGTATTATGCTGGAATACAAAGAAAACATCGTGCGAAAATTATGCCTATAGCACCTATAATCAGCTCAGGCCTAACATATTTCGATGTTACTTTGTTCCACTGAAACATAAAACAGAACGGTTTAAGCATATGTTTTTTTTTTCCAGATTGGGATATCAATCGTGTATCACATTAAAGAGCAAAAACCAGCATCTGAATGGTTAGATTGCTCTTTATTGAAGAAGCTCATGAATACTTTTATCATATTTAAATAAGAGTGCATATTTTGAGGCTAGACTTACAATCCCACTAACACCTCCAATCAGTAATGGTCTTCTGCCAAGCTTGTCAACCACAAGAACTGCCACTCCAGTCATAATCAACTACAGAAAAACACATCAGTAATAGTTCAGGTTAGTTGAAATGATAGAGTATATATTTTCTACAAGTTGCAACTTGTCTTCACAATATTTAGTCAACGGAGTTAATTGTTGTGGATGCATTTTTTTTTCTTGCACCAAAGTCAATTGTTTGTCACAATGATGTTGATTTTTTCCATTGAATTGATGTAGCCTTGGTAGTTCGTTATAGTTTCCACTATTAAGTCATGTAGCTCACTATTTTTTCATATTTAGTATTTGTGGCAATAATTCTACCAATTTATTGCATGAGACTTCATAGTTTTGCAACAGTATTTCTGATTGTTGCATCAAGTGTCCTTGCATGCTGCATGGACTAGTATAAGTATTTTGTGACAAAGGGTGTTGTTTTTGCTGTGCTTTGACTACAGTTGTCAAGAAATGCTGCATTGGAATCTCATCATTTTGGCAGCAGTGAAATTGGTTCAGAATTTGACACTGAAGCTCTTGCAAGTTGATGATATTCTAGCGGAGACTCAAACAATGGAAACAAACAAGCTTCACTTTCATGGATGCTCAAATTAATTTAGGAGGAAGAGATGTAACACATAAAAAAGGAGGAGCTCCTCCCAAGGTTGCCATGTCATCAGGTGTTTGCTGCTGCAGTCTTGATGTCTGAGTGCTAGTCGTGTCCTTTTTTGTCAGTGTTGCCAATTTGCCATATCAAATAATATCTAGACAAATACTGGTAGACAAATAATAGTCTAGTTGGTTTATTGTTAATTCATTCATTGGGCATGGCATCTATGGATCAGCTTAGAGTTGGAAAATATAAGAACTAAATGACGAAATGCTGGCATATACCTTCAGTAACCCGAGAAGAACAGATACACGAGTAGCATCAGATGCTCCAGAGAATCCAGCACTCTGCATGAAAAGAAGAGGCGGGTATGTAAATACAGGAACAAAAAGAAAGAAAGCATGGTATCTAGAGGCCTTGTTAGCCCCAATTGGCCATACAGGAAAAACTTGTTTCTGTATAATTGACCAATACTGGGAAACATTTTATAACATAAAAGGACTCCCATCCGTGGAGAGCCAACCATAACACCACACAAGGATATAACTGAAATAACCGATCCATACAGAAAAGCATTAGTACCTGAAGGATTGTCGCAGCATAATATAGCACACTTGGTTGACCAGTGACCTGACAGATTCATACAGCAAATGCATAATTAACACACTGTCATTTTCATCTTGACATCATGGAATGTACGAGTACGGGTACATGATGACTTAAAGAGCACCTGCTGAAAGAACACCAGGCCACATCCAATTATCATTGCTTTGAGGCATTTTCCCTGAAAGATCTCACTGAAGCCTGCTTGCCTATCTTGATCAATGTATGCCAGTTCATCCAGAATCAAATTAACTTGTCCTGACACCAAATCAGGAGAAGCTTGACCCCTCAATCGACATAAGCAGCGGGTAGCATTCTCTTTTGACTCCATAAGATTCCCCTTCCCTTGTATGGCACATAGCAGAAGCCACCTGGGTGAAGAAGGTAACCAGCACATCCCAAGTCCCATAATGAGACATAGTGGTGTACTTGTGGCATACATGTAACGCCAGCCAGAAACCACTTCAACCAAGAGACTGCCTGCAATGTAACCAAGCTGCAAAAGAGAAAGGTGAGTAAATGCCTAAGTAGTCTGAGAGAGAAAGAAAGAGAGGGTGAAAAATCAGAGGCAGGCCATGTAATGTAATGTGAACTTACAAGCATCCCAAGAACAATAAAGAACTCCTTGAGAGAAATGAGCATGCCTCTTATCTGACTTGGAGCAGTCTCTGCAATATACATTGGAGCAGCATGCATAGCCTGAGAAAAGCAATAAACGTAAGGCTCATAAACAACGCACGGTGTTTGTATGTTCTTGCAATGTCTGTCTGTCAACTATGGCATGAATGAGAAATGTGTGCCTACCAATCCAATTCCAATGCCATACAAAAAGCGGCCAACCACCATAATTGGGAAGTTAGGAGCTACTGCTGTTAGAAGAGCTCCAATCAAATATGAGACAGAAGAAAGAATAAGCTCTCTGCGTCGTCCTGTGGTAAGAGATAAGCATTAGCAAAAAACAGAAGACGAGCAATGCTAAAAAAATCGGCGGTTGAGGAGGGGTTCCATACCTAGAAAATCGGCAATGTTGAATGCCAAGATGGAACCAATGAGAGCGCCATAGAGCGAGCCACTGACCTGCATAAGCATATAGAAAAGTGGGAAGGTGAAGATGAAATTGTAGCAAAGTGTGGTAAGTAAGGTTAGGAAAATAAGATTTGAAGGAGAGGGAGGGTAGAGAGTGAAAAGGGCATTACGACGAGGCCAGTTTGCAGCGATGACAAGTTGTACCACGTGGTGCCGCTGAAGGTGGATGACTGCAGATCAAAACGAAGGGTGAATGACTGAATTTCATTCATTATCTTAATACAAATGATGCGCAAAGCTTTTGCGCATTCCCTAAAAAACTGAATTTTCATTTATCAGGGTAATTGGCTAATTGCTCAAGTGATTCCATGATGATTTGATAACTATACAGTATAGTAATGGTACCTTGAGCGAGATGGTAGCGCCAGATGTTGCCCCGATGTCGTAGCCATAGAGGAGGCCGCCCAAAGCTGGAAACAGGAACCTGCAGTAAATAGTATGTAGGGTATACAGGTTTAGTTAACTTTTGAGTATCAATCAGGCCAAGGAGGGAGGAAGAAGAAGAAGAAATCGAGGAACCGACGGGAAGATAGCGGCGGAGATGCGGTAGGGCTCGTGCGGCGCGAGCAGCAAGGGCGCCGTGCTCTCGCAGTCGCCGCCATGCTCGTGCTGGATCCCCTGAAACCGATATGGAGTGGAGTAGCTAGTTGGGAATTAACTGGTCCAACAAGGAAGGAAGCTTTCGAGTACCTTGTCGTCCGCCATTGGCTTGCCTTCGTTCCTTCCTTTGGAAACTCAACTTATGGATGGATGGAGGTGAGGTGGGGCTTTCTCCCTTCTTTCCTTGGAATTTGGAAACGAACAAAACGAACGATCGAGGAGGAGGAAGGGGAACAAACAGTCTGCCGTATGATATGCGGCTAGTTGAGCCCAGCCCTTTCTTCTTCTTCTTCTTATAACTAACCAACCAACTAACCAGACCAGACAGAAGCTCAATACTCCAAGCTAAGGGATAAGTACTAAACAGAGACTGACGGCACATGGCCAATCGACCCAGCCGTCTTTCTTTTAATTTCCTTCTTTTGTGAAGACACATACTGGCACATGGCCGGTCTTTCTTTTCCTTGGCTTTGTGAATGTCTGACAACGAGTCGTGGAAGCCGCTTCCACCCCATTTTCATTACACCGATACAAAACCAACCACGTAGCTAGCAGCTACCAGCCCCAGTCGAGGACGAACCACCACGATAACGACTTTCTATCAAAACAACAATTCCACAATTCACAAAGATAACACTAGGCCGTGCGTGTTCTTTAGTCCGGTTGTATTAACTTCGTGTAATTGGCTGACCTAGGGAGAGAGAGAGAGAGAACGAAAGATAACAGTGCCCAACAACACTGGCAATATAGACATTTCATCTCAGCATCCACGCTGCTTTAGCAAACCAGCAATTCCCTTCCCATTCAAACGGGAACGCTCCATCAAAAACAAACAACACAAATGTGAATTAAAACTCATGTTCCATTCTCAGGTATTCCTCTACAGAATTCAATATAACATTATTCAGATTCAGCCCAAGAAACCAAAGTTGGCTGACTGTTTTTAGACACCAAATGACAGATAAGATTTGCGCCTTAGGAGGCCTCTTCCTTCTTTGGTTCCCACGGCTGGTACCTCGTCCAGTCCCTCTGTCCTGGGTTTAGAGCATGCCCCTTGGAGTGGTAGATCAGCTCCTCACCCTCACCAGAGAAGTTCTCCTTGTGATCCACGATGTATGCTTTAGCATTCTTCTCTAGCAGCTGCCACGACAAAACCAGAGAGACCCTTGAGTTATAGTCAGCTTTCGACATTCAAGATAAACACCCACCCACATTCCCATCAACTTTTACGTCAGTAAACTTATACTCCCTCCATTTCAAATTATAAGACGTTTTGACATAATGTTTGACCATTCGTCTTATTCAAAAAAATTATGAAAATATTATTTATTTTGTTTGTGACTTACTTTATTATCAAAAGTGCTTTAAACATGACTTATTATTTTTTATATTTGCACAAAGTTTTTGAATAAGAAGAATAGTCAAACGTTGAAAGCAAAACGTCTTACATTATGAAACGGAAGTAATATATAGCCTACAAGTTGATAACATTTCTAAGTGTTGGGAACAGGACCTTCAACATCCATCAGCTCATCTCCCTGGTTGGACATCCTCCAAGGCAACCCAGGCCCACTGGCTGCTACTGGAAAACAAGAGCCAGCCCACTACGTGTATACATCTAGGCTGCCCCTGTAGCTAAGTGGAAGGCTGGGGACAGGACAAGACTGTAATGCTGCCTCTCTCCCCCGGATTAACTATTTATCCATAAATTCTGCCTGATAGCAGCTGGAGAGCAGGAGCTTCTCCTGTAACTTTTACAGGATTAATGCATCAACCCAATCTCAAGAGGAGAGCAAGAACAATATGAGAGGAGGTAGTTACAGAATATTAATAAAAATATATATGGAGGATGAAATATGGGAGTTCTGTTGGAGTGATAACTAATATGGAGAGGGAATCTATTTTAGATGGCCATCCAAATGACAATATGGATGAGCAAATTTAGTTGAGCTGCTAGGAATGCTCTTCGATCACTAGTCCCCAGTTTCATTCGGTCTTCTACCCAAGCAAATGCAAGTGTACTGTCTGGTTCCATATCGACAACACTAAGCATCCCAATCAACAGTACAAAATAATAATAAGCACCACCAAAGGTTTCATTATCTACAGTCAATT
The DNA here is from genome assembly GCA_000325765.3 of Leersia perrieri. NCBI lineage: Eukaryota > Viridiplantae > Streptophyta > Magnoliopsida > Poales > Poaceae > Leersia > Leersia perrieri. The sequence continues at coordinate 15,475,866 of CM002477.1, forward strand.
CCACCAGTGCCCCTGTGTTTTATAATCTAGAGAAACTTATATGCTCATCTAACCATGAGGAGCAGTAGCCAAGTTCTGCCTGAGTGCCTGTTTCAGCTCGGCTTTACTTGCCTTGTCTGGACATTCGGTTGTTTCACATTTGATGCCAAGTTTTACTGTCTACTTGTTTGTTTTTGACACTAGTAAAACCAACTTTTGAGGAGCAATAAAGTATTTTGCCAAGATCCAACTATCCTATGTGAATGGCACAAGATAAAGCATTGACGTAAGTTACAGTCATGTCAAAGGAACACTTGCCTCATCCCCAGTGCTGTCAGTAATGTGGTGCAGCCATCCGTGCCATTCAGGGGGCACTTGGGATGCATTATAGCGCCCTTTCTCTGCATATTCTACCCATCTATGCCTTCCTGCAGAGTTACCGATATTTAGTTTTCTAGAAAGCTGTTTTCTTTAGTGGAGATAGAGCATTAGAAAGAAACGTAAGAAATTGACGCTACTACCAAGGCATGTTTGTCAGTCGATCTCATGAGATCACTTACAAGCAAAGTTACAAATCTCAGAAGTGGAACAAAACAAAACAAGATGGAGAAAAAGCAAAACAGAATAGCGTGTCTTGCTGAGTAATGATGGTTGATGCTACTATGTGATGCAGTTTTTTGCGTTCCATGATTGAAATGAATGAAAATTACATAAGAGAAGCGGAAGAACTAAAACTAGCACTCACTCACCATACTGAGTGTCATGTAGTTTTTCATAATATTTGTTCCCAAACTTGTCTACTCCTACAAGTGTCGCTCCGATATTGTGGATTTTAGTTTGCCTGAGAGGATAATAATAACTAGTACATTAGCCCGCAGAGGTGAGACAACCAAACAAGCACATCCACAGATATGTTAAGTAAATGGGAGAGGTGGGGGAACTTACAAAAGGTTTCCATCGAAAATGCATTTGCTGTAAATGAGAAAAGAAGTTAGTCCCATTATTAGATAGAAGATGGTAGCAGCAGCTCATAGAGAAAGAGCAATCAGATGGCATATGCATCAGCGGACCGACCGAGAATGTGCGGATAGCCCTAATCGAAGAAACCCTAGCATTCCCTAATCGAGGGGATTCGATTCGATTCAAATGGTAGAGAATAAGAGGGAGTAATTAATTAAGCTAAGGGAGGAACAAGGAGGTTGCGGTGGGGAGATCCGATCGGATCCGGATCGGCGTAGGAGGCATGGATGTTGGGGGAAGGAGGAAGGGGAGCTTACAAGTAGCCTTCGTCGCGGGCATGGCGGAGGAAGTTGGAGAGGCCCTTCTCCCTGATGCCGTTCAGCACGCCCCGCACCACCGCAGCCATGCTCCTTCCTCGATTTCTCTCCTTTCCTCCTCCTCTGCCCTCTCCTCGATTTCTTCCCTTGTTCCTGCTTTGGTCAGAGACTGAGAGGAGGAAGAAGAGACAGACACTTGACATGGGCCTCTCAACCGTACTGGGCCGGTATTCTCCTCTCTCTTCCTCCTTCGTTAGGTTGGGAATTTTCCAGCCCATTTGTGGGACAGTGGACCAAATGCTCAATCTTGTCAACAGTCGCAGACTTAATTTTGGGTCGGTGAAAGATTTACAAGTATTTTTTTCAATAGGGTCAACGATTACGAATTTTAGCCGAAGGTTATATAACTCATAAATATTTTGAACAAATGCTCGAAATAAAAAAAATTAAAGATAGCGGTGTCAACAGTCCTAGATTGTGTCTAACGGTTCCACGGCAAATACTGGCGAGATTTTGGCCCGAACAAAGATTTACAACCATTTTTTTATTGTTAACAATCACGAATTTTAGCTCAAGGCTACACCTCATGAATTTTTTGGACCAAATGCTCAAAATCAAAAAAAATTATAAATAGTCGTGTTAACAAGACTACGTGCCTAATGTTTCCACGACAAACACTCGTGGAATTTTGGGCCGAAGAAAGATTTACAAGAATTCTTTTTTTACACGAATTTCAGTCGAAAACTATAACTCATGAATTTTATGATCAAATGCTCGAAATAAAAAAAATAAAGATATCGGTGTCAACAATCACAGTTGCGTGCCTAACAGTTCCACAACAAATACTAGTAGAATTTTGGGCCGTCGAAAGAATTACATCCTTTTTTTGACAATCACGATTTTTAGCCGAAGACTATAGCTCATGAATTTTAGAACCAAATGCTCGAAATAAAAAAAAATGGATAGTGGTGTAACATACCAATCCTATAAACCTGAGAGCCAAATTTAAAATTTGATGCATCATGTGATTATGAATTGTTATTAATTGTTTTGGCTTCTTAATCATCTCATCATCACATGCAATGATAGGCCTAGAATCACAAACCAATTAATTTGGTAAATGTGTGCATCCAAAAATTCCACAAAAATTCTCAAAAATACATTGATATGTCAGAAAACAACCCACAAATTTTCAGAAATTTTCAGCAAGGTTTGCTAACTCATTGATCTATTTTAATCTCTCTAAAAATCCTGAAAAACTGCTTAATGGATTCAAACTTGCTCACTCTATAAAATTTATTTCAAAACCTCTTTTTGAAATTTGGTTTCAGCCGAAGTCTAGTACTAACTTTCTTCTAATACCTTGAGAAGTGATAAGCCCCAGATCCCTCTCTAACTTTTTCTTTTCTTCCACCAAAAATCCAATCAGCCTCTACTCTCACTGTCAACTGCAGTAATTAGTTTCATGATCAATTTTTGCAAGGGCATCAAGACCAAACCAAGCCACTTTTGACAAAACCACTTCAGCACATTGTATCCTCCTGTCTTGGACTGCAAGGAATAGCTCTTGCTCCATCTTTTACTGCAGAGAAAGAGAGAACAAATCTAGCCCAAAGATCCCTCATAACTCTCCCTCTTTGACTTAGCCAATATGCAGATTTTTGAACTCTTTCAATGACAAGTGGACCCCACAACCCCTGGGACCCACAAGTCAGTCCCTCACCTCTCTTCCACTGGCCAGGGACGCAGGAGAACGCAGCCACGCGCCCTCCATGCGCCAGGAACGCCCAGTCCACCTCTCACTCCACCCTCTCTCTCACCCCCTCTCCCCACCTCACTTCTTTCGCAAGCCAAGGCCACCAGTGGACACGGCAATTCACTCTCTCCACGTTCCAACCCTCTCCAACCCCTTTCCTTGCAAAGAACGCCATGGCCGAGCCCTTCTTCCCCGGCGCCGGCGATATCCCCACCGCCGCGCTTGTCTCTAGTGAGCTTCGCCGTGAACCGAGCTCGGGAACACCTTCCTCTCCTCACGCCTAACCTCCCTGTGCTCTCCTTTTTCCCAGATCCACCGGTCGAGCAGCTGGCGACGCCGTCGTCCTCGCCGCCGGCCAGCTGAGCAGTACCGCTGTCGCCCTCATCGTCGTTCCTCACCGCCGGAGCAACCAAACGGCATCGTGCTTCACCAGTGGGCTCGCCTCAACACCATAGAGGTTCGGCTGGGAGTAGTTGAGTTGCCAACCTCTGCCTCGCCAGAACGCCCTCTCCCCTTTCTCCGGCCGCCATTGACGCCATTGCCGATCTCCCTCTCCGGTGAGCTCCGGCCAAATCCCTCTCGTCCTCACCATCTCTAGCACCTCTATAACCCCCTGCATGCCTCACCCCTCTCTTCCG
>CM002477.1:15479615-15536383 GCA_000325765.3 Leersia perrieri
TGAACCATTATTTATGGCTTGTCGCCAAGTACTATTTTAGAATCCTATTAAGACTATTTATGCATTATGCTTAGAACACCCTTATTATTAATTTTTGATGTCATTGCTTTGATGAAAGTGTGGAGCTAGTCACTAGCTCCTGGGGACTAGCGTCACATGAGTATGGGTATGAAACATTTGGGATGGTAGAAATGATAGCGCTTGGTATCGAGGCATACGAGACGTGTATCATGGTTGGTCGCCGCCTTTGCGTGGTGGACGGGCACGTCTCGTGGGGACTGGCAAGCTATCGGGCCTCCTATCCCCTTTCTTCCATTCCCGGCATCGTGTTTATTATATGAAACATTCGGTTCGCCGTCATGTACGCGTGAGGTTATGGTGGCTATTATGCGTGTATGGATCCCACCTAATAGATATCGCGGTGACGTGTGCGTATGCGTGTAGTATATATAATAAATATGGTGCCCCACAAGTGGTGTCAATAATCATGGACAAAAATGTTGATTGCTAACCATGAGACAAAAATGGTTGTAAATCTTTCTTCGGCCCAAATTTTTGCCAATATTTGTCATGAAACTGTTAGGCATGCAATCCGTGACTGTTGACACCACTTTCCATATTTTTTTATTTCAAGCAGTTGATCCAAAATTCATGAGTAATAGTCTTTGTCTCATACTTGTGATTATTAACGGACAGAAAAAGGTTGTGAATCCTCCTCCGGCCAAAAAAATCACGAGTATCTGTCGTGGAAACGTTAGGCATGTAGTCTATGACTGTTGATACCACTTTAAATTATTTTTTTATTTCAGCTAAAATTCGTTATTGTTAAAACCGAGACAAAAATGGTTGTAAATTTTTATGGCCTAATATTCCATGAGTATTTGTTGTGGAAACGTTAGGCACGCAGTCTATGACTGTTGACACCACTTTCCTTTTTTTGACTTTGAGCATTTGATCCGAAAAATCATGAGTTATACCTTTCGGCTGATTCCTGTTTGTTAACCATGAGATAAAAATGGTTGTAAATTTTTCTACGGCCCAAAATTCCACGAGTATTTGTCATGGAAATGTTAGGCACACTGTTTGTGACTGTTCACACCACTTTCCATAATTTTTTATTTCGAGCATTTGGTCCAAAAAATTCATCTGTTATAGCGTTTGGCTAAAATTCGTTGTTGTTAACCTTGATACAATAATGGTTGTTGATCTTTCTGTGGCGCAAAATTCCATGAGTATTTGTAGTGGAAACATTAGGCACGCAGTCTGTGACTGTTGACACGACTCTCCATTATTTTTGGATTTCGAGCATTTGGTCCAAAAATTCATGAGTTATAGCCTTCGCTGAAATTCGTAATTATTATCCCTGAGATGAAAATGGTTGTAAATCTTTCTGTGGCCCAAAATTCCATGAGTATTTGTTGTGGAAACGTTAGCACGGAGTCTGTGACTGTTGACACCATTTTCCATGGTTTTTTTTTATTTCGAGCTTTTGGTCCAAAAATTTATGAGTTACAGCCTTCGGTTGATTCATGATTATTAACCATGAGACAAAAAAATGGTTATAAATCTTTCTTCGGCCTAAAATTTGGCAGTTTTTGCCATTGAACCGTTAGGCATGCAGTGCATGCCTGTTGACACTACTTTCCATGATTTTTTTTATTTTGATCATATATTCCAAAAATTCATGAGTTTTTGCCTTCAGCTGATACTTGTGATAGTTAACGGTCAAACAACAATAGTTGTAAATCTTCCTACGGCCTAAAACATCATGAGTATTTGCCGTGGAAACATTAGGCACGTAGTTCGTGACTACCGACACCACAATCCAATTTTTTTCAGTTTGAGCTTTAGGTCCAAAAATTTATGGGTTATATAACCTTCGACTGAAATTCATGATTGTTAACCTTAAGACATAAATGGTTATTAACACCGAGACAAAAATGGTTGTAAATCTTTCTATGGCCTAAAATTCCATGAGTATTTCTATGGCTCGCAGTTTGTGATTGTTGACACCACTTTCCATATTATTTTGATTTCGAGCATTTGGTCCAAAAATTCATGAGTTATAACCTTCGGCCGATTCATGATTGTTAACACGAGACAAAAATAGTTGTAAATCTTTCTACGGACCAAAATTCCACCAGTATTTGTCATGTAAACGTTAGGCACACAGTCTGTGACTATTCACATCATTTTTCATAATTTTTTTTATTTCGAGCATTTGGTCAAAAAATCATGAGTTATAGCCTTCAGATGATAATGTTGATTGTTAACCCTGAGATAAAAATGGTTGTAATTCTTTCAATTGCCCAAAATTCCACGAGTATTTACCATGGAAACGTTAGGCACGCAGTATGTGACTGTTGACACCACTTCCATATTTTTTTATTTTGAGCATTTTGTCCAAAAATTCTTGAGTTATAGCCTTCGGCTGAAATTCGTTATTGTTAGCGCTGAGAGAAAAATGGTAGTAAATCATTCTATGGGCCAAAATTTCATGAGTATTTGTTGTGGAAACGTTAACGCGTAGTCTGAGACTGTTTACACCACTTTTCATAATTTTTTGATTTCGAGCATTTGGTATCCTGAGCAAGCCCCTGACCAATATGTTGAGGAAGGGAGTACGATTCACCTAGTCTACTAAAGCTGACCAATTTTTCAATAATTTGAAGCAAGCCCTAGTCATAATTTTTTATGACATTTACCATTGAAACTGATGCGAGTGAATGGGGAATAGGAGCAGTTTTGACACAAAGGACACCCAATTGCTTATGTAAGCAAGGCTTTGGGGCCTAAGACCAAGGGGCTCTCAACATATGAAGAAGAATGCATGGCTATTTTGTTAGCTATTGACCACTGGAGATCATACCTGCAGCATGGGGATCAAAGATTGCACACCCCTTGGCAGCAAAAAGCATATACGAATATGATGGGTCTGCAGTAAACCATTGTGTACAAGAAGAGGACATCCAATCTAGCTGCCGATGGGCTGTCTAGATGTGAGCATGGAGAAGAAATTGAATTTCAGTCAGTTTACATTTGCACACCAAATTGGTTGCTAGAAGTGGCCCAGGGGAATCTAAATAATGATCAGAGCAGGCAATTGTTGGCAACGTACCTGATTCCAAACCTGAATTCAAGTTGAATAGTGGAATTATCAAATATGAAGGAAGAGTGTGGGTTGGTAATAATCTAGAGTTACACAAGATAATGGAGGCCCTGCATAATAGTCCCATTGGGGGGGGGGGGAGCACTCTAGTTGTCATGTAACCTACTGAACGCTAAAATCCCTATTTGCCTGGGCTAAAATGAAGAATATGATCAGGACTATGGTTAAGGAGTGTGCTTTATGTCAGCAATCTAAGCTATATGGGTGGTTGGAAAACAAATTTTTAGGTGGTCCGGGGACCACCCTATGGAGACGCCACTGTGTGGCTTACACTTTTTACATTTGCAATAATTTTTTTAAATAGGATGAATGATCAAATGCTAAAAACCAAAAACTCAAAATAATATTTTAGGACAGAGATAATATGATTAATTTTATGTAAAAAAACCACGCCGTCGAATTAAAGGCACCTTTCTATCTGGAGTGCATGGACGCCTCTTCCTGTTGATGAAAGCTGCCTAATCATATAAAAGAGAACACAAGATAGCATCTATCGATCATTGGGGATGAGTTAATTGGGGGAGATATATATGAATGGATGGATTGATGCCTTAGACAGCCATGGCCATGCATCGATCGATCGATCACACGATTGATAGATGCATCTGTGATCGATGGGAGTAGAGACGGTCGATCTATATATCCATCTACATCAATCAGTCCCTGGCCGGGGCCGTCGGCCCACTTAATGCAAAGATCGATGGAGCAATATTCAAAATAACATTGTACATCAAAGTAAGTACTGTAATTAACAGGCAGCTAGCTAGGCACTTTTGCAGCTAGTGAGAGGAAATGGAAATATACATAAAGGCTAAAGGAGAGATGGATCGATGATGGGGATGGATCGATCGGTAAGTGAAGTGACACTACTCATCATCATCGGGCCGGATCGGTTGTTGTTGATGTATGACAGGACTAGCTACTGCCTAGTAATTAAGCTAGCTAAGTCTAGCTATCGCGCGCACTATCTATCTACTAAATCTAGCTAGCCATCGATCGATCGATCGATCAATCTGGTGTTACTTCATTCCTCTTCCGTGCATTTGTTTATATATGCGCACAAGCTAGTCTTATATGCAACTTCATTCTTGTTTGCTGTTCGTCAAGTCCGGCTAGCTGGTCACCATCGTGTGTGATCCCTTGAGATCGATAGATCGATCAATCTCCTATATATCGATCTCTTTTTTGTAGCTAGATAATTAATTGGCTGGCATCGGTGGATCATGTGCGACAACATGTTTTGGCAGTCGGCGGCGGACCAAGGGGAGCTCTTGGATGTGGTGAGGCCTCGCCATCCTGACATAAGCAACTCACCGTATCTGCTAGTGGAAGCAGCAGGAGGAGAGCAGCAAAGACAGATTGCAGCAGCTAGCCACGGTGATGTCGACGGTAATGAGCAGCAGCAGCAGCATTGCGAGGGGCTTCTTCATGCGGTGCTGCCGCCACCACTGCAGCCGATGATTCATCATGATCAGGACCGCGTACTGGAGGAGGAGCCAGCAGGAGGTGCACAAGCAGAGTTAATGTTTGGTGATCATCAACAGCAAGCCCCCCCGCCCATGAAGCGAAGGTAGGTATACATGATCGATGTGGAAAACGATATATAGCTAGGGTTCGTATATGATGGATATATATGGGATATGAATGCATTGCAGGAGGAGCGAGACGAGGAAGAAGGTGGTGTGCATCCCGGCGGCGACGAGCAGTGCAGGAGGGGGAGGGGAGGTGGTGCCGTCGGACCTGTGGGCGTGGAGGAAGTACGGGCAGAAGCCAATCAAGGGGTCACCCTACCCACGAGGGTACTACCGCTGCAGCAGCTCAAAGGGTTGCTCCGCACGGAAGCAGGTGGAGCGAAGCCGCGCCGACCCAACCATGCTCGTCATCACCTACACCTCCGACCACAACCACCCCTGGCCCACCCACCGCAACGCCCTCGCCGGCTCCACCCGCCCCTCCGCCGCTCCTCCTACGCCGCCGCCCGCCATCACCACTCATCATCTCAAGCACGAGGAGGAGGTCCACCAATTACCACATCATCAGCTGCTGCAGTACCCGGCCGATCACCTCTTGTTCCACTGTCCTCCCAGCTTCGGCTTCTTCAACTAGCCACTACCTACGTACACCACTTCCTGGCCGCGATCTTCATCTAGCTAGAGATTTACTTATAATCTCACTTTCTAGTTAATCCACAACCATCTATATCTATCCTAATGCATGCTAGCACGCTTAATTAATACTCCCTCCATCCACTTTTATTTAATGTTAGTTAGCTTTTTTTTAAGCTAATCAACATCAAATATAAAAAAACAGAGGAAGTGCGAGTGCAGCTAATACTTTTAGCAGTGTAACTAGTACTACTTTCAGTTCAAATGTTACTCCCTCTAGTCACTAAAGAATATCGTTTAGAATGCCTTCAAATAGTTAACTAAAATTGCCCTAACAAGAGTTTTCACATATTATAATGGTGGACTTCAACAAAATAATGTAACAGTCAAAGTCATAGTAACTCAGTAACGACCGATTTTCTTCCATTGACTAATTGAGGGAGTAGTAATATTAGAGATTGTTCGTGTTACCTTTTTTTTACTACTAAAATTAAAAGCTGCCCTTTAATTTTCTGCTATTCAATGACAACGAGCAAGCTGCCGAATTAAAGGCCAGTTTGATATGTACTACATTCGTTTCATAAAGACGTTTTTGACTTTTTGTATGTTATGTTTGACTATTCGTCTTATTTAAAAAATTTAGTACAAATATAAAAATAATAATATATAATTAATTTACTTTTAATAATAAAATAAATTATATTTTTATAATTTTATAAATAAGTTAAAAGGTCAAACGTCGTAAGAAATGCTCAAAACGCTTTACATTACCAAAGGAGGGAGGGAGTAGTATTTTTCATCCCGCCGGCGCTATTACCAGCTTTTGGTTGTTCACTTGTTCTCGATCCATCTCTTGATTACCATTCTACGGAAGACATACATGCGTAGGGTACTAGCAAACAGGTAAATCGATTATTAACAACGACGTGTGCCTGAATCTGGATCTCTATCGATCTCCATCACTTCGGACTGTCCCAACCCGCATTTCGTAATGAATGATGGCGATATTCAGTCCAAGGTCACTGTTAGCCCCACAAATGAAAAAAAAAAGTTGAAAAGAAGCTAAAAAGAAAAGAAGCATAGGCTGAAAGGAAAACCTGAGGCCCGAATGCTGAGATAAAAAGCTCAAACGACAAGAAGAATCTTATTACCACAATGCAATCCCCGTGCTGCTAGGTGCTGATGAGACTGGACAATGCAGGAAATATGTGGCTTGTTGATTTGTTTATCGACCAATTCCATCTCAAACACTATCTCCGGAACAGATGATCAAGAAGGCACATCAATCTCCAACACTACCTCTGGAACAGGCGATCAAGAAGGCACATCGTATCTGCTATGCTCTTAACTTTGTGTTTACATGTGTGCACTTCAGTGATCAACATCCGCAACTCCGATTTCAGAAACTCAAAATCGTCTAGCGACCATTCACCATCGAGCAGAGTCTGCTGGCCACAATCCGAGAAATCAACAAAGCTGAACAATGTCATTGTGTGCCCTGTGTGTGCACATCTAAACTCTCTCTCAAGAAAACAAAATATTGGTCATAAGAACATTCAGTAGAATTAATGTGTCTTTCTTCCCTGGCAGCAGTAATTCTGCTATTATGCTGAATATTGTACATTGGCTTTATCAGCCAGATTGTGCAGAAAACAAAACCAGATGAGAATGCATCAAATGATATTGGGAAGCTGTTTAAAATCAGCGTGAGGGATGCAGCAGTTGGGACTCAATATCAATATTCGTCAATCTGTCTCCCATGCTAAACTTCATCCTGCCTGTCCTGATTTCCTAGCTGCAGAAGTTGAGCTTCTTTATAACTTTTGCATATGCTAAGTGCAACAACGCAGGCTTCCGGAGTCTTCTTTTCGCCTCCTTGGACTGCAGCATCATAAATAATCGCATCATAAACGAACTCAGCGTGCATTGGATATGGTATCAGCTGAATAATTCCATAATTGAAACAATCAGCATAGAATTGAAAAGTGGTTGAAGTGGCTAGAAGAAATATGTATCATGTTCATGTATGAAAGACATTAACCTACATGGAGTATTTTGGAAAGTGTTTGAGGAGTCCCGCAATTGGCTATAGGGAAATGAGTTTGATTCAATTCTGCATAAGTGCATAGCATATAGAGGAGGAATGGTAGCTCAAGTGGTGTTGTCAGATTTTGTTACGAGCTTTTGGAGACCGAAGTTACGGGACATATGAAAGGTTTACGGAAATGGTCCACTATATTCTCCTTTCTCTCTTTTGGGCAAGGAAGCAATAGATTGTCCTTGGACCATGGTGAAACTTCTTTTGGGCAAGGAAGCAATAGATTGTCCTTATACAATGGTGAAACTACATCATACTGAGGTTAAGGAAGAGAAAATGGCAGGGAATCCATGTTTCCATGACGGTGTTTTGCAACCACCATAACACAAAAAAAAAAATTCATCATCCAAGATATAATAATCCAGCATGGAAATTTCCATTTCCATGGGTTGTGCATTAGTCTTTAAACATAAATACAGGTCTTGGTTTCACTAACAAGTGGAAACAGCGCATGATAAATCAAGGAAAGGCATGGGCGAAGAGAAGGGTACCTTGAGGTGAGCATTGTGGCGTTTGCCGGCCCTCCACCTGCGGACCTGGCCGTCATTCATGATTCTGAACCGAAACTTCAAGGACCTGGTAAGTAGGAAGCGAAAGCAAACAGAGAAAAGATGAGGGTGAGCTGATGAAGAGAGGAGGAAGGGAGGGAGGGGGGAAGGGCGCGTGTCGTACGAGGGGGGCTTGATCTTGTACTTCTTGACCTTGGAGGTGGTGGGCGTCCGTGGCGCGCGCGATCTGTCCTTGGCGGCGAAGTGGCGCACCTGCGTCTGCGTGGCGGGATGGAGGGGGAGGCCCAGAGGCAGATGCAGTGGCGCGATCGGAAGGTGGTGGTGGCGGGACGAGATCGGGAAGGCCCTAGGGATGAGCGGCGGCGGAAGAGGGCGGCGGGCAGGGGCGGAGAGGGAGGAGGAGGAGAGGAGGCGGCGGCCGAGGTCCGCGGCGGCGCACCACCGCCGCATCTCTCGTGTTGTTAGGGTTTGTGTGTTTGTTCGTTGGCTCGAGGGAAGGAAGAGAAGGGGAGGGGTTGGGTTGGGAAGATGAAGGCCCATTTACATCCAGCCCACCAATTGGAGGCCCATCATCGCGTCGCTTTCTCGTGCCGTGCGTGGGTGGGCCCAGCATCCAGTGGTGGGCAGCACGAGGCGAGGTCAAAGCTCAATACACACCACACCAACCGCGACAGCGAGCAGCATTCAAGCAACGACTACTACGCGATCAGAGGGAGTACTGGAGTATACTCTACATTTTCTATCGACTATCGAGTAGTACTTAATACTTGTATGATTAATTTGCCATTAATTTGCTGAGTTGGACCTTCAGCTTTAGGAGGTGACGGAGACCGGAAACCATACAAGACGAGGAGAGGTCGAGAGGAGACCGACAATACTAGTAGCTGCTTCCGTCCGTCTTCGTCTCCATTTCGGAAGAGGAGAGCTACTCCAGTGAGCAAGAGGCAAGAAGAAGAGCATGGGAAGCATAGAGAGCGGAGATCCCCAGCTGCCCCTGCTCCACCACCACCAGGTAAAAGATCAGGTTCCTTCCTTGTGACTTCTTAAATTCCCAGCTTTGCTTCCTTCCTTAATATTATTCTCCATTGGGCTGGATTAGATTTGATTTGATTGGTTTGGGTCGGATTGGATTGGGCACCGCCATTCCACCAATCCATTCTCAATTTCTTGCCTCCCTACACTACCACTACAATACTACATCGATTCGATCTCTACTCTAATCTTCTTCCTGCAGGTCTCCGCATCCAATGAGCACTATACCAAGCCCTTCAACTGGAAGGCTCCTGCTCTTATCTTGGGTGGGTAACTTCTCACTTTCCTCCTTGATCACCTTATGGGCCAACGCATAATTTTGTTTTTAATTTTTTGAAATGTCAACGGGGAGAGGGGGAGTCCCCACCTGAATTTCGATCAGAAAACAGGAACGACATAAGTTCTCTATAGAAGAGGATTACATACAGATAACAGAATCATTGTCTTACGGCCTAGTTTAATCTGTCAAATTGACTTTTTATTTTTAGTTTTGTCTAACTACATGTATAGTAATATTATATGTTCATTCGTTGTAGCCTTTGAATTCTTGGAGAGCATTGCCTTTGCTGGCATCTCCCTCAACTTGGTCGTATATCTTGGAAACGTCCTCCATGGAACTACCGCTTCAAATGCAGCCAATGTTGATACATGGAATGGAACTACATTTCTCACACCGGTTCTTGGAGCCTTTTTGGCTGATACATACTGGGGAAAGTACAAGACCATTGCTATCTCCATAGTATTCTATCTCATTGTAAGTGCAGCCATGCATGGTTTGGAGGGGGCCTGGCCTCCCCTGATACCCCCCCCCCTCCCCCCTTAATCTCTCATCTAGATGAACCACCAGATACTACATGCATGCATAATCTCAGGATATATTTCTGCATAAATTTTTCCAGCTCATTAGCAATCAATGAGAGCATCCATCTTTTCTTTTAGAACATCATTATGTGTATAAACTTTTAAGGGTATAATTCACCATGGTATAATGCTTTAAACATGAATTGAACCTAAATACGACTTACTTATGTTATAATTTAGCTCTCCACTTCCATTTCAAATGTTTCAACTTTAATTTTAAATTTATAAAATATCAGTTCATATTTGCAAGATAGGTAATTTGATTCTGTAGTTTTTATAATTATTTACCTATTCATTTAGACTTTTTAGCTCTGATAATGTTACTGTTGCTGACAATCCGTCTACTTAGTACTCATAGTCATAGGCTAAATTGAAACAAATAACGGCATATCTTTTGTATTAACGTGTGTGTTTTTCATATTCATTCATATATTACCTTTGAAAGCCTTAAAATTTACAGATATTTCTTATTATATTATTACTTATTAAGTTGGTATCTCATGTTGAGATCCTGGCTTCGCCACTGTCTTGTACTAAGAATTTCTTTCATTTGCATGTTTGTGCCCATGGTACATGTGCCTATCTGCTCAAATTATGTATCTATGTCCACGAACAAACAGGGATTGCTTGTCATTACTGCCTCTGCTGTCATCCCATCACTACAACCTGCTCCCTGCCAAGGAAACTCTTGCCCTCCTGCAACAGGGTTTCAGTATTTTGTGTTCTTCACTGCGCTCTACCTTATTTCAGTTGGAACCGGGGGTGTCAAATCGGCGTTGCTCCCCTTCGGAGCTGACCAGTATAACGATTCAAACCTCGAAGAGAGCAAAAAGAAGCAATCTTTCTTTAGTCTGTTCTTCATTGCCGTCAACCTTGGAGTGTTCATCTCTGGCACTGTTGTCGTCTGGATTCAGCAAAATGTTGCCTGGTCTCTTGGATTCGGGATCGCCTCAATATGCCTCATTGTTGCCACAGTTGCCTTTGTGGCAGGAACACCAGTTTACAGGGTCCAGCTTCCCACTGGAAGCCCGCTCAAGAGTATTATAATGGTTTTTGTTGCCTCTTTCAAGAAGAGAAAAGTGGAGGTTCCTGCCAACGACGCACTCTTGCATGAAGGGGATGATGCGGATTCAAGGAATGGACAGTCAATCAAACTAGCACATACTGATGGGTTCAGGTACTTGTGTCATCTGATCTATATATACTCCTATATGCTTGAACAATCGCAGTTGGAGGCGAACATAATTAGATGTACGTAGTACTGGACTTTGTTCTTCCTAAAAGAATTACTGGCTGGTATAGTTGTAGCTGTCCTGAATTTGGATCGTGGTAATATGTGTCGAAAGGTTAACACATTGCAAATGAAGATAAGCAGCCGTTTGATATATTTATTATATGTTGGGGGTTGTTTCAGGTGCTTAGATAAGGCTGCAGTGGTGGTTTATGAGGATGAGGATGCAGAAGAGAGCAGAAAAGAAGTATCATCATGGTCTTCATCTTGGCTGGTATGTACGGTAACGCAGGTGGAGGAAGTGAAGATACTGGTGCGGATGCTGCCGATATGGGTAACGAGCGTGCTGTACGCGGCGTCAATAGGGCAGACGGCGACCACGTTCGTGCAGCAGGGGAATGCCATGAACACGAGGATCGGATCATTCTCGGTGCCGGCGGCATCGCTCAACTCGGCGGAGGTGATCTTCATGATGGTGTGGGTGGTGTTCCAGGACAGCGTGGTCATACCCATCGCGAGGCGCTACACCGGCAACCCCGCGGGGCTCACGCAGCTGCAGCGGATGGGCGTGGGACGCTTTCTGGTCGTGCCGGCGCTCGCCGTGGCGGCCATGCTCGAGACATGGCGCCTGCGCAGCGTCAGGGCAGGCGCCGGCAACCTGAGCATCGCGTGGCAGCTCCCCCAGTTCGTCATCCTCGCCTGCTCCGACGTCTTCTGCGGCATCGCTCAGCTGGAGTTCTTCTACTCGGAAGCCCCAGTGTCGATGCGGAGCCTCTGCTCCGCCTTCTCCTTCCTGGCCCTCTCGCTGGGCTACTACGTCAACTCCTTCGTCATCTCCATCGTCGCCGCGCTGACCACGTCGGGCGGCTCCAAGGGCTGGCTTCCCGCTGACCTCAACGACGGCCATCTTGACTACTACTTCTGGCTCTGGACTGCCATCAGCGCCCTCAACTTTGTCGTCTACACTGCCTTTGCCAAGAATTATACCGTCAAGAGACTCGTCGTCCCACACCCGCATCCCACTCACTGACATCCATATCTCCATCTATCCAATGTACAACAACAACAACCGCAATATATTAATTCTTGCTGTTGTATTATTAGTCCAATATTTCATCAAATAAAAAAGACGGACTCTGGCCTTTTTGTCTAAAATTCAGGCATATCAAATGAAGAGATAAATTATGAATGGATTCCAGTAGGTAGAGGCGTTTATATTCTGCAAATAATTTTTTGACGAGAAATTTAGAAGCATGTCTTTGCTAGATTCAAAAGCATTTTATTAGCCTTTTGTATGCAAGAATTACATCCTATCGAGGCTCACCAGCAGACAAAAATTTTGAAAATATGTTGGGATAGGATTGTTTCCCGTGCATATACTACCTATATATACATGTAATTAACTAGATTTATGAAACATAGATGCATAGGAGTGTACTTCTGGCTGTGGACAGGGGGATCAGCACGATCAACTTTGTGGTGTACCCTCCGTTTGCCAACAATATACCGTCAATACACTCACCGTTCCACACCCGCAGTAAGATCCAGCCATCATTGTTATCTCGATCGAATGTAAAAGACCGCAATACAAGACCAATACATTCTTACTGCTCTATATTACTCCATTTGATTGAGGCGATATACTAAATAAAAGGATTAATTATTAATACATTCAAGTAGCAGCTTTTACATTTTGTATTTCTTTTTAAATTTAATAACATATTTTTGCTAGATTCAAACACATTTCATTTCCCCCCTAGAATTTCATACCTGTCGGATGAATGATACTCTCTCTCTCTCTCTCTCTCAACTTTGATTTTTTTTTTACACCAATTGAATTACTGGGTTTTTTCTTTTCTTTTTTCATGTGTACATACTCTTTTGTTTTAACAGAAAACTACTGGATAAATGCATGGTAGTTAACCCGTTGGAGAGAAAATATCTTCTTCCCACCTATCGTGTAAGAGTATGTTCAAATCGTACCAAAAGACAATGGTTTTACAACTGTCTTTTAAGTACATGGTAGGGGTGCACTTTGTGGAGTTGTGTGCCTTTTGTATAATTGAAAAAAAAACTCCATTTTACACATTTATAACACCTTCTCCACAATTATACAGTTAGTCACTAAAATTTATGGGAATAATCGTTCAGCTTTCGTGCAAACCAAACCGATATTTTTCCCCTATAAATTTGGTTGGTATTCATAGTAATCACTCGATAATTCAAAGTGTCCGAGAGCACTTTCGAGTTCCAACCCTTGAAACTCATTGTAGGTATTTCCGAAAAATATGCTCGACCCAATAGTGTATATTATGTAGAGCGATAATGTCAATGGTACATTGCTGAACTACGACAAACTCAGTGGCGTAGAACAGATTCTCTCCCCCCCCCCCCGCGCCGCACACACACACTATATTTGTAGAAAAGACAAAAGCTTGATCAAGCTTGGCTATATGCAGCCCCATGTCATCACGCCCGATGAGGGGGATCCCATCAAATTCATTTTATATCTAAATTTATTGTATACCTATTGTGTCCAAGTAGAGTCTTGTATGCGTAGTACTCCCTCCAGTTTAATAATATTAGACGTTTTGGACTGTCCTAAAGTCTAACTTTTAAAATTTGACTACAAATAACTTTAGAAATAATTATTTTAGCAACATGAAGATCATTTGTATAGATTAATCTTGAAAAGTACTTTAACAAAATCATATATTTATTGGTATTCTATATATATTATAATAAAAAATATAGTCAAAGTTGTTTTTTTGAAAACCATATTCTTATTCAAAACGTTTAGTATTTTGAAACTGGAGGGAGTAGTAAAAGACGACGGAGTTATTGACGGTCCAAGTTTTTCGCCCCCAGCCCCCAAATTGCTTTGTCACACCCAGATCATCCTAGGAGACTAGTGCATGCATGTGACGTCCATTTTTTTTTTCCTTTTTTCCATTCCACCGGTTGAGTTGACTAAAAGAAATTTTGGTAGGCAACTAGCAAGGTGTGATTACACTGTAAGTTTGCCAGTCATGTGGCTCACATGGTGTCTCTTGAGGTTACTAGTTCCAGAGAAGCAATATTATAACTACTGCTAGTAATGTTGGGCAGTATGAAGTCAGAATAGTTCGTTGGAGAGGAAATCATACCCAAGGAAGGTTGGGTGCTTGCCTTGCCATGGTTAGTTTTAGTCGATCGATCGAGCCTAGCGAAAGGTGCGCCCGCATTAATCAATGATTTAATCAATTAATTAATCTACTAACAGCGTGCAATTGGGTCGTCCACTGTATAAATATATCCTTGACCCGGACTGGTGGTGCTTGGTTATGGGCTTATGGCTGGTCGAATCCAACTTGCCTGACTGACGATCCTCGTGTAATAATAATATACAAGTGATATTCATAAACTAGCAGAAGTTCCATGACTTAACACATAGTATGATTGCTGTACAAGTAGGAGTGCATATAATAATTAGTATAATGAGCTGTAGACCAGCCAGTAACACTTGTCTTGTGGTTGCATAAGCAAGTAGGAGTTGGACTATTTTTCAGTCTGAAAGTCAGCAAGAGCAAGCAAGTCTAGAGTTATATTGTTTCAGGTGGTAGCTGCAGCTGGTTGTAACTGAATTAAGCTGCATGCATGTGACAAGCTGCCAAATTGGTTGGGCCATATCCTTATGCATTTGGTTGTTAGTATGCTGGAATAGCGATAGGCAATATCCTTATGCTATCTTGAATTGAGGAGAAGCAATCTAGCTACGCAAAGGCAAATTAGCTGTCGGGCGTCGTCGCGTCCGCCTCGCTCAACTGCCGTCTACCACAATTGACACACCCGTGCCTCTGCTTTCCTATGCTTTCTTGTATTGTTGTACACATATATGCATGTATGCATCGCATCGGAGGTGGTGGTCTTTATGTAGAAATGTATCGGAGGTGACGTGGTGGTTGGCAAGATGAATATAAATGGTGTCTGCTGCTTCTATATCTTCACATATACACACCGCTTTAGTTACAACTAAGGAAGAAGAAACGGCTCAGTTCCTGACGGCACGGCATCCTTATGCTTGCTATCTGATGGTCGATGAGGTCCAGCCAAACCCGATGGCCATTATACCTTGCTTAATTTGACTTTGTCATTAACTGGCTAGTAGTTAATTGGTGGTAATGAATGTGTTTGCCAACAGCATGCAATGCGCCTTGATTCCTTTTTGAACGTGAGAAACTGCGGGTGAAAGGATTTGTGTGTTGTTACAAAGTGCAGATGGCGTAGTGGTTGAGTCAAACCGAATGGGTAGATTTGACTTTGTCATCTCATACCTGGATTAGTAACTAATTAAACGAGCGGAGATGATGAGGTCGATCAGTGGATGGAAATGATTCCCAATATATTGCTAGGAAGACCTCGTAACGTGA
Source organism: Leersia perrieri (assembly GCA_000325765.3). NCBI lineage: Eukaryota > Viridiplantae > Streptophyta > Magnoliopsida > Poales > Poaceae > Leersia > Leersia perrieri. The sequence continues at coordinate 15,495,030 of CM002477.1, forward strand.
GAGGTGAGTACATAATACGGGCGGTTACTAGTCAAGGCTGGAGGTAGTGTGATCCCCCGATGGATAGATCGAGCAGAATGGAGAGGCAGAGACGGGGGTTTAGGTGGAAGGCCCCGGCCATCATCCTGGGCTTCGAGCTGCTGGAGAGCATCGCTTTCTCCGGCGTGGCGCTGAACCTGGTGGTGTACCTGGCCGCCGTCCTGCACGGCAGCATCGCCTTCAACGCCGCCCATGTGGACACCTGGAATGGCACCACCTTCATCGTCCCCGTCATCGGCGCCTTCCTCGCCGACTCCTACTGGGGCAAGTACAGGACCATCCTCGCCTCCCTCTTCTTCTACCTCGCCGTAAGTATCATCATATCTCCGATTTGAACTGAATGCTGAAACATACTAGTATGTCTGAATCTGTGCCGATATCGATTCGGCTGCAGGGGCTGGTTCTCCTGACCGTGTCGGCGGCGGTGCCGTCGCTGCGGCCGGCGGCGTGCAGCGCACCACCAGGCGCAGGGGCATGTTCGCCTGCCACCGGGAGCCAATTCTCCGTCTTCTTCGCGGCACTGTACCTGACGTCCATCGGAACAGGGGGCGTCAAGTCAGCGCTGCTGCCGTTCGGGGCAGAGCAGTACGAGGAGAGTAATACGGATCAAGAGAAGAAGAAGCAGTCCTTCTTCAGCTGGTTCTTCGGGGCAATCAACCTGGGCATCTTCGTGGCGGGGACGCTGGTGTCGTGGGTGGAGCAGAATGTGTCGTGGGCGCTGGGCTTCGGCATCGCCACGCTCTGCCTCTTCCTCGCCGCCGCCGCCTTCCTGGCCGGCACGCCCTGCTACACCATGCGACGCCTCCCCGCCGGCGACACCCCCATCAAGTCCATCCTCAGGGTCCTCGTCGCCGCCTTCAGGAACAGGAATCGCACCATAGACCACCTCTATGAAGGAGGAGGCAGCAAGCAGCAGGAGGAGGAGGTGCTGGCGCACACGGAGGGGTTGCGCTGCCTGGACAAGGCGGCCGCCATCGCCCCAGCACCCGCAGTTGTGAATGGATTAGGAAAAGGAAGCCCGTCCCGGTGGGAGTTGTGCAGGGTGAGCGAGGTGGAGCGCGTGAAGGTGCTGGCGCGGATTGTGCCCATCTGGCTCACCTGCGTTCTCTACGCCGCGTCGCTGGGCCAGATGACAACAACCTTCATCCAGCAGGGGATGGCCATGGACACCAGGGTCTTCGGTGGCAGCTTCAAGGTCCCCGTGGCCTCGCTCGTGTCCATCGAGGTCGTCTTCATGCTTCTCTGGGTGCTTCTCCACGACGTCCTCGTCATGCCGCTGGCCAGGCGCTTCCGCCCCGCCGTCGGCCTCACCCAGCTGCAGCGCATGGGCGTGGGCCGCGTGCTGGTGGTGCTGTCAATGGCCACGGCCGCTCTTGTCGAGAGGCGGAGGCTGCGAGGGGAGAGGCGCTCCATGAACATCGCGTGGCAGCTCCCCCAGTTCATCATCCTCGCCGGCTCCGACGTCTTCAGCGGCATCGCGCAGCTTGAGTTCTTCTACGGCGAGGCGCCCGCCTCCATGCGCAGCATCTGCTCCGCCTTCTCCTTCCTCGCCCTCTCCCTCGGATTCTACGTCAACTCGCTCGTCGTCACCCTCGTCGCCAAGATCACCAAGAGGCACGACGGCTCCGGCGGCTGGCTCGCGCCCAACCTCGACGACGGCCACCTCGACTACTACTTCTGGCTCTGGGCAATCATCAGCGCCGCCAACCTCGCCCTCTACCTGCTGCTCGCCGCCCGCTACAAGTCCAAGACTCCCTCGCCTCCGCCACAACCCAACTCACCTTCTCATCCCTAGATTTTTCGTGCTCTTTTTTCGTCCACCATTAATTAATTTAGTCCACATCACATCATAGTTCCGTCCATATATACTTCAAATATATCACATGATCAATCACACGCCAAATTACCTACATTCGTGTATGAATCGATCGACTCAGTTGAGCTAACTATATATTAGTGCAGTCAGTAATCACGGAATTTATGTGTGCATCCATCTCTACCTGCCTGTTAGTATTTGTCTCTAATATATTCAACATCCTCACACCGGGGGAGCATTTGTTTTAACGAAAAATTCAGGTAGGGAAACTCCAATTGCGTTCAGAGGTGGAGTATCTCGCGCGGAATAACAAGTCAACACCAAGGTCAAAGTTAGATATTTTTTTTGAAAAGGGGCAAAAGCATTGTCTCGATATATTGATAGAGCAGAGAGAGTACAAAAATAATTACAGGGCGGTGTCACAAAAAGAACATCGCCCGCAAAAGGAGGACTAAGTAATACTCCCAATGGAGCTAGCTCTTGGAGTTTAAGCGCTCCTGCTTTTACCCAAGATCTAGCCTCTTCTTTGATCTTCGCTTGGATGACTCCCGGCATGGAAGCTTTTTTCCTGAAGATTCTGGCGTTTCTCTCGTTCCAGATTTTCCATGCAACCAGGAGGACCATCGATTTGACAAGTGATTTTGCCGACCCTGTTGAGCTTGTTGCCCTTACCCACCATTCTTCTAGGGTTGTACAAGCGTCCCAATCCCCCATTTTGAGGTCCAGATCTCCCAAACTTTGGATGCCTTCCCAAATTCTCCTAGGTCAAAGTTAGATATTTTCTTAAAAAAATGGATCATCATTCAGCCTCACTCCTTTAAGGAAAAAAAAAGGATTCCACACACCACAACAAATACCATGAGCACTAATTCGACATGAACTTATTACATACTCCTTCCATCTCGGATTATAACTCGTTTCGGTAAAGTCAAATTGTTGTAAGTTTAATCAAGTTTATAGAGAAAAGAAGTAACATTTTTAACACAAGATAAATGTTACATAAAAATAATTTTAATTGTATATTTGATCAAACTAATTTGATGTTGTATAGGTTTAACCATTTGTTTATAAATTTAGTAAGCAGCTTCACATTGACCAAATTCAGAACGACTTACAATATGATATAGATGGAGTAAAACAAACCAAAGCATCTACTTATAACCAAAGACCAAACAAAGTAAAACTAACCTTGCAATCTCCTTCTAATGTCGTTCCACCTGACTTTGAAAAGAAGTCCATGGCAATGACTTCTAAAAACTTGCATTCTTTCTCCACCAAGTCTCTATCATAGTAATCTTTAAGCAACAATGTCTATTGTTGCAACAAGTGCCAATGAACTAAAGACAACATCATCCCTACAAAGCTAAATCGCCCAACACAGTTTACTGCAACACCTCCATAAATTGGTTTCTTAGCCTAGGTTGAATCCCTTTTAATCAATTACCAAAAAGATTAGGAGCACATATACGTAGTCGAATCCCAAAAGCAATTAAAACAACGTACCACGCAGGTCTAGCTATTTGGCCATCAAAGAAAATATGTTGTATTGATTCTCCACAATTACAAAATCAGCATTTAGTGCTACCTTTTCATCTTCTTTTTGACAAATTATTTTAGTGAAAATCACTCCTTTGATTAAGCACCACAAGTAAATCTTTATTTTCAATGGGATATTAAGCTTCCAAATGAAACATCATTTGATCAAAAGTCAGATATGTCCCCCTGTTAGAAAAAGTAAATCTTACTTGATACCACATCTTTATACATGAGAGCTATATTGAGTTTACATAAAAGACCTTTTTTAATTTATTTTCCAAATAAAACATCATTGTTGTAAAACTGTGATAAAAAAAATTACAAAAATGTCAACAGAACTTGTCTTTTCGGGTGGCATCCTTGTAGAATTGAGAAAAATAGTGGCAAATTTGCAAATGCTCCTTTGATCTAAAACGTTAAAGTTTACAACTCTTGCCACATGCACCAAGTCATACCAAGCCACCAAATTATCCCCAACGCTCTTAAAAAGAATGATTAAAGCTACAAACTCTTTTCGGAACATTGGCCACTCCAATATTCTTATTACTAACTAACACATACAACCATAGAAAATGCTTGTCAACAGAAGCATTGTAATTCCAACAATCCTCCAAAAACCTAAACTTGGTGCCATTTCAAACCTCAAGCAGTCCATAACGAAGGAAAAACTCCTTGGCTCCTATGATTCCTGACCAAAAAGCCAGATATTTCCTTCTGTCAAAAAAAAAATGATTGAACAAATGCTTACCCAAGAAACCTTGCAATTGTGTTGGTTTCCAAATGTTGCAAAAAAAAAAAAGCTAGCAGTCAAACTGAATGATACATACCGGGAAAGTCAAGCTCAGTAGTAGCCCATAGTTGCTTTAGTAAGGAGAAGGTTACCAGAAACCCAAGCATGTCCACGAACTCACAATTGTGCCTACACTTGTTAGTGTAAAATTCATCTTTGAGTGCTATCCAAAGGAGAATGTGGCTTTTGTTTGGGACGAAGTTGACCCAAATTCCCACTAAGATATTTGCCAGTTTCTAATGTCATTCTGTCGTCTTCATCCTCCAACACGAGAGTGGACCAACGAACAAAAGAGGCAAGAAGAGATGGAGGAGGTGGAAGTAGAGCTTACAGGTGACCGCAACAACAATGCAAGATCCTCCTCGACGACCCCTTCGTCTTCTCCATCACTGGGGGATGCTCGACTCTGGTGGGACTTAATGGATTAGGGTTAAAGTTAGGGTTTCAATGTAAGGATTGGTGTGACAATGGTAGTAGTTTGGGGAGGGGGAAGACGATGGTTTCGTTGGCTTATAGGATGGCTAGGGAGGGGTATCGAACAAGTGGTGGGGTTTGGAAAGAGGGGACTTAGAGGATGGTCAAAGAGGCGGTGGACCGACAGTCGGGGTTATAAAAGGGTGTACTTTTCCAGGGCTTAGAGGATGGCCAGGGTGGTGGCAAATCGATGATGGGAGGCGAAGTAGATGGCTTGCCAAAGCCGCAGGGCTAGAGGATAGTGGGACGATGTTGGCATCAAGGACGTTAGATCTGAGTGCAAGGAAGCGAGGGCAGGGATGGCGTAAGTTGTTGTGATGAGAAAGATAGGGGTAGTACATAGGCACCTCGCAAGTTGTGACCGAGGAGGGGATGAAGCGAGTCTCGCGGCGCCGGTGAGCTGGGGGGACGATTTGCATGGAAGAAAGGAGGAGGCGGCGACATTGACGAGAGGACAGATACGGGCCATACAACGGCATGAGTGGGGTGAAAAAGATAAAGAAGATATAGTCTGCAAGAAACCTCAATACAATTTAAACCGTAAAAAAAGATTAAATTTATTTTATTTTTAAGGCAACTGAACAGCAATACATTCTCCACCGCATTGATCGCCGGCGAATGGCTGATCGATCGAATCGCTAGTGAGATGCGTCCCGTCCTCGATCAGGGCCAGATGTCCTCTCGAGTTGATCCGGCCCGTTGCCACCTCTAGGCCTAATGAATAAAATGGATTAATAATAAAGACAAGGAAAAGAAAAAAAAAAGAAAAAGGTAAGGCACACACCTAGAGGTGGGCCCCGCATAGATCGGACGGCCCAGATTACTCGGTTCAGCATCTCGAATCCACCACTGCCAGGTCAGGTCTCCTCTTGGCTCCGCCTCCACCCACCCCACCCCGGCCCCGAGACTCCTGCTCGCTCGCCGCGGAATCTTCTGGAAGCTTCTAGATCCGGCCGATACGATCGGCGGAGAGGAGATGGGGCAGGCCTTCCGCAAGCTCTTCGACGCCTTCTTCGGCAACAAGGAGATGCGTGTATGCCTGACTCCCCACCCTGCATGCCCTTTTTTCAGTCTTGTCTCTCTCAGATTGGGTTTTGAATGATGGATCGATCGATCCATCGATCATGGATGATGATGATGATGGCTCGGTCGCTCGTTTTGCTTTTGGCAGGTGGTGATGCTTGGTCTGGATGCCGCGGGGAAGACTACCATACTCTATAAGCTGCACATCGGCGAAGTTCTTTCCACCGTCCCCACTATTGGTTTCATCCTCATCCATCCTGTGCTTTCTTTTGTTTTTGTTTTGACCCAAACCCAGCCCAACTCAGCATGATCATGATCATGGTAATGCTTCTGTTGCAGGCTTCAACGTGGAGAAAGTTCAGTACAAGAATGTGGTGTTCACTGTGTGGGACGTTGGTGGCCAGGAAAAATTGAGGCCCTTATGGAGGCACTACTTCAACAACACAGATGCTCTGGTCATTCACTTTCTTCTATTCTTTCCTCCCCTCTTTCTATGCAGCAACATAGGGAAACATTTCTTACACATAACTAACATAGCTGCTTCTTTGAACAAGCAATTTGCCGCCCTTGCGTCTATATTACTCTTGATTATCGAAAGGCACATGCCACCAAGTGCAAATTTCCTATGTCAAACAACATTAGTGCGCATAGCTCCTAATAATATTGCTGGATACCGACTACAAGGACCTTTTATGTACAGCATGTTACAGATTCATGTTGCTTCATTTAGTTAGCTTGCACATTTTGGTTTCACTATTCCGATGTAAATTGCTCTTTCCTTTTCTTAACTCGCAGATCTATGTAGTTGATTCCCTGGATAGAGAGAGGATTGGGAGAGCCAGAGCCGAATTTCAGGTTTGCATACATATATGCATAATTTAGTATGACATTTGTTGCCTTGTTGCTCTAACTTACTGTGTCGTGATCTATACCTTGCAGGCCATTATCAATGACCCTTTTATGCTTAATAGTGTTTTATTGGTGTTTGCCAACAAGCAAGACATGGTATGCTCAGTTCCAGAACCTGTATCAGATATGCCAACTACTTTAAATTTGTCTACCTTGTTCAAACTATATTACCTTTTTTTTTTTCTGATTTACTATTCTTCTCTGTATATGTAAAGTCATCATCTGGGTAATGCATGCAAAATCTCATTAGTTATTTAAGTTCACCGCCATGTAACTCGTGTTTTCCATCTTGTCATTATCTGAGCTGCCATTCATGGTTGATGCACTTTCCATCTTTTGCTGAGTTTGTGGGTGATGAGTTATTTGTTTGCATGTGTCCTTGCTCTATGATATGATGATGCTAATGTTTGTTTGCATTGTGCATTCATTTATGAAGCCATTGGGATAGTATGACTCTGCACTACATAACTTAATATGCATTTGTCACTGAATTGTTGCTCACCCAAGTCATGTCTCTGCAAGTGTAGAGAGGCGCAATGACTCCAATGGAAGTATGTGAGGGCCTTGGTCTATATGACCTGACCAACCGTATATGGCATATCCAAGGAACCTGTGCTCTTAAAGGGGATGGCCTCTATGAAGGATTGGACTGGTTAGCGACAACTTTGGATGAGATGCGAGCTTCAGGACGGATAACTTCGACATCATCGTCATAAGAGTAACAAGAAGAGAGAGTTGATCTTTGTGATATGTGGATTGACTTGATGGGCTATCTTGCTTTCTTTTCTTTTGGATTTCCTCCTGTTATAGCTATTAGTCATGAACTGGGCAAGGCTTTTTAGCAAAGCTTTGGTTCAGGCAAAACTGTAGTCGCACGAATGATTGGTAGCGATGCACTTGGAACTTGGGGGGAGTGGTTGGTTTATTGTACTCGTGACCGAAAGTCCATCTTATCATGGAAGCGGGTCATTGTAAATATATGCAGCTGGTAACCTGGTACTGATATAATTCTGGTTGCGGTTGAACCTGTTGTATTCATGAATTTTCAGATTGGGAAGAGCTTTGTTTATCTCAGTTAGTAGAAAGGATACTTGATGCATGTAGAGGTTTCTTCCAACTCTTTTGACAAAAGATATATCCTGATAAACTCAATTCCTTGGGTTCACTTCAAAGGGCACAGCGGTAGCGCCTCCATGAGTCTGCCGCTGCCTGGCTTGTCCTGTCTGTCTCCCTTCCCATGGCGTCGAGAGCAGCCCTGGCCGTAGACTTGGCATCCTGTCCCTTGCAGACACCAGACAGTAGTAGTAGTTGGGCTGGGCACTTGTTCAAGTGTGGGGAGAGTTGACGTAGTGTCAGTACTAGAGGGATGCTTTTGTCACAACGAGGAGTTGAATTAGATAGAATACAACAGATACAAGAGGCAAAGCTTTTGCCCTTCCTTAAAAAAAAAACAACTGATACAAGCAAAGGGGGCTTATCACTGTACGAGCAAGACCACCACAAATACAACAACTAGCTCACATGAGCCAGCTTGTTCGCAGGTAACAACAGAAAAATGGTAGTATACAAATTCAGTCCCGTCAGAACCGCATCTTCTAACAAAGTCAGTCAGTCGGTCAGAACCGCCTCTTCTGCTGATTAGGATAACCGGGGTTCTGCATCCCCATCCCTTGATCAGCCTTCCTTCTCAACTGTTGCACACATCAGACGCCACTCGTGTTACTTTTGTCACAGACCTACAAGCAAAATTAGCAGCACGGCCCAAGGTCGGCAGTTTTACCTGATGCGGATGAGATTGGGCACCAGCGCCCCTCTGCATTGGAATATTACCAGGATTCAACCCAGCCATGCCTGCTTGCGAAGCTGCATTGAAGGCCGCCATGTTTGCACCAGTCATTCTTGACATGTTGACCATGGGCTGTTGCATTTGCCTGGGAATGGGTCTCGGTACCACAGACTGACTGCCAGGAGGTGCATTCCCGGATGGCTGAAATACAAAGTGCACCAGATGATTATTTTGCCACAAGGTAACAACTTAAATCTCCTTGACAATAGAAAAACACATCTATTGCATATCGCTTCCACTAATAGCTTGGTAAAAACATGGCATATGGACAAAGCTCCATTACCGGTTGAGTTGGTTGAAGGCTTGTTGTTCCTTCAAAATCAGTTGTAGTATCAACCGGACGTACAGGATATTGCACAATTTTCTCTCCAGCCTGCGATGGTAAAAGCGCACTGACCAGAGAGACATTTTAATCAGAAAGATGAGAATTATCTTCAGTTGTGGAGGAAATGTAATGCCAAAGTCTAATGAGAGTTGCTAGTTAGGGAAAGCAAATCAAGACTCTGCTCACACATAACTTACTTTCGTCCAGGAAGAGGATCCATTCGAAAGTATCTGTCAACAAAAAATGGTCACTCAGAAGAGTTGGTGTACTAACTCATACTCCCTCCATTTCAAAATATAAGGCTTACTTTGAGTGGGCAAAAAAGATTGAGGGTGCAAAAAGAAGAGAAAAACGAGTAAGATGCTTCTTACAGATACAGGAGAGACTATGTAGCCAAAGAAAGAAAGGATCAACAAATTAACATGCAAGCGTTATATTTGGCAAGAATATTGAAAAAACTATAGTCATTATAGAAAGAAACATAGGGAAAACTATGCCTTAAAAAACAGAGGGGTAATAAACAATAGCACCACATCTATTGTAGTACTTTCTCATGTTTTCAGCATGGAATCTATGTTTTGTAATTGACAAGCGGTTGTTTTTACAAATCGCGATCAATGAATATGAGTTCCTTTTTTTCAAACACGCTAGAGATTTGCGTATCATTTCATTAAGATAGAGAGAAAAAGGTGGAGAGTGTGAGAACACAAATCCCGACATCCAACCACCCGGGTCTTAAGCAGTCCAGCACACACCAACCGCCCTATTGCGCAAAAACTATTGCCCTAGCCAAAAGTTCTTGAAGTATTGAAGCTCCCACAAAGCTAAAAAAAGACACCCTCACTAGCCACGGCTTGAAAAACATCAGCTACGCTCGAGGTAGCCCCATTAAAAACACGGTTGTTTCTATGTTTCCGAATTTCCCAAGTGACCAAGATAATTAGTTCTTCAAAATGCCATTGTACAAGTGTTTTGTTCCTCTTTTGTCATTGCTGTTAGCCTTCTGTCAACTGCATGCTGTTAACCCCCATGCAAAAAGTCCATTTTACCCCTAGAATAATATTCGAAACACTTCCTAGGGTAAGATACATCTCTAGGCGTAAGATGACTTTTTGTGATGTTTGAACGGAGAGCAGTGGACAGAAGGCTAATGGTGATGGTGAAGAAGGAACAAAAATGTTTGTGCGATGGCATTTCGTAGAACTCGCGCTCATCCATGGCAAATTGTAGAATAGGTAGGCTGTCAATGGTAGAACGAAGTACAGTGCATCGAACAAAGGGTTGCACATATTTATAATTTACATGTGGAATATAGAAGGTTCAGGACGCACAAATATTTACAAGGGAATTTTTCATTTGGCAGTCTTAACAGATAGTGTAACCCTTCTATAACACCCCCACCCCCCACCCCAAAAAAACACACACGCACAAAAAACAAAGCTCTGTCCTGTGACTCCATGACCATGACTCCATAAGTGCCGAATCGTCAAACTAACAAACATATAATCAGACAGGAAAGAAGAATTTTAGAAATATCCCATGATTCTGTTTTATGGATGAAAACTTTTAATAAATTGTAGAGTTAGATAAAAACATAATATGGACCTGAAAATAATTTCAGTATGCTTCAGAAATGATAGGTAAACATGGTAGAAATGGGTGGGTACTAGTCAGTGCAAAAAAGCCATAAGTGTGTTTAATAGTTCAAACATTCGGATAGAACTGATAAGTGGGATCGATTTGGCTCGTTTGCACGGTTGCTAAACTACTGAGCAGCTATTAGAACTCTAGAGCGCACTTGCTGTACACACGCCGAGAACATAACAAGTGTCCAACCAGGCAAAATTAAAAAGGAATAATGAATAGGTGGAAGCATGTGGTTATTTACTCATGTTCCAAAGCTTGTGCAGCAGTTATGCGCTTTCGAGGATCATACCTGAAACAGGAATACAAGGTTAATAAAACAACACATAGTAGTACAAAGCTGGATATAAGAAATTATAATAATCAACCAGCGGAATGTTGACTTTATGAAAGGGCAAAAGGCCAATTACATACTCAAGCATTTTTGAGAGAAGATCAAATGCAGGACTCTTCTGAGGCAAGTGAACAATATTATGAAGTCCTGGGTTCTCACTGCAAGGGAGAAATCATTTCTTTGAGGAATGGTACAATCAATATTTCACAGGTTTCTAAAAGCAGCTTAATGGTGTCTGACATACTACTTATGCCCTTGAATGTGTTGCTGGTCGTTTTGCCAGCATGGAAGATTAGCAAGCGTAGGCCATTTCTCAATGGTAGGATGGCCTGCAGAATAGTTATATTATTATACCATACGAGTATATTATCTCAAAAAAGAGCATACGATCAAGTAGTCTGAAGGAGAAAAGAGCCATCCATACCTAAGACCTTAAATATCTTGTCTAGTTGATCAAGCTACAAGATATGTGCAAATCAAATGTCAGATAAGTAAATAGCAAATGAATGTCATATATAGCAGGAAAATTCTAAAAGATGCAATGCAACAGGATATCTACAAGGCAGCATGATACAATAACCAACTGCGTGATTTATATCCTTACTTGAATTAAGCATCATGTAGAAGATGTAAAATGTTATAGTCTTGTAATTTAGTCTTAATAGAAGGTAACGATAGTAATTACTTGAGTGTGAGTGCCCATACTTGAAACGGGTTTGGGGTAGCTTTGGCCTCAACGCCTTGGAACAGTGGTTTCAGCGTAAGCAATTCAGCAAAAATACAACCAACTGCCCACATATCTAAAGATGATTAAGGAAATAACTGAAGTGAATGAAACGAAAGAGACGGTGAAAACTGAAAAGATATCATTTCAGTCTCCTGCAAGGATACCAACAGCACTTGTGTAGTGTTTTGCCCCAAGTAACAACTCTGGAGCCCGATACCAGATGGTCACAACAACCTGGAAGTTTTTGGTTAGCCAGATACTGTTGGTTTTTGTAACACATTAATTAAATGCTCTCAGAAAAAAAAAAGTGAGCAGATGAGGTTCTATAAACTTTTAGATTATCACAAAAATAAGAAAAACAAGTAGTTTTCCAGTAACTAATCATTTTTCTACGATTTTTTCTTTATATGCCTTGAAAAGTTGAAATACACACAATGTAACAAGCATACAGATGGATGTACTAACCCCGTTATCACTTAAAGGTTTTAGTGGAGCTTGATATATCCTAGCAAGTCCAAAATCAGCAATCTTTATAATTCCATGCTCTTCTCCTTCTCCCATGACCTATTGGGTAAAGGCAACGTTAACAGCGTTGTATATGGAAAAAAAAGGCAGTGTATAAAACAAGATACCAGATTTCTTGAAGAAGAAAAAAGCATACCAGGATATTAGAAGGCTTGAGATCTCGATGGATAATCCAGTTACTGAGGTCAGGAAATGAGGTTTTAGATTGTTTGGAGACAAAATCAGAACGAACTAAGAACCCAGCAACAAAGTCCCACGTGGAAGGCTAGGCTCCGGTATCAGAAATGCTAATCATGTTAACTTAAGATGTACTCCCTCCGTGCTTTAATATAAGGCGTCCTTGTTTTCCGCAAAGCCAATATTTGAAAGTTTTGTTTTCATATGATGTAACTTGTATAGTTTTTGATAAATTCTTATGGAATAAATTAATGGTCAAAGTAAAGTATTGTAGACCGTATACAATTGAAATACGCCTTGTATCTAAGGACAGAGGGAATAGATGATACCTATGAAGATAGTTGAGACCATTGAGCAGTTGCCAGAGCAAAGATTTGACCGTGTAGATATTTATGGGGTGGGTAAGCTTCTCTCTGTGATGCCTGATAATCTCCTGTGGTTTGTCTTATCGGTTACTAGATGTTAATTAATTAATTGCAAGGTAGAAGACAAGAGAAGAGAGAAATGGGCGTACATAGAGGTCGTGCTCGGCGTAATCGAAGGCGAGGTAGAGGGACATGTCGGCATGGTTGATGTGAACATTGACGAGCTTGACGACATTCTCGTGGTTGATCTCCCGCAGAAGCTGCAAGAGAAGAAGGCAGTGTTAGCTAGCTAGGGTTTGGTACAAAGTACTAGGGTGGGGAGGAGGAAAGGGGATCTCCCTACCATAATCTCTCTGATGGCGGTGGGCGAGACGCCGTCGCCCTCCTTGGACTGCTTAAACTTCTTGATGGCGATGGGAGGGCCGCGGCGGCCAACACCGGCGGCAGCGTGGGGATGCGATGGCTTGAGGCGCGCGAGGAAGACGAGACCGTAGGTCCCCTCGCCGATCTTGCCCACTAGCTCGTACTGCTGCAGCCATGCCGGCCGGTTAGCTCCACCTCCGACGCGGCCGTCGCCCATCGCCGCTGCCGGCCAACCCGCCCCGCCGCCTTTGGATTTGGAGACCAGAGGAAAGGGGAACAAGCAGCGCGGTTTACTCCCGAACGGAGGCGTAAAGGGACAACACGCTTTCTCTGTCCCAAAACGGTAAAACCTCACAGTTAGATAGATAGGCCGAAAGTTTCGTCTTAGATTTGGTAAAATTTTCATTGAAAACACCGGGAGAGAATGGAGGAAAATGGGTAATACCGTTTTAAATAAAAGTATACTAAATAAAAGCTACTGATATTCAATATTCATGTCATCCAAAATGGATATACACACCTAAGCCGAATTAATGGTCAAACATGCATCAACATTTCGGTGATAGAAATTTTAAGTATGGAATTGAGAATTATCAGATGGATAAAAATAGACGTATACATATTAGAAAGTCTATGGGTTAACCTAAACCATTAAAACAACATCCAACAATGTTAAAGATAAGGGATGGTGTGACTTATTGGGTTAGCTTCTTTGTAGATACAACTACACATCCTAAACAAGTTCTCTAAACATAACTATTGGGAATTAAGGCTATACCCACCCCTCCAACACATGTCCAAATCTATTTCCAATTCATCCGCACTCATAGTCTATACGTATATTTGAGCCATACTCGGAGAAGTGGTCAGCATTCCCGATTGCTCCATACATGGGAGAATTTAGGCTCTAGCGCGAAGCTACTACCAGAAACCCTAATAGAACTTTTGGGAGTCAAATATTAGTGTTATATTGCATATGATCCAATTGAATTATAACTATGTACTCTCTTTGGTTGCAAATACTTGACGTCACGTCAAATAAAAAGGACTAGAGGAGTATATAGAAAGAAGTGGTTTGTCTTTGTACAAATAGAAGAAATAGGAAGGTACTTGCACATAAACTGAATATATGCATATTAGATTGAATTTATTGAGGCTCATAAAGAAATACACTTCACCCTCTTAATGAAAATTATGTCTTGCCTGTTTTAGAACCATAATCCATTATAATTCTTTTACCACATTTTACGGCCCTAGAACATTCACCCATCATAAGTACTGTAGCCAACCGAGTCGTAACCACCCAAGCGCCATATAAGTTGCCTCCTCCTATATATTGTACTAACGTAAAAATCTTTTAACATATTACATAGTGTAAAGTAACTCGAGCTCCTCCATGGCAACTTGGGTGGCTCAAGCATCTCAAGAGCATAAGAATATGTCTTGGTACCTTGAATAATATGGAATTAAAAACACAAGAAAACTATGAAAATAAACATTTTTATAGAATGCAGGAAAACATATGGTTTGAATTAGAAAGATAGACATAACTGCAATTTTCCACCAAGGGGTTGAACCTCATGTTAGAAATCCACTACAATCCCCATGAAACATGGCATTCCCTAGGACCCAGACCTTTGTTTCAAGGGCCTCGCATTGATTTTTCCTATAGTACTTTTAATAATTTAAATTGTCTAGTTAGTTGCTTATTGCAGCCATATATAGTTGCATTATGGTTGAAGAGATGATGGAAACATCTATCGCTTAGAGTCCCCTCCATCTTAAACTAGCTAGTTATACACTCATACTAACTAGTCTCTAACTAGTCATACACTTACACTTATATGTATTAGCGGAGGAAAACCTTTTGCCCGAACAACTAAGATCCAGCAACAAGATGATGCGCGATTTATGTCTGTCAGTTCTAAAACCGGCAATGATGGGTTACTCCATGTATGTTCGGAAACTGGTAGGGATGTAAGGGCTTTGTTCACTCACTGATAATGGTGTTGTTTAGTTTGATACATTTTATTAATTTTTTTTACAAGTTTTGGAAGCAGAAAGTTACCCTATTTTAAACATGAAAAATGAATTAATTTGATTTAGCCGTTGGAGAAGCGCGAACGCAAAGAAACAAAGAAAAAGGAATCTGCAGGCACTGTCTTTCTTTTTCCAAAACATAAGAGCCTCATAAGCTCCCGATCGACAGGGATCTGCATTCCTAGTTCCTACAGTCTCAGACCAAAATAAATGAGATTGCTAGTGTGTAATGGGTTGTGTACGTTCCGTCCTTGAAAAGGCCCATGTGAGCAAAGCCGTTGACATTGTATGTTCGATAATTTGTCGGGACAACGGAGCTAGGCAGGATATTTTCTTAGAGTAAAAAATAATGTTTACTCCACAAATAGTATGGCAACAATGCAATTAAGCTGTGTGAGTTGACTAACAGAGATCCCATACCCATATACATGTACAAGTGGAGCAGCTAATTATGTAGAGCGAGTTGTGTGCGGCCTATTTGACTTTGGATTCTTTTTGTTACAACTGGATCCCAGTGGATGAGTATATAATTTCCCCTTAAACCCGGCCTATCGGAGGAGAAATACAGAGACGATGGAGAGCTAGCTGTCGATTCTGATGGCGTGCGGTACATGTTGTTGACAACTGAAGTAGCCTTTTTGGTGTTATATATAAGAGAGTTAACTAAGTTGAACTTTGCGAAAACGAAATGAATGGCGTTTTGTATAATGTTGTCGCCATCAGGGAAAAGGACGTGTGCATAATGTATACACGCACGCATGTATCGCAGTAGGACGGCTGAGTCAAAAGAAGAAGATTCCGGGCTCAACAAACCAATCAATCGAAATCAAGGCGGGCGCATCTTAGAGTGGAGAGTATCTTGCATGGTCGTTGTACGGGTATAAATACGCGCCTAATATTAAGGTAGGCCCACAACGACTTGTGGGATCGATCGATCGATCGATCGATCTGGTAGGTAATAGTGCAGCACTGTACGTATATCGTCCACATCTAGGAGTAGCTAGGTAGGCTTGTTGAATCGTCGATCGATGGCGAGCGGCGTGTGCCCTCCTGCGGAGCTGGGGTTCGGGGCGGAGTACTACTCGGTGGTGAACGGGGTGTGCAGCCGCGCCGGCAGCTACTTCGGCGGAAAGCCGGTGCTGACGCAGGCCGTCGGGTACGCCGTCGTCCTCGGCTTCGGAGCCTTCTTCGCCCTCTTCACCACATTCCTGGTACGTACTAGGATGGAATTCCCAAGTCCAATTGGTTGGAGGGAGTATGAATGGATTTCTTTACTGGACTGCTCTGCATATGCTCTAGGTGTGGCTTGAGAAGCGGTACGTGGGGTCGCAGCATACGTCGGAGTGGTTCAACACGGCGGGGCGGAGCGTGAAGACGGGGCTGATCGCGAGCGTGATCGTGTCGCAGTGGACGTGGGCGGCCACCATCCTGCAGAGCTCCAACGTGGCATGGCAGTACGGCGTGAGCGGGCCGTTCTGGTACGCCAGCGGCGCCACCATCCAGGTGCTCCTCTTCGGCGTGATGGCCATCGAGATCAAGCGCAAGGCGCCCAACGCCCACACCGTGTGCGAGATCGTCCGCGCCCGGTGGGGAACCCCCGCACACCTGGTCTTCCTCACCTTCTGCCTCCTCACCAACGTCATCGTCACCGCCATGCTCCTCCTCGGCGGCTCCGCCGTCGTCAACGCCCTCACGGGGGTCAACGTGTACGCAGCCAGCTTCCTGATCCCGCTCGGCGTCGTCGTCTACACCCTGGCGGGTGGGCTCAAGGCCACCTTCCTGGCCAGCTACATCCACTCCGTCGTCGTCCACGCCGTGCTCGTCATCTTCGTCTTCCTCGTCTACACCTCCAGCGCCAAGCTGGGCAGCCCCAGGGTGGTGTACGACCGCCTCATGGCCGTCGCAAGCGCCGCGCGCGACTGCAGCACCACGGACGGGCTGTCGCGCACGGGGCAGGCGTGCGGGCCCGTGTCAGGCAACTTCAAGGGGTCGTACCTGACGATGCTCAGCTCGGGGGGGCTGGTCTTCGGCATCATCAACATCGTGGGCAACTTCGGGACGGTGTTCGTGGACAACGGGTACTGGATGAGCGCCATCGCGGCGCGTCCCTCATCGACGCACAAGGGGTACCTGCTGGGCGGGCTGGTGTGGTTCGCGGTGCCCTTCTCGCTGGCCACGTCGCTGGGCCTGGGCGCGCTCGCCCTCGACCTCCCCATCACCGCCGCCGAGGCCGCCAAGGGCCTCGTCCCGCCCGCCACCGCCACCGCCCTCATGGGCAAGTCTGGCTCCGTCCTCCTCCTCACCATGCTCTTCATGGCCGTCACCTCCGCCGGATCCGCCGAACTCGTCGCCGTCTCCTCCCTCTGCACCTACGACATCTACCGCACCTACCTCAACCCGGGCGCCTCCGGCAAGCAGATCCTCCGCGTCTCCAGGGCCGTCGTCTTCGGCTTCGGCGCCTTCATGGGCGTCCTGGCCGTGGTGCTCAACGTGGCCGGGGTGTCCCTGGGCTGGATGTACCTGGCCATGGGGGTCCTGGTGGGCTCCGCCGTCATCCCCATCGCGCTGCTGCTGCTGTGGAGCAAGGCCAACGCCGTGGGTGCCATGGCGGGTGCCGTCTCCGGCTGTGCGCTCGGCGTCACCGTCTGGCTCACCGTCGCCAAGGTGCAGTACGGCCGTGTCAACCTGGACACCACGGGGCGGAACGCGCCCATGCTGGCGGGCAACCTGGTGTCCATCCTGGTGGGCGGGGCGGTGCACGCCGCCTGCAGCCTGGCGCGCCCCCAGGGCTACGACTGGGGCACCAGCCGCGACATCACCACCGTCGAGAGCGTCTCCACCGACCCCGCTCTCGACGAGGAGCTCAAGGAGGAGCGCCTCCTCCACGCCAAGCGCTGGATCGTCAAGTGGGGCATGGTCTTCACCGCCGTCATCGTCGTCGCCTGGCCCGTGCTCTCGCTGCCCGCCAGGCGATACAGCCTCGGCTACTTCACTCTCTGGGCTGCCGTTGCCATCGCCTGGGGCACCGTCGGCTCCGCCGTCATCATCCTGCTGCCGCTTGTCGAGAGCTGGGCCACCATCACCAAGGTCTGCGCCGGCATGTTCACCAACGACGCCGTCTACGAGCGCCTCGACGACGTCAACCTCCGACTCCGCGCCATCATGGGCACCATGCCCGAGGCCGAGAAGCGCTACCGCCAGCTGCACGACACCGAGATGCACCCTACCGGAACCCATCCCGTTCCTCCGCCCAATGACGACCACCATCAGCTGCACTCCTGATCAATCCACCCTGCGTGCTCATTCCATCCACACTCTACTACCATCCCTACTTCCCCCTACTTATTATACGATATGGTGTTGGAAAAGCCATCCTATATATTTTATTCAGAAAGATCAGTGTGTGTGTGCGTATCAGCAGCGTGTGCTAGCAAGCATTCAGTACGTTTTGTGTACAAAATAACCGAGAGGTCTTTTCTTGATGATAAGAAAACTTAATACCATGCATGGTTGTCCTGTCATGACGTCATAGTCTGTCTTTGTCTTTCTTCCTACCCCTCCATCCTAAAATATAAATATAGTAATCTTAGCATGGATGTGACACGTCTTAAGACCACGAATCTTAATAGAGACGTTTCTAAAGTCTTAGGGTGTGTCTCATCTATACTGAGGTTGCTCTCTCTTTGCTCTGCGATCAAGAAGAATGTTTGGACCACCTGATGATCCGTTGCTCAGAATCAAGGCAATTGTGGTGGCTTATCCTAAATTCAATTAACCAGCCACAATGCTTCCCCGGCAATGCTCACAGCTTCACATCTTGGTGGACCCGATGCCCCGTTGATAATCGCTGCAAAACAACGACGAGGATTCCACACTGTCTTCGTCTTGACTGCCTGGTCGATCCGGAAGGAAAGGAATCATCGAGTCTTCGACAGAATATATTCAGGACGATGCGAGAGGTGGCGATTGATGCAGTTGAGGAGGCCGACCTGTGGCGGCTGTTCGGCGCCCGCTTCTAGCGCACTTTTTTCCTAATCGAACTGTCACTAATCGTCATAAACTACAATGAGATACTCCTAAATCAAATCTATAATTGAGTTCCAAATTCAAATTTTAGCACCGGCTCATAATATTTTTAGTATAATATGGGCTTGTACACTTCATTCAGCCATACCATTGTCTCGCATTGCCAAATTTTTGTAGGGTAACTGATTGTAAACAATCTTACCATTATCACCCTACCAATTTTTGTTTGTGATTTGAGAATTTAAACACTTTCTAAAATTTGAAGATGCCAAAATATTTGAAAAACTATAATTACATGAGTTCATTGGGGTTGATTTTGGGAACATTTTTTCTAGGGATGATTTTGGGAAAAAGTTGGCTGGGCAGTGATTAAATTCTCGCCAGCAAAAAAAGTGAAAAAAACTTGCTTTATGTTTGTTGGGTTGTTTTCCTTGGTAATATTACCGAGTTGAGTTGTTAGTATCTTGGAATAAGTTCACTTTATGTCGCTTTAAGTCCCTCTCATGTTGACAGAGAGTCTCGAAATCGTCCCTCAACCGAAAAACTAGAAATATTGGATCTCGAACTTACGAAAACCGTTTAAGTGATTATAGAGCAGTATATGGGGGTGGTTTTCGCTGACATGGAATCTTAGTCAGCAAAAAGAATACAAAAAAAGTCATGAGAGGGACTTAAAGCCCATCTGTAAGTCTCTTTCCCCTCTCTCCTTTTTCTAGTTCTTCCCTCCTCTTCACCGATGGCCAACAACGGGTGAGACAACGCGCAAAGAGGAATGCAAGGGACATCCCCTTTCTCATCGATCGTTTCAACCAGCATGCCACCGTCCTCACCGTCCTCGTGGGGAACAACGGCCAAATTGGAAGACAAGTGAGGGCGGTGGCTGAATTGTCGAAAGAGCTCCACTAAGAGGAGGAGCAAGGCGCCATGTTGAGAAGATGGAGGACAACGCTGGTCGCCGAAGCTAGATCTACCATTGACCCCACTTGCCAACCTCGGCCTCATCGCCATGGCATGCACTGCATCGAGGCCACTTAGTGCGGCGATCGGTGGCAATAGGAGAGTGCGAGGGTGGAGGTGTAGGGCGGCAGCTGCGCCTGTTCCAGATCCGAGACGGCGACGGCGGTGCGTCTGCATCCTTCTCGTCAGTAGCGATCACCTGTTGGAGGAAGAGGAGATGACAGGAAAGAGGGATGGGGGACAACCACTCGAGATCCTTTTACCCTCGCTGGCATCTTCCTGCTGTCATGGTTGCCAGGCTCGTCGGTGTCTTGCTCAGGCTCTTCTTCGCCACCAACGGCGCCGGCTCCAACTCTGCCCCTACTGTCTTAAGTCACTTTGTACCGACGAACCGTGCGTGCGAGAGGTGGAGGCTGGAGGGAGAGAGATATTGGAAGGTGTTGACACCAGATTTTGGTATCGGCTTACAAACCGATGAGAAGCTGGATCGGGTTGATGTAGGACTGGACATGAAGATTGATTTGATAAAGGCTAGAAGCCGATGGAGACCAAGTCAAAACAAGACAAGCTGAGCTGAGTCGGGTTCGAAGTCTGATTGTATCTACATCAGGAAAGTGAGTTATTTTCTTTGTTTATAAGTTATCAGAGTCCTAGTTTTGTAAAGTTAAAAGTTAGTTTCCTTTTATGTAACGATCACATATGTTAAGCTGATCGAGTCGTGTGGTATTAGGAGTCGTTTGTCCATGGGTATAAATATTGTAGCCAGGCACTGTAATAAGGATCGACACTCTTTTAATATAATTTCGGCGCATCGCCACCCTAGCTCTCGCTAGGTTTTTGATGAGATTGTGCTTTCGGATCGTGCTGCATTGATTTGGTTCGAACTACGGCAGCAGTTATGTTTTGTCAAACTTCATGCCGATCATCATCGTTTTAGATGCCGATCGGTATGCCGCGTATCATATGCATTGTTAGATTCCAGATCAACCGTGATATGTTGTTATCAGTTCATCTGATTAGAACTTTCTTGGTTAAGTCCAGTATTCTAATTAAGATGCTAATTAGGACTTTCTCAGTTCAGTCCGATATTCTAATTAGGTTACTACCGATAATAATATATCAAGGCTATGCTTAGTGTAATATGATGCATCTACCAACATGTGTATCATCGATTAGTGAATATGGATCGGTTAAAGATGGTATTAGCGTAAGCTGTCTTGACTCTGGTCGATCCTTCGGGTTAATACTGGATGCAATTGGTTTAGATATGCTAATTGATGATATTCATGTTTCTATCGAGGTTTCAGCCGATAGCTTACCCTTAATTCAATTTACTATATCTTTTACTCCATCGGCTCAATAGCCGATGCGGCTTCTCTTGACTAGACAACCGATCGCATAATGTGCTATCGGCTACCTGTCATCGGCTCAGTGGCCGATGACGCAACAGATCTAACCTTAATTTTATTCCTTGTTGATTGCAGGGTCAAATCAACTGGCACGCCCTGAACCCGATTGATAGGACCTGCACTAGAGTTAAGCTGATCTCTCAGGCCTCCGGTGTGAACACGTGTAACCAAATTTCGTCAACAGAAGGATGGCACGGAGAGGATGACATATGGACCCCTGTTTTTTTATAACAAAATTTTGTGCCGAGTCAACCATTTTGACCCGATCAACCCGCCATGTCAGAGAAATGACCTCTCTATGCTGCCGCCGAGAGATCTGATTTAGATGGTTTTTGCATTATTAGGGTTCAACATTCCTGATTAGAGATTAGAGATGATTTTGAAACTCTGTGTAAACACGAGGGACCTAAAGTGAACTTTAGAGGCAGATCGCTTATCTTTAGAGGCTGACCGGCCCATCTTTAGAGATTCTCTTTGGCCGACTCGGTGCGATTCCGATCTGAACGGCGGCTGCCGCGAGCGTGGAGCCCTCGGAGATGGGGAGGCGTGGCGGCGGCGGCGGTCGTGGAGGTCGAGGCCGTGGACGCGGAGGCGGAGGCGGAGGGGAAGACGATGACCTGCATCTGCACAAGGCTGCTCGGTCGGGTGATTTGGCGGCGGCGGAGTCGCTATGCGAGGCCAACCCTCTCGCGCTCAACTCCAGAGATCGACTCTCCCGCACTCCGTAAGAATAAGATTCCTTCCCCTTCCTTCCTCCGAGGTATCCGTATGTACTAGTTATTTTCCCCTGGTCTCTCTCTGTCGCATGGGTAATTTTTCAGCGAACCCTAGGTCTTGACGAGGTAATAGGTACAGAATAGTCTGTTTTGTGCATTGCTTGCTAGTTGCTGCTGCGAATAGCTCATAACTCTCTGTGTATGCTGATTCATCATGCGCCTGATCCTTGCTGTTGCTAGCACATATTTTATCACTCACATAGTAGTACTTTTTTATTTGGCAGCCCATCAACTGCTGTTGCAATTTGTAAGGCCTGCTGTAATCTTCTAATTCTATTACCATGATTTATGTTAATATGAGATGCGTTATAATCAACGGGTGTGATCGACTGATCGTTTCACTTTTTCAAATAAGCCGTAGAAATGTGAAATGAAGTAGCAAAAAATAATTTATAGGTAAAATTATTACATCCGTTTTATTCATGATTTGAAATCCAAGGCTGAAAAAAAGATCACGACGAAAAAACCTCAAAATCAAGTTTGAAAATTCAATTTTTCGCTGTGGCTTATAAGCCAACAGCAAAATGATGGGAGCCAACCTTTGCACCTTGCCATAGCTTAGACTTTCTCAAAGCATCCCATAACATGGTTAAACATATCATTTTCTCAAATGTAGAGAATTGCTTATAGAACAGTGATGGCAGGGGCTGCTGTTGCACACCCCATTGGCCATTGTTCAATTCCAGCGGACACGCTTACTGTTTCACTTGGTTTGGTGTCCCATCTTTTTTCTCCTGTGTGTAAGATAGTTTAAGCTTACATTATTTTACAGATGTGCTGTTATCTGTCCATTTTTCTTCTGACTTGGGGGTAACAAGCTATTTTGTTTCATCAGCCACTTGCTTTTTCAAGAATTAGACACAATTGAGCGCATCACTTGTGTTGATTTTGCATGGGCAGAATCCTTTACTGCTGCATCAGTAATTCAGTATTATCATTAGTGGTTCTTCTGCATGAGTATCATATTGTGAAATATGATAAGATTGCTCAAGCATTTAATTTTTCTTGGTTTTGGTTATCTCCTTGACGCTGTGTTTTTTTTGTTCATCTAGACTTCATTTGGCAGCATGGGCTGGGCATGTTGAGGTTGTGAAGTGCCTTTGCAAGCACAAAGCTGATGTCGGAGCTGCAGCAATGGATGACACCGCTGCAATCCATTTTGCCTCCCAGAAAGGCCATGTGGAGGTTGTCCGTGAGCTGCTGGCATCTGGTGCCTCCGTGAAAGCAAAGAACAGGAAAGGCTTCACTGCTTTGCACTTTGCTTCGCAGAACTCCCACCTGGAACTTGTTAAGTATTTAGTGAAGAAAGGCGCAGACATTGCCGTGAAGACGAAAGGGGGGCAGACAGCTCTACATGTTGCAGAGAAGGATGATGTTCGTGCTTTCTTGAAAGAATGTGAAGAGTCATTGAAGAAGGGAGGTGAGCTGCCATCGGAGAAGAAGGATGATTCTGTGTCGATGATTGCTGAGAAGGCTGACGATGGCAAGGCCTCGGGTGAGGCTGCAAAAGACGGAGACGAGGCAGGGGTTGGTGAGAAGAGGAAAAATGATGGGACTGCTGCTGGGTCGAAGTCGCCGGAGCTGAAAAAGGCCAAAGTTTCACTTGGGCATCTAGTAAGTGCAAACGACATGGACGAGGAGGAGGAAGAAGGGTAAATCTGACTTGTAGAGCACTACTGTAGTAGTAGTAGTAGTAGGATGCAAGAATGCCATTTGATGGTACCCCACTGTACTATTGTTTCTATCATCTGCTGTTGGTATGGCAATTTGGGATGTGGAGAGAACTGTATGAGCATGATACTAATTATGTTTCTGCTTCTTACTACCAGCAAGCATAACTGATTGCCATCTTTGAGTACAGCTCTTAACTGTCTTGTAGCTTACATGCACTCTGGGCCGGAACGGGATTTCCATTTCGTGCGGCCCAAGAAGGGGTTGGGAGTTGGGTATTTGGCCCATCGTGGCGTCGTACAGTAGTTAGCAGTGCCTAGAGAAGCCCAGCCGACGACATCACAGAAATAGGATAGAGAAGAGAGAGAGATTCAGAGAGGGGATTGCAGCAGCAGCAGCTATGTCGAGTGCGAGCGCCACTGCCTCCCTCTCCGCCGCCGCCGCCGCTCTCCGCCCCAGGCAGCAGCGACGGCTGCGAGTTCTCGCTCGGGCGCCCACACCACCGCGTTGTTCCCTCAGGCTGAGCAGTCTCAACCCCTCTCCTCTCTTGGGCGTCCGAGCCGAGTCCGACTCGCCCGGAGCCGGCGGTGGCGATGGTGACGTCATGGGTCTCCTCCTCCGGGAGCGCATCGTCTTCCTCGGCAACGAGATCGAGGACTTCCTCGCCGACGCTGTCGTCAGCCAGCTCCTCCTCCTCGACGCCGTCGACCCCGACTCTGACATCCGCCTCTTCGTCAACTCCCCTGGCGGATCACTCAGGTTCCCACATCCTCTTCTTCTTCCTTTTGCTTTCTGCCACTGCCACATCACATATATTGATATGCTTTTATTTAGGGCCCCCTTGCAGGCACGAAATTTATTACCCCTATGCAGGCTAGGAATCTTTTTAAGTATTTATCGAGCCGTATGCTACATATGGTTGTTTTCTGATTTTAATGCAAATTGGCAAGGCTGTTGCCTTCCTGTGTTAACCAAGACGCATGTCTTGTGCTATAGGAATAAGAATCAGACTAGAGCCTTTTGTTTTCCCTTGTAAATAAACTTCCTTTCAGGTTTCAGCTTTACTTTAAAAGAATCCTGTTGAAATTGATAGTGCATCAATTCGAATCATATTATAAACTAACATCGGTAATGTATTTCAATTCTAATCATGTTATAAATCGACATCAGTATTTGATCTGATAGAGGCTACACACCATCCCACACACAACGAGAAAGAAAGAAAAAAGACACGAGGCAATATTATGGGGTTATCTGGATTCTGGATGCAAACTTTTCTTCTATCTTTCTTTCCTTTCTGTAAAAAAGATCTTCCTGCAGTTTGAAGTTGGTAATGATGTTTATGGCACTTTGTGAATGATGCACTTCCTGTTCATACGGATGCTTTAATCTTAGGTTTCCCTTGCAGGATAGTGATCTTTAATTTGTTTAAGTTAGTTGAGGAAATGCCTTCTCCTGTTTTGTTTGCAATGTAGGACTGGTAGAAGGATGATTACGTCTAATATTTCAAGTAGGAGATACTAGTTCATCAACTAAGAGGGTGCTGTTTGGTTGGAAAACAGATACATAAACATTATCAGAAAGTGCTGTAAATGTAAACAAAGTAAAGAATCACTTGCTTTGTTTGGTTGTTCTCTGGTAATGAGATTGGAATCCACCAGAAACAATAACCGAAAAGGTCAGAATCATGCGATGAAGTCCTTTTGCCCGGCGTCTCGCTACCCTATGCTGCTGCTGCCGCTTTCTTGAGGAGACGAACGCTGCATGCTTTCCCAATGGGCGTGGACTTCGGGAGCGGTATCTCATTACGCTCATATTCGAGCGGTATCAGATTTCTACATAGCTGTAATCAGTTACAGTGGGGGTTGATTGTGGTGGGTGTAAAACAAACAAGATATAACATAATCAGTTAGCTCTGTAATCTGACCACATTACAAAAGACAGAACCAAACACCAGACAAGTCTATATGCAGATCATTATGTTAAATCTTCAATAGCTCTTGGCAGTCTGACAAATCTGTTGATGCTAATATCTTCTCAGCTATTTTGTGACTGACTCCTGCCTTTCTGTCTCAGTGCGACAATGGCCATCTACGATGTAATGCAGCTCGTGAGGGCAGATGTTTCCACTGTTGGAATGGGCATAGCTGGTTCTACTGCTTCTATAATCCTTGGTGGTGGCACAAAGGGCAAACGATTCGCCATGCCCAACACCAGGATAATGATGCATCAACCCGTGGGAGGCGCAAGTGGGCAGGCCTTGGATGTAGAGGTGCAGGCCAAGGAGATACTGACTAACAAGAGGAATGTCATCCGGCTCATATCAGGTTTCACAGGACGCACTCCGGAGCAGGTTGAGAAAGACATTGATAGAGACAGATATATGGGTCCTCTTGAGGCTGTTGATTACGGGCTCATCGACGGTGTAATCGACGGAGACAGTATCATCCCACTTGAGCCTGTCCCCGAGAGGGTGAAACCCAAGTACAACTACGAGGAGCTGTACAAGGATCCGCAGAAGTTTCTTACACCTCATGTCCCAGATGATGAGATATACTAGCTAATGAGGCCGCTGTTTGCATTTCGTACAGCAATGGAGCTGCTTGTGCTTGCAATCAAACAAAGACGATGCTCCCCTCCTAGCAGTAGTTGATTTTTCCTGTCCTATGTTAACCGACTACCATATGATGATTGTTTGTTAAGCAGGCAGTTAGACTTGGTGGTGGTGGTTGCCGTTGAAATGCATGCTTTCGGTGAGAATTTGGATGGTTGATGAGGTGAGGTGACTGTTGTGTACTGGCCATTTGACCCCAGTTTTTAATTTGATGATCAAATAAGTACAAATGTACAATACAACGAACAGATTCCTACTACAGTTACGTTTTCACGCTCCCGATTTATCAACCTGAAAAGCGCGTGTAGGAAAAGGTCAACAGCGGCGGCAAAATCATTCAGTTCGAGATACATACAAATCGGTCAACTTGAGAAAAACTTCAAGCACATCATTTCTCAGCTCTAAGCTCATTGCTTAGAGCAGTAACAATGGTTCTCGCAAAAGTAAGTACACGTGGAATTTATTAGTTATACACTGAAATTTGCCCCCATGCACACGGTGAAGGGGACAGGCATCCAACATAACCCGTAATGAATCATCCTTTGATAAAGGCTCAACACAATGAATAATACAACATGATCAATCGAAGAAACAAACCAATATTTCTTTTTTTTTACCAAGGGAAAACATATCATCAATGGAAGGCGCCTACAGTTGGGACAAGAACCGGAGATCGTGCACCCATGGTACTCTCGACTCTGAGAGCAAGCGGATCCCAGAACTGGACATCAGTGTATCTCCCGGTTTTCAGGCTCATCCCGGTACTGGTATCACCCTGGCCGTCAGCTGTTACCTTTGCTGCTGCTGCTCTCTTCAATCTGATACGTTCAGCTCTTGAACCAATTGTCTGACCCAATACTGAGGCAGCTATAGTAAGGGCCATGGCTGTCTTTGGCATCAGCACAGACTTCCTGAGCATGCCTATGAAAGGTACCGCGGCATGAACTGCGGCAAACCACTGCACTGAGAATTTCTCCGTGTGCTCCCTCCAGATGCCAAGGGGAACGTTTGCTGCCATACCAAGCAACGCAATCACCAGTATTTTCGTCGGCAGGGGCTGAGGACGAAGTTCCTTTGCAAAGGCTGTGCGTGATAGCGCTGCACGGGCAGCGACTATTGCAGGTGGGCATCTCAGTTTCATACCAGCCGGGGGCGTCATCATCTTTGCGACGAGGGGCACAACTCCACTTAATGCTCTGTATGACTTTGCCAAGGGGCATTGACCCATTTCCAGCCACTCATTGCTCAGTGCTTCATGGTTATTAGGTTGACTTCCGTTCTGAAATGCCAGATAAAGCAAATTCAGATTAATCAGAGGTACTCCTTTACTAACTAATATCGTTCAATGCTAGTGTTCGCCCTAAGCAGGGGAAATTCATAAAGATCATGTCCATCATTTATTTACTGTAGCCAAAATGATTTCTCTTTCTTTTCATATTGCAATTGGTCTCATCTAGAGAGAACCATCCACCAGAATGCAATGCCAGAACATTCTAATGCACAATACTTTTTTTTTTTTTTGGGGGGGGGGGGGGAGGGGGACACATCATACTTGATATAAAAAGATTGAAAATTATGGTAATCTGAAAAAAGTGCCAGAGCAAAGAAAATAAAAAAAATACCTGGGGAAGGTTGTTGGGCTTCTTTTGGTTACCGTTCTTCTTATTGCGTTTATTTGAAAAGTCACCAAAGCTGAAAAACCCTCCAAATGCAGAGATACTGATGGAAGCTGCTTTAGCAGCCAAGGGGTTAAATTCAGGATTGGGCTTTGGCAATGGTTTCTCAATCCGCTCAAATGATCCTTCTGAAAGAGGAACAACCCCATCTTGGCCATGGAAAACTCGAAATGCCATGTCAAAATTGGGCCCATCTTCAAATATTGGACCCTTGGCTCCTCTTGCCTTTACAAGCAGCAAATGATAGAGTTCAGCAACCGCATACACAATACATCCAACTTTTCAGAAATTTGTGATATGATTATGTAACATGAGAGGGTGGAGGATAAAAGGCATACATGAACAGGAAAATTAACGGATGAGAAAGAAAAACTTGTAGGCTCATTTATGTTCCTTAGGAATGGGCATCTTTCAATTCCATTTTGGACATCGTTGTCTTCCAAGCACAATGGGTCACTGAAAGCTCTACGGAAAAAGGGATCCATATGAATAACACCACAAACCGACCTGTAAGCAGAGAGAAGTGTGAGTAAAACATGTTGAAACAGAAAGAAACAATGCTGCCAAGTGCCCTACTTTGGCAAGTCCATGCTTAACTGATGAGCCAATCATTCATGAAAACCTAAAGAAACATCATCGCTGTAGACATGCGAAATTGGTGTGGAGGCTTGAGCAAACTTAGATCATCGCGAGAAGTGCACTGTGGACTAGATTATTGCTTTGTTTTGCAAGAGGTGTACAGTTGTAGACTAGATTATTGCTAACATTGGGATTAAAAGGATGGCAGGAGGCCTAACACTTGAGAATCTGCATAGGCATAGCTAATCTTTACAAGCAAGAAAATATGGGATGGGAGTAGTTAGAAGCCTTAGGTATGACTCTGGTTGCATTGGAGCAGTTGTTTTAGGTAGCTGTAGGCTTAGGTGAGTAGCTTGTTGAAACAGGCAGTATTATTTGTTAGCCATTGTTGTAAGAGCATGCACCAGCAACTACCCCCGCAACCACCCCCCACCCCACGCAAACAAAATTTTCTCTTGCTTGTTGAAACGGTCTCAGGAACCATCGATGGCTAGAAACAACATAATTACAACAGGAACCACGAAATCCAATCTAAGATTATAGTGTTTCTATGGGCTTTCCCTGCTTGCAGTATCCGTCCATCCAAAATCATATTCGAATACGGAATTTGTTAATTCCAATCAGGGGAAAAAAATCGAAGGATCGGGAAAGAAAACAAAGAAAGAAGCGATCTACCCTAATCGTCATAATTCATAATCTTAGGTTCGCGAATCGGGATCCTAAATTCGTAATCCTGATCCTAACCCTACTACCTCGCAGAAAAAAAAATCATAATTCTACATTCCTACTATAGAGGAGAAGAGGTCGATCCTAATCCAGAGGACTAAAAAGGACAGAGGAGGATAGTTGAAGGGAAGAAAAGTGGTCACCTCACCTGTGGATTCGAAGCGGAAGAGGAGGAGAGGCGCGTGGAGAGCACAGCACAAATGAGGAACGCAGAGAGCCCGAATGCGGAGGAGGAGGAGAAGAGGGGATCCCAACAAAGAAATGAGGAGGAGA
Organism: Leersia perrieri; assembly: GCA_000325765.3. NCBI lineage: Eukaryota > Viridiplantae > Streptophyta > Magnoliopsida > Poales > Poaceae > Leersia > Leersia perrieri. The sequence goes on from CM002477.1 coordinate 15,524,670, forward strand.
AGAGGTGGTGGGGGTTGTTGGCAGCAACGGTGGACCTGGCCAAGTTGCGAGTTGCGACTTTGACCAGCTCAACAGCTACACTGCAGCATCTCATGCTTTCCACGCGACGTATCACTCGTCTTCTTTGTTTCTTCCTTTTTAGAGAGAGAACTCACGCGTGTTGAACCAGCAAATAAAATCTACGAGTACCACCGAATACCAATCCTCCGGTTCTCCTATCCTTTTCAACTTATGGCCTGCCATCTTTATTTTTTATTGACCATTTTAGCCGGTATCTAAAATTCCCGATGATGAAAACACACAATTTGTCTTGGAAACAATTACAATTTTGGTAGATTTTTCGAACGTTTTGTTGGAAACCATAGGCTAGCCGATAGTTTCTATAAATTTTTTAGCAAAATGTTTCATGCTAATGGCTAGAGAGTTTATAATGGGATGACACACGTGATGATCTAGTATTAGAACCGATGTTTTTTTAATACTTCATATGCTTACGGTGCGTGTTTGACAGTGTATATCCTAGTTATACGGAGTGGAGTGTACTTAGTAGTTTTGTATCACTTAATGTAACTAGCCAAGTTCAATAAAATCTCTATTATCTCAAAAAAGTCCAATCTAATACCCATTCAAAAAAAGTAAGCAAAAAAGCCTTCAAACTATGTCATATTGTGTGAGACCATAACATAGCGGTACTTTGTGCTCAATAGATCATGTCAATAAATCTTAATTGGCATTATGCAAGGTTGAAGTTATATGGTAATACGCAGTTAAATTTATGTTTGTTGTTTTTAGTATGAAATTTTGGCTTCTATTGCCACATTTTCTTTCCGACAGTTTTGAAATCCTAACAATACTAACACGAAAAGGCAAACAACAAAATTTACTTCGCTCTTTTCGTGAGTACAAACATATTAGAATAGGGCGCTCTTTCATCTTATTCTCTTCGCAAAGTACTCCCTCCGGATGAGAATACATGACGTGATTAGTTCATTTTTGAACTAACCAACGCCATTTATAAAAATATGGTGGGAGTACTTCAGAATCAGAGAAGCACTAGGAAGGGACATTGACTGTATTGGTTCCAGTTTTTTGGTTGGCTTTTGGTGTAACGAACATTGCTATTATTTTGGATTGATCGTTTCGTTTTAGTTTCCCCTAAAAGGAAATGGAAATGAAAAACGGAGAGGCATTCTTCATACGTTTCCACCCGTTTTCATCCTAAAGTAGAGAACCATCCGGTTCATTAGGGCCAACTTCTTCCACTACTGGGCAGTGGCCGAAAGAGCTTGAGGTTGAGGGTGCCATGGCCACTTGGCCTGTGAGCCTGTCTGCCTGCAGCAGCGGCTACTCCAGTTATTTGCGGTCTGCTCGTAGGAGCATGTCTCAAAAGAGAGCCAGCATAGCGTCACGTTAGACAAGAGATGATTCCAAATGGACGCGTTTTAATTAGGCCGGGCCACCCCACCCACAGAGCATTTTAATTAGGGAGTCTTTTCTGCATACACGCATTGACACACATACAAGGCAAGCAGATGATGAATGAATGCCACATGTCTAGTCTAATCCAAGAAGCCTCTCCTTAATTTGATTGCCATTTGATCACCTGCTGCTGCTGTTGGGGGTGGGGGGGTCACGAATGCTTCCTCTCCCATTTGCCTTCTCGTCGGCCGTCTCGCTCCCTGCGTTCTACAACCTGCCTTGACGTTGACGACTTGCTGCCCCGTGCCCCATGCCTCGTGCCTGTTGACACTCCTAACCCATCCAAAGCCGATGATCCCAATTCTGAATCCCCAATGCTGCTCGCATCACCACTTCCCTCGGCATTGTCCTCATACCCTGTGCTACGTTCATCAGTACTTCGCTCTCGAGGTTGCAGTATTGTTGGAAGGTTGCCTGAAAATGATCTTGCCCCACCAAGCACTACAGTTGTCCCGGAGGAAGAAATGCTTGGCCCAGAGCCACCCTCCAGACCTCGGCTGCTTGACCTCAAGCTTCCTTCCTGTTGTGCTCTACCATTATCCCTTTCACGGTACCTCTCCCTAGATCGGCTGCAAAAAACCATCACATTGATGACACATTTTAAAATCAGTACCTCTCCCTAGATGGCAAGGATAAGAACATAAAATTAGTCGCAACGATTTTAATCCTAAAGGAGTAAGCGGGAAGCACTACAAACGGCAAAGTGATGTTTCATCAGAGGTAGACAGGCAGCCAGTATAAATGTATGGTGAGATAATGAGATGATCAGCACAATACACCTGTTAGGATTGGCTGAAAACTCTCGCCTTGATGACCGCCCCAACTCAACTTGATCCAATTCGCGTTGAAGCTCTCTCTACAAAATCAACCAATATATGTCATGGCAAGAAAATTAGAAATTCATGCAAGCTATTTAGTAGTATTAAAAGCTATGATACTTTGGCCTAAATTACTAGCCACAAAGGATGCAGTAGAACATAAAAAAAAAACATGCACTATGAATATGAAGTGCACCCACATACCACAACATAGAAAAACATATATACAGTCGTATACTACGGTAAATGATGCTGCCAACATTGTATCATATCAACAACACATTAGGCAAAAAAGAAGGCGTACAGTAGCATAGGGGCTGAAGAAAAATACAGTGATTCTTGTTTCTCTTAAAATATGTGCATAAGAGTAAGCGACTCTGGCACCTGAGTTTGTTTTTCTCTTTCCATATCAAGGTTAAATTGCAGTTCCCTAGACTTAACACGCTCAAGATCCAGCTGTCGCTGTCTTTCAATTTCACGTTCCATCTCATGAGCTCTTTCCCTATACAAATAGCACAACAGATAAACAGAGAACATTATATTGTTTCTGACATGCTAAGCAAGAGGGCAACAGATCTAAACCTGTCAAGCTCTTGCAAAAGCTCTATTTCCCTTGAACTTGTCTCCTCTAAGTATTTTTCACGAGTATGTCTGATAAGCAATTTCTTTTGTCTGCGCACTGTAATTTCCTCCCTGAGCCTGGACCTTTCCCTATCAAATAAGAACACATTTTATAACTATAAGTCTATAAGTAAAAATGTAAAACTAACAGTACATCAGAAATGATCCTAGAATTCAAATTGGTGAGAAACAAGGATAATTTGCGAGGATCAAAGAGCTAAAGAATCTTATAAGGAATTAGAGCTAGGGCAGTTTATATGGAAGCTTATCGAGTAATTCTGAGAAAAAAAATTAACAAAACAAATATGTATTAGAACCTCAGTTCACCTCAGCAGACAATCCATGCTTCCACAGAAAGCTATATGTAGGCACTATTTATCTTGTAGTGGTCTTCGAAATGTATAATTAATTCATTATACCCAAAAGGAACGACCAAATCTAATCTAGAAAACTTGACTGCAAGGTATGATACTAATCTAGAAAACTTGACTGCAAGGTATGATACGATGCTGCCGCATGCTGACATGCCGACTGGGCAGGACCTCCTGTCCCTTATCCGTAGCCCCCTAAATGGCTTGCCAGGGCTTACTAACATGACAAAAGAATAATTCAGTTGAAAAAACTCAGGACTTACAAGGATCGTATATGTTCCCGGATTTGACGGAGCTGTTTATTAACCTCATTAGCATCCTTATGGTCTGAAAATGGAACAACATCATGACATATCCAAAGTACATCATTAATGAAAAGAGGCCTTAGTCATTAGTCTTACATGATGACATATCCGGAACCTCAGTATCCTGGGGATGTACAGTAAAGTTTTGAAATGCTCTCTCATTTTTAACAAGCTCCAATTCAATTTCCGCTTCCTCAAGTTCCTTAATGTGTGATTAACTAAGTGTCAGTATAAAGGTTTTCAAAACAAAGTGCTCAAAAGGAAATCCCTTGTTGCATTTCTAACCTGATATTCCTGATCAGTTCTGATTGAGAAGAACTCAAAGTATGACTCAACAGAGCTCAAAGAAGACATCACCTATGAAAGAGAGAATCAGATAATCATGAATTAAGAAAGACCGGTACTGAAAAGATTAGGAAATGCGAAAGTTTAATTGTTGGCAGCAACTTCTGGTAATAATTTTCTGCACAAAGAAACCTAATACAAGCACTGCAGTGGTGCCTATTGCTTACAAGCATTTGGTTTGCTGCATAATGAATGCATAAATAAACCACAACAATGGTAATTGTCATCAATAACTATTCATTTGGATAAAGTAATTGCACTGATCCTGTCATTGTCAAATTGTAGAGAAAGCTGATTTGCCCCAATCATGACATGTTTACTAATTTGTAAGTAGTGTCATCTATGTTGTTCAGTTTAACTGTGCAAGCACACTCAGCACTGTAAACTTATTTGAGTATAGAACTATAAACAGTGACATTTGAAGGCAGAAAATTAAGCAAGAAAGCAGAAAAATGCAACCAACAAGAGAGTGAAACATAGATATTTGAAAACGATCTATACAGAAGAGTATAACCTGAAGAATTGATTCACGAATGCCCTTAAAATCAGTGTTGACTGGTTTTGCAGCAGATTCCGTGATAAGTTCTTTTACAACCTAAGGGAATATGCATGCAATCAGTAGTCAGTTTTGTTTAAAATTGTTCTGAAGCTAAGGGAGGGATGGAGGGAGAGCTACAGTTTTAGCATCAGATTCACTTCTTAGCTGACACAGCGCTTGGCAGAGATCTTTCTCCATATCACCAAAGTATCCTAGTAAGACATCAGAAAATTAAATGCACAGCAAATTGGTAGTTATGCTTGATCTTGAAAGAATATATAACATAATTTACATGTAAATAAAAAAAATAGACTATTAAGCAGCATAAATTTACCAGGTACTGATGTCTGCATATTTTCCAGTTTTCTCCAAACACATTCAGGTATTAAAGCAATATCTTCAGGAGCAGAATAGAGACATGCCCTTGAAAGCAACAGCAAGGACATTCGTGTCAAATAGCCCTCTTCTATTGTATAAGAAAATTTTTCCGCGCCATTCAGGATGCTGTTACTGGATGCAAGAAAGGACCGCACATGATTTCTATCAACAAATGGAATGCATTCAGTAAGCAAAGCCAATGCATGCTTCCTTAATAGCATAGAAGAATCATAGAAAGCCAATGCTGCTACTCTGTCCCAAGTACGAGTAACCAAAAGCGACGTTACTGTTGAACCAGATGAGACTGAATTTTGCTTATAAGTAGTATATTCCGAATCAACTTTAGTTGTACCCGTAATAATCCTCCCAAGTTGCTGCAATGCAATAGAGCGCTGTTCTGGTTCAACATGACTTAACAATGTGCAGAAAAGATCAATCAGTGAAACCTCACTATTCTTAAGGTCTTCAATTCTGTAAGAAACCAATATTGATAACCATTTCTCTGTCTGAAGCCTCCAAGATATCCTAGGTGCATGATCGCAGAAGTGCTTGATCGCAGAAGACATGGCACTAAGAACATTATCCCAAGCAAGAACATTTGGTAGCCTAATTATATAATCGAGCATAACTGATGCTACCTGCCAACACTGCTTCTCCTGATTTACTAAAATGGTTTCTGCAAGACCTTGGAGAGCATTCTCCCAGTGTTTTTGTGCAAGATCAGTGGATATTTCAGTACCAACCCCTTGTTCGAAGCTACTATAGGTTATGTCTCCCTCAGCAATAGACTTTAGGCATTTTGCATATAGCAAACATTTTGCAATCGATAAAGATAACCTAGAGGTCAATTGATGGTGCCATTTCCAACAACCCTCAATAGATGGAGTAAGGTTTGACACAAACCTCTCCAGGGCACCACAAAATTCTTTAATACAAACAGGAAGTAGGGAATCAACGCCCTTTGAATTTCCGCCATTCTCATGATATTCTGCGGGCTTCCTCTGTACCTGCTCTACATTAACCTGTGCTTTCCTGTCACGTTCCACTATGTCATCTGGACTTATGGAGTTAGCAAACTCTGTAGACTGGTCTCTCACAGAAAGGACACTTATACCAAATAATTTAATATTCTGAACTAGTACAGTTTCACAACCATCAGTAAATGCCTGAAAGCCTTGTAGATAACTACATAACAATAATGGATCAGAACTGCCAAAGTCTACCCATACTAATAGGGAACCTAATATCTCAATCCTCCTCTTAAATGACAGATCAGTTAATAGAGAACCCAGAATGAATATGAGAAAGGGTACCTGGTTCTTGTTGCTAGGCGTATCCTCTGATTGTTTATTGAACCCGATTATTTCAAATAACTCTTCAAAACAAAGGAACTCAAAATCACTGCACTCAGTAATCTGGCCAGATACACTTCCATTATCAGTACTCTTCCTTAAGAAGTGCGAGATCATTGGCTTCATTAGACACAGCACAGAATCAAGGAAAGCTACATCAGTGTAAGAAGCTCTACAAAGTGACACAAGAATGTGCACCATTCGTGGCATTTCAGGAACAATAGCTTCCAAGTGCTCAGCGACAATTGACTCAAGTAGGTAGAACACAACAGCCTTTGCCTTAGCTGCAATATTCCCTCTTAAACAGTTTACTCCGTTTGCAAATGCAAGATGCTCCCTAATATTTTCAAGATAAGGCCACAGGCACATTTCAGAAAACCAACAAAGAATATCTTGCACTGCACTTTTGGGGAGACATTTTAACTGTAACCCAACAGCTTCCAAAATGGTTTGGCCAAATGCATCAAACTGTTTGCTCATACTGGGAAAGAAGAAATGTAGTTCAGGAAGTAAAATCTGAAAGAGTCTCATGCTTGGTTGTTCTGAGTCTTCTGACAGCAGAGGTTCCTTCTTAAGAAGCACAAAGTTATTGTGACCAGATTGTTCAATTTTATCAGACTTGATGTTCTGAGTTGTAACACCATCCATCAAAGAAAGCTCATCCGTGAAAACTGAAAGCAAATTAGTAAGCTGTGAGAAGTCAGAGGCGAGAAATAGCTGCTCATTTAAATATTCCTTCGCATAACGAGAGACTGCCATCCATCCCAAAAATCGAGGTAGCGGGCTAGAAGACCTGGAGAAATCTGATATCTTATGTATCCAGGCTGATGGAGTAACCAGGCTTTTAAAACGGAAACCATCTCTTTTAATGCTAAGAAGTTCTCTAGTATTATCACTACCTGATGAAGCCAGAACCAGCTTCTGGAGCAGTAACCAACGTCTTCGTAGATAATGTAGTTTTACTCTATCCAATTTCTTGTCCCTTGCATTAACAGAATTGTAAAGAGATACAAGCTTCCCATTGAGATCTTCCGCAGATTTTAATATAAGATCAATCACATTCTCTGGTGGACAAAATAGATCAGTTGCTGAGTGTAACAAGAACAACAAGCTCTGGAGGAGAATTTCATTAGGAGAGTGCCCTTTCCTTTGGAATTGCTTCATGATAAAGTGACAAAGCATAGCCTGGTTCTTTCTGACCAAAGTTACAGCATCAGCAAGGTGTCTAGCCTCTGGTGAAATTTCTATATATTGCTTGCCATCTTTGGTATCATCTGGATAAGGTTCCCCATCAGGTATCTTTCCCTGGTATTCACAATCAAATCTTGCTGCCTGCATGAGTAAATCCAGGACAGCTTTATCCCGTTTATTCTCCAAATTATAAATTTTCACGAGATCAATATCTTTAGCACGCATATGTTTTGACTCAGAGAAACAATTCCCTTGAATCAATTCTGCATGAATACGTTCAATTTCATCCAAAGATTCAGAACTAGAATGGAAATCCAAGAGAAAGAGTGGGTTAACATAGCATTCGGCGGCTAACAGAAAAGCATCTATTCCAGCATTATGGCCCTCAATTGCAGGTTCTTGTTGTGTGCATAGATTAAGTGCTAACCGCTGAAATTCTAGAGCTCTTAATTCACAGTCCTGATAGTTCACCAGCTGTAGATAATCAGCATGTGCATCATAGTAATCAGCAGCAATAATATTATCCAACTGAAAAAGGCCAGCTGATAATTTTCCATTACTTTTTGAGTCCTCTAGAAAGTTGTGGTCCAAATCTGTACTTACTTTCTCATGGTTTTTCCCTTCCAAAGTATTAGTCAACTCAGATAGCTCTAATTCTTCTGGAGCGAATAAAGAATTACACTGTTCAGTAATCTCTGCCCTGAGAATTGTTTCAGATGTATCGCGCCCATCAACATCTTCAGCATTACAGGAGTGCGGTGGACAGTTTTGAACTGTCAAAGGTATTTGATCAATCTCAGTCACTGAACTTTTGCACAGGTCCACGTCAGGAGGGAGTGGCATATGAGGATCCAAGGTAGAGAGAAGAACACTGCAAATCAAATCTAGATTTAGCATGCTTTACCAGCATACAAAATAGGTCTTTGCTAGAGAAATGCTTTCACGTATTAAGCCATCACTTGTATGTGCATGGATGCATGCTAAAGTCACACGGTTGAGACATTTTTACCAAGATCCTGCGATACATCCCAAGTCCTCTTTGGTTCAAACTTGGGTGCATACCTTCTTAATTAAAGAATTTTTTTTTTGAGGTATTCCATTTTTCTGAAAAAAAATGAAGCAGTTTGACTGCATGCTTCCTATGAATACATGAATTTTGTGACCAGAGGGAGTAGCAATTAAATAATGACAGTAGTATTCTGGTTCTCATCAAACATGATAAGTTAAGACCTATTTAATGGCAAATTTATGATAAACCTGTAAACATATAGAGTTCAACAACCTTGGGGCAACAGAACCACGACGCCATTCAAGTTCCAAAGAAGGGAGAACAGAGTGCCTCTTCACTGCTTCACGAATAATATTTAAGGAAATGTTGCAAGCGCGTGCTTGCTTCTCCAAATGCACAACAGAGACATCACCAAATGCCATTGCATCTTTCATGACACTTACAGAAGGATCAATAAAAGGATCTAGCATCTCCAGAATGAAAAGCAACTTATGCTTGACTACCTGAAAGTAGGTTAATTCACACCAATACAAGTTAAGGAGTATGTAAAAAAGCCACCAAGAGAAAGATCACTTTCAGGACGAAAAATGAGTTTACTTTATATTCTGTGAGAACATCATCCATATGACCAGATATGGCCAAAGCAATATACTTCAGTGCTGCACGAGAACGAGCAAGAGATTGGCCAACTCCCTGACCAATATTAAAAAAAAAATGATTCCGGCATAAATTGGGTAAATCATGACACAAAGCCTTGAAGTAACAAAACAAAACATCAATTATTAGGATGGTGGAAAGGAAAGACATTATAGTCATGGTAAAATACTCCTATTCTAGTGAGAAAACATGACCAATATTGTCATAATGTGATCATCATTGCGACATTGCTTGAAATACTGATTATTTTGTTAAGGAATATAGAGTTCTTCCATATAGAGTATTTCTATATATGCTATCATGTACTCCTATACATTGTGTCCTTGGGGCTAGTATTCAATATACAAGCAATATTCGTAACATATTCCATCTCAAATACAGGAAAGCATGTTACAACACCTTCACACAATAGTATATTTAAATGCCTTCTAAGAGTTTGGTGAACTAAATTGTTTATTTAATGGTAAAAAATTTCAATACAGAATAGTACATTGTGATTTATGCATGCACTAGGAACCTGGCAGGTGGGTGCAATCTGGTACAAGAATTTGAAAACAAGGCTTCAGGTGAATCACCTTGGTCAGGTACATATTTTTATCAAAACGCATGCCACACATGATTAATTTTTCCACATCAGTAGGTCACATGGGCCAATGCCTAGGAGGCGCATGTCAAAGCAAGCGTCAACTTCGGATTTGCAATAAATATTATCCTGACTTTTTTGACGTTTTGGCGTAGCTCCTCTTTTTACTTGATTTGTTATGCTCAAGATGCGGGGCAAGCACACTGACGGACATGGTCCATCACCTTGCACAATGCCATGGTGAGACAGACACCTTTGCATGTGCCATCTGTGATGCTGTCTATTCCAGAATGCAGAAGATATGCACAATTGCACATGCAACAAGGAGGTGACCATCTATAAAAATTTTAGTAGAAGCACACAACAGGAAGGGAGTTGCTGGGCTTGGGATAGAGTAGAGTACTAAAGGTACTGATCAATCACTTGATGGATATTCCAAGAGAAGAGTACTGTGGTGCATCCAGATCTTTCGTTGTGGACAAGAGGATCCAGATGACAGACTGAGCATATCTTCAGTCATTAAACGCAAAACAAAACTCCAGCCATGGGTACAAACATATTGCACCTGCCTGCTAAGTCTTCTTAACATGCGAGGGCAACTTACTCAATGTAGAAATATGCCAGATTACATGCATCAAAGGTTAACATGTATTACTCCATGCTAAGTAAATTTTTAACTCATACATACCTGGATAATATCTAGGAGATCTTCCAGAAGTTCAACGGCAAGATCTACCTGTTTTAAGAGTATACAAGGTTGTGAGAAAAATATGGATTGTAGAAATAAGTGTGGGAAAAATCATAAAGACAGACCTTTGCTGTGATCATGGGTACCCATGGTGACAATGGACCCCTACACAAGTCAAGCAAAACACAAGCTGCTTTCACCTAACAATGAAAACAAGACATGTCACTAATTTTTCGAAGAAATGAGATATTTTTATAGGAGAGAGTTATGTTACAAACATGTGATGACAGGTAAGATGAAAGATAACCAGCACAGGCTCTGAGAAGAGGATGAAGAACTGATGATGACACTGACATTGTAGCAATCTGCAGAAACAGATGACTTGAGGAATGATAAGTGATGTCAATGATGCATGAAGAAGCTAATAAAATAATACCAATCCAGGTACCTGAGAGAGAGCTTTATGAACATTTGGATGATTCCATTGGCTAAAACCACCATCAACCTGCTCAGCAGAACCAGGGCTAAGTGGAGGACGAAGTGCTACAGGAACACAAGAGAAAAAAGCATACTATCAATGACACCATTCAAGAAATGCATCTATGTTGTATGCTTATACAACTGCAGGAATACCCCCATTCTAGTTCGGGGAATGGTAATCAGGCAGCTGATAATCACAATCTTAAAGCCTCAGTCCCATGCCAACTGACAGGCCAAAGGATAAAATCCCAGAAAATACACAAAAAATGGCACATGCCTGCCATCACCTAGTGTAGAATAAGATATGAATGAGCATGTGGGAATATGTGCATTATTTGGTAACAAGTGTTCTTATCCAGTCACATTTTTTGGCCATTTGGATTGAAAGTAGTAATACGATGTTCCACTTAATACCTGGAAGAAGAGCTTGAACAAGTGGTAAGACAGACCACATGTCTGATTTTTTTTCAGCAAGCTTGTTACATAACAGAGGCTACAATTGCAACAAAGAGAATTTAAAAGGTGCTCTAGAAAAAAAAACAGAAAGTAAATGCAGTGTAACTGAAAGATATACAAAGAGAAGACTTAAGACAGAAAACCTGTGATGCAGCTGCATATAATACATGAAGAATGCCTTCTTCAACAGAAACAATATCCAAAATGCTCAAAATAGAGGCATCAAAGCAATTCTGTGATAAGCTAAATTCTTCTCCAAACAAACTAGAGTAGTCTGTACAAAGTACTAGGCAGGAAGCATCTCTTCTGCAAATTTCATCAGAGACTTGTCTAGAAAGCATGCCGGCATTATGTATTGACTCGTTTAACAATGGATCAGTCTCCAGAAGTTCTTGCAGGACCTTTGATGCCTAAGTTGAAAAATAAATAAATAAATATATATA
>CM002477.1:15545684-15557830 GCA_000325765.3 Leersia perrieri
GGGGGGGGGGGTGTTTGCATGCACATGCACTGCCAGGAGAACTGTAAAATTGCTCTTGTTATAAACCTGTCGATTAATTCCGTTGAGCAGCGGAAATATTATCTTCACAATTTATATGACATTTGTAAATCCAAACAATCATACAAAGGGATCGGAGGGAGTATCCAATAATTATTTTTTTTGAAGGGAAATCCAATAATTAATTCATGGATATACATATATCTTGTTTCCATGCATGCTAACTGCAAATGTGTCACGTACTCCATCAGTATCAGTTTGGTAGTGGTACACTGACCGGATTATGTCCAAATGTCATGGGTTTGGCGCATTGCATTTAGCTAAACCCTTGCTGGAGCTAGGAGCGGCAAGTGCAGTCGAGTGGAGTATAAGCTAACACACCACCAGACCAGTCTCCACCACCACCCGCGTCGATGCGACTCACTCACTATCACTAGTCAGTACTACCTTTTGACGCGCAATTTCGAATAAATAATCGACGCATGCATAATATATCGGTGTGGTGGCTGATCTCGTCAGGTCAGACGACCCAGCTAACATGGTCCTCAATACGGTACTTGTTGCTAGTAGTACTTAATTAACCTTTCCGGTAGTAACGCTCTCGTCTTCGACTTTAACTTCGATCCCCTAAAAAAAAGATTTCTAGGACGACTATAAATTCAAGTAGGGTTCAATAAGGTTCAGCTTCACAAGTTGATTGATGACTTTAGCCTTCATCCATCGTCGATTTTGCATCCAACGGATCATATAGAATATGCCTTTAATTTAAAACAAAATTGGTAGAGGATAATGCTTCATAGAATACAAAATCGATGGTGGATGGAGCTAAAGTCATCCTAAAAATAGAGTAGCCAAATTCCTTGAAGGACCATATAATCGTTCTAAAGGAAAGTAAAAGATCTCTTAATTTAATTAAAAGTGGTACCTAGCTTGTCTCTTTAATTAATAATTACTCCATCAAGAACTTGACTTAATTATATATGTATACATGCCTTAAGATTTTTTTATTTCATTTTTTGAAGAAGAGGAGGGAGATGCATGCACAGTTTGTTTAGTTGTATATATATTGTTCGAGGGAACTTTAGTTGTATATTTTGATCGATGATAGCTGCAGGAAGAGGGGTCCATGGAGGGTGAAGATGATCTGAAGATGGAATGGATCAGCTAGCTAGGCTCAATCCATTCCATCATCTGGCGAGTTAATACTACAAGATCAGCTTTGCCTGATTCCGGGTCCCATGCACGTGGATGCGCCGCTCCGCTCCGCGCCGACGATCCACGCGAGAGCTCTGCTCGCGTGACTTTTGTTTGGAAGGATCTGCGGTCTTAAATTCGCCTTCCTGTCAACCAACGAATATTTGCATCTGTCGGTGGCACACACACTGCATCTACTATACATCCATGCCAATTAATTTAGTACATCGGTTGATGCATGTGCCTGTCAAAGGACTTTTTTCCCTCAATATTTCCCCGACAACTCTTATAACGGTGTGCCTTTTCTTCATATTACTTCTTCACTCAAAAAAAAAAAAAAGAAACATGTCCATTTTACATACTTAGGCCTTGTTTAGATTCCAAAATTTTTTGAATAAAAATATCACATCAAATGTTTGAGCACATTCATGGAGCACTAAAGTGGACAAAAAAAACAATTGCATAATTTGCATATAAATTGCGAGATGAATCTTTTGAGTCTAATTACGCCATGATTTGACGATGTGGTGTTACAGTAAATATGTGCTAATGTCATAATGTCAGATTAGTTAGTCTTAATAAATTCACTTACACTTTACAGGCGAAATCTATAATTTATTTCATTATTAGTCTATTTTTTAATACTTTAAATGTGTGTCCGTAAAAAAAAATTGACCAAAGAACTAACCAGGGCCTTATACCTTTTATAATTAATTAGAAATGTGTTTAATTCAGACATGCATTTTTTGAGTATCTGTAGTCGACTTTTACAGGGTAGTGTCGCATAATGGTGGCGATGCTGCATTAATTAATTATGATTCAATAGTATTAATCATGAGAGATCAATTTCAGAGTAAAGATATTTGAGCAACACACTCAGAGACCAATAGAAGCAGTGCAGTCACACCCATGGACAAAACTGAATCATATTATACTAACCTAGTATATATAGTATATAGGTAGTATCGAAGACTTGACTAGAGACGACCATGACCCGTTAGGGATATACGACAACTCCCTCTCCCACGCCTTCGCCTTCAACCCCAACTCTCTCTCTCCCACCACCGTGTCCGTTGGCATTCCTGCCACTGCGCCGCCTCTCCTCCGTCTCCCCCTGCCACCACTCGGGCTTGCTGGCGCCGGTGAGCCCCCTCCTGTCCTCCCCCTCCCTCTCCTTCCCTGCCTTTAGCAGCGGCGGCTCGCACAGCCAAAGTCATTGTTGACGCCGGTCGCCCCCCCCGCCTACTCCAACTACCGCTGGCCTCCATCCCTGCGGCTTCAGCGGTGCCACTGCCGCCTCGCTGCCCACCCGTATTCACCATCCACCACCCGTCCGATCGCTGCCTCGACCATCCCTCTCAGCTGCTGGCGAACCCCCTCTTCCCCCTCCCCACCCACCCCACCTTGAACCTAATTACATGGCCGGGGTTCGGCAAAGTCGTCGCTGCCACCGTATCCCTTGTCAAAGAGGAATACGACACACCATTAGCTAGATCTTAACGGTTGTCATTAAAATCTAATGGCACACCTAATTGCGCTCGCGTCAGTGCCATGAGTCGTGTTTTGCATGCCGTGTCACCACGCGTCTGTCGCCATTTACGACAAACGAGCGAGTATTAGATAGTTAGATTTTACGATATATCAACTACTAGAAACTATCCACATTTATCCCCTGATGGCACCTCAAAACAACATGGTGCACATATGATATATTCAACTTGGTTCCAATATTTCAGTGATGTATCCTCCGTCCGCGGCTCACCGCCTCTTCCCATTACCATGGGCTTCTCAGCTCTGGCGTTGATCCAGTTACCCCAAGTCTGGTGGTGAGCCATGCTGCATCCCAAGCACCAATCCATATCCAACTGGGCCCGAGCATGCTCATGTGCGATGAGTAAGCTCGAGCTTTTGGTTGGTTGGTGTATTTAGTCGATTTGTGTTCGATTTTAGGATATTAATACATGTTTGGCATAGCTTCGGATTCCAGATTTTTTTTATCCATGGATCAAGATCCATATAATAACGTTGATAACTCTCTTCATCAGGACAATATGACCGTTATGCTTATTACTAACTTATTAGAGAGAAGTATATAACTGAGTTCTATATTAGAGGTTGAGTCGATCATTAAAAAAAATAGGCAAGTGCTAGGGAGATGAAACTAAGTTAATAAATATGTTTCATTAATAAATATTGCATAGACCTTGTGTAGGAATTCATATAAATGAATCATTCTGTTCTTGTTTTAGATGACATACAAATTTTAAATTATTTTAATTTAACTTCCAAACTCCAAATCTAGCGCAGATCTATGACCGGATCTTACAAACTATGCCAAAAGGCCTCATGGAATATGGAGAGCCTATTGGTGAGTGCGATTGAATATGGGAAGTGAGTTTTGTGAAGGGGTTGGCTGAATGGATATGAAAAGAAAATCCCCAAATAGTCTTAAGCTATCATCATCTATCTACCCTGCCATATTTTAGCCAAAAATATTACTTATATATGGAGAGAAAAAGAGAAATATGAGCCAAAAAACAGTTTAAGGGTTAAATGATCCAAAGAAATAGATTTGGGAAAGTTGATTTTTTTTCAATGAATACATGGTATATAAGCTAGCTAGTGAATTAATTAGCGTGCCACTGGAAATTAATTGGTTAACTAAAGAGATGATTCTACAACCGACCATCATTCTGCATGCAAATCTTTGGTAACCTGTCGCCCTCCCTCCAGTTGTCCCGGTCGGATCTAGATTAGTGCATGCAATCGCATTATTTCAATCTGGCTGCTGCTGGGCTTGCTATTGCTACTGGAACGAGCAGTGCGGGTGCGTGTGGACAGGAGCTAGCACTATAAATACATGTGTTAGCCTTTTCCGTTGTGATTAAGCAACATGAAAATTACTCATGTCACAACAAAACTATTGCTATTTACTAGTTGAAGTGTAAGTGAAGCTAGCGAACAAGCCGGTACGGTACCTACAACTATATACAAGCTTCGATTCGTTTTTTTTTTTCAAAAAATTGAGACGCTTCAAATGCTTCCACATATTAATGTTGGGAACCCTACTTATTTAATTTAGACTCACATGGGTGGCACTGTACGTCTTCCTCGTTCATTTTGCATCCCTATTGGTCGAGTTTGTTTCCCCTTCATCCAATGGGCCGGCTTACAAAAGGGTTTAGGGCTTGGTTATAGATGAAACAATTAGAAATCATTAGCTACATTATCTTTGCAGATAAATATAATGTTGCGCTAGCACATCCTGACATCCGCTACGAACTAGACATGCACGTGTCAAGACCTGGACATGTGGGTTCATAGCTAAAAATAGCTATATATTGAGAGATACAATATATAGCAAGCTCTTGGGAATTCTGCACGTGACTCCATGTCCGAAATAGTGATCTCAAGTGCAAAAAATCTAAATGTTTATGTGGACTGAAGTATTGCATTTTATCAATATATGTATATATACTTTCATCACCAGAAGGATGCACTAAAAAATTAGCTGCCACATATCGCAGAGACAGTTCAGTCATCCATGCTCATGCCAGTACCAGAGGTAACTTGCCATCGTCAAGAGTGGTGATTCACTAGCTAAGCTCCACGAGGTGAACATCCAAACTAGGTGGTGACAATGGTGGAACAGCATAAACATTACTATCTCGGCCGGTAGGTTCAACAGCTTGCAGTATTTTCCTGGCAGATGCCTGAGAATTAACTGTGATGAATTTTCTAGATACCTTTTCTATTTTCGTACCGTTTCTGTTTAGAGCATTGTTTTCCTTCAACGAAACCTTATCATTGACAAGTGATTGGGAAGCTGCAATGGAAGAAGTGAAGACACCAGACTCACGCAAACCTTGAACAATTGCCTAACAGGTGAGGGCACACATGTATGTAAGCATCAAATAACAAAAAAATGAGACTATAATGTCTGGAAATAACACCATGATTGTTACGCACCATTGGAGTGTATATGCGAGTCAGCACTCCTTTCCTGAGAAGCTTTAGATTGAGTTGCTTATCATTCCACACAACTCGTTCATTGTACCTACAAAAAGGGCAAATAATGCAATTACCAGGTATTCGGTATCAAAATAATTGCATAGAATAATACCAGCTAAAGGATCTATTTGGATAAGAGGGGTTTGGAGCAAAGTTCTTGTTAGTTTAAATGTTTGTGATACGTATCGACAATTCAACATATAACGCCAGAAATTTGCAAAAAAAAAAGGTAAACGTATGAGATCATGTGAAGATCAGAATTAACAAATTAAAAATTAGAGTACAATATTATTGCAGGAGCTATAGAAGCTAACAAATTTCTTTATCAGGTGAAATCACAAGGACAAAAGATCACAAAAACCATAAAATGTATATAAGAGAACTTGAAACTTACCAGCGAAGCATTTCCTCTTCACTAGCAGTTGAGGCGATTATAAAAGCCTGTGTAGCAAATGCTGAAGTTAGACGTAAGTAGAGACAGTCTGACGCAGGAAGCAGCATTACCAGTATCCTAAGCAAAGATTCAGAGAGGCAAAGAGAGACTACTGCAAAGAAAAGTAAGAAACAAACAACAAAAGACATCACTAACAAAGTATATCATATATTACTTGCAATGTGATGTTCCAATAACAAACAATCAGGATGGAAGGTATTTAGCGTTTTGCTTTCAAAGGAATGACTTTGCTTTGATTTCCCTGTAGTCAGAGCAAGGAGTAAAGCACTCTAGGATCCTGCTTTTCTACAAAACTTTATATCCCAATATTTGTTTGTTAACCATTGAATAGGTATAATCCCAAAAGCTATAACAACTCTGGTCAATGGTTCCCTTACATAACTGAATGACCTTCCTAAAAAAGTAATTCCAACCAGATCATTTGATTTAAATTGGTGCTAGCCGTGCAGGGTTCACCTATCATATGAATGGAAAGGAGCTCAAATAGTTCAGTTAAAGTAGTATTCTTACCATCATTGGTTCCATATTGTAGACTCACTTTTGTTGTGGATTTAGAAACACTAAAGTGAGACACGACAACATCTTGACAATCTAAAGTACTACATACCAATGGTTGATATGCTTCCAGGATAGAATGGATGACAAAAGAAGATAGATCATAGTATACTTTCAAATGTTATAATACCACTTTAGAATTTGTTAGTATTATGGGAAGTTAAAAACTGCTGCCAACTGCAATTGCTTTTTAAAAAATAGATACATAGACATCTTACCACATTAGCGATGGGCCAATACCAAGAACTAAGCAAAAGGAAGTAGGAAAAGAGAGTTATATTTGTGCTGCAGTACAGCTCTACAGAATTGTATTAAAACAGAGAGTTGTCAGACAAGTTCAATTCGGATGCAGTCGGACAGTCTAGCGGGTAACACATAACTTTATTATAGGTGTGTACATTTATGCATTATTTTTGTATTATGGGACAGCACACTTGCATTCCTACCTAAATGAAACAAGGATAGTAAGATTAGTAAAGCAAAAACAACACAATACAAACAGAAGAAATACGATAACACAATTAGATATTACAAGATCCACAGTTTAATTCTCTTGATTCTATTTATTCTTTTAAATGACAAATAACTCTATAATCATAAATCTTCTTGCAAATAACCAAAAATATCAAATAGATTACTAAGTGACGTGATCGCCAACAATAGCAATTAGATTTCGTACAAATCACGATTCAAAAATAATGTAAATGTTTCGAAAAAGGTCTTGTGCCGATTAAGACCTAAAAAAGGATACTATGTTTACACGATTTAGATCCTAGGAAGAAGTGGATACAGTTGGCCTTCAGCCTTGATCATAAGACATTATTTGTAAAGCCATAGAAAATAAAGAAATTTATGTTACTTCTAACTAATATGTAGCCTGACTCACCGCTCTGTCGAAATCCAACATGAAACATCTTTTCACATCATCTTTTGTGGGTTTGCATCCACAGCGATCACGTCTAGATGTTAAGTCTGAAAATTTGGTGTACGTATAGTGCAGAACTGCAGCCTCCTCCAACTTGATTTCACTGTTAGTCATGCACCAACAATATTGTTAGAACTAAATCCCTAGCAATGCACATTATGAAAAACATCTCTGTTACGGAGCACCTTACTTTGGGCTCTTCGCATAATTATGCCATCTGTGTGCACCATTTGGGCGCAGATGATCTTGAACTCGGGCAGCAGATTTTCCATTACCATAAGTGAGAAAATAGTTAGGATTTCCACGCGTTGCTTCCTTATACATGCCAAAGTAAGTATCTTTTGGGAGATGATCATAGTTCTTCTTGAACATTGATACCTGGTAAGACATTGGTGCAATGTTCTCAGACACTGATCATGATGACATTCCAGAAAAAAAATATAGAATGTGAATGTAACTTCATTTGCCGGTGATTACTCATTATTATGCTAATTGATGAATTATGCAAATAAGCATCATGATTAGTTGTTAGCTGTATATGAGAGGTATACCTCAGATGTCAGGATACTAGAGATCTCACAAGATGGGGGCAAGTTGCAAAAGCCAAGCATTATGGTTTGTGGCACATAGCCCCTAGGTTTTTGGTCTTAAGATTCCAAAAACAACACCCCTCATTTTAGTTCCAAATAATATACTACGTAGCATACAATCTATGAAAAGTTAAATTGTTGATAAGTCGATTACTTGATTAAGACGATCGGTTTATGTTGGTTTGGACATGATGTGTCAAAATTGGTAAATAAATAGTCAGTGTTTTCTGCAACATCATAGGGATTTCTGGAATCTATTCATTATTTTCATGAAAGAAAACATTAGAAAATGTCAAATGTCACAAAAACACTCATTACATTGTTGTGCTGACAATTGATTTGTTCCATACATCAGAGAACTAAGATTTCTCTATTTGCTTTTGTTTCTTTTTGGGCAATTCGTTAAAAATGGCTAGGTCCCTGTCCAGTATATAGTAAAAAAATGTTGTTATTTAACATGCAGAATTAGTGCACGAGTGTCTGGAATGGAACAAGTTACAGTGCTGTACTTGTGGGAAGCAACTAGCATGAGATTGCATAAGATACAATTTACATAGTGAGTCCAAATCTCTACTATTATAAAAAGGAAACTTGTTTCCATGGTACTAATTTTCGTCTGTTGTTTAAATTGAATCGGTCTTTTACGCATTGTTTTGCCTTGTCCGACTCCGTGGATCACTCTCATGATGCGGTTAATTAGGAAATGGAAAAAACAGGGAAGTCAACTGGACATGGCGTCCATGGCCCATGAACCTGTGATTGAGTCACATAAAAGCCGCATGCCTCACCTGCCCTGTTATTATAGTCATCCCTAATCCTTGTGCAATAGACTCGTGGTGAAAAAAATTCCATATGTTCTTCCATTCTAAGATCTACACAATGCATATATATTTACCTACTTAACTACATAATTAGTTACTTGATTTTCATTAATTATAGAAACATAAGAATTTACTGTATTTCCTTATAAGAGCATATGTGGAGATATATTTATGAGGGGTGATTTTTTTTTTATCTATCCTTCCATTCTAAGATCTACACCATGCATATAGATTTACCTATTTAACTACACAATTAATCACTTGATTTTCATTAATTATAGAAACATAAGATTTTATTGTATTTCATTATAAAAAACATACGTGGAGATATAGTCATGAGCATATGGTCTCCTTTTTCGACCTCGGGCGGTCACTTCGATATTTTCCTTTCTGACTACAACCAAAGTCTATGTTTTCGTTTCCTATCAATCATGTTACCTAACCAGATGAGCTATACTCACTTCGCATGAGTAAATTTATTTGATATAATTAAAAGCTTCGTTCACCCGTTGCAATGCGCTGGCAATTTGCTAGTGATTGAATAAATGGGAAACATATCGAACCAATGACATATCAAATGAACCCTATGTCTTTACCTCGCTGAATGGATCTTTTATATCATCTCGTTCGATGCTGCTTTCCTGAAAAAAATTACTATGAGAAGTTTGACAGGCATATGCAAAACAGTGTTACACTTGACTTAAATTGAACTTACATAGTTTGGAAAGATAACCATGTCAACATCACCAGGGACCTCAGCTAACAAATGTCTAACAGAATACTCAGCACCTCCACCAGGATATAGTAATTCATCAGTATCTAGATGTATGATCCAATCCATGCCAGCATCCTTCCATGAAGATAGAACACAAACCATGTGAACATAAACTAGAGAATCAAATGATTTTACACAGCTAACTATATATGCAAAAGCTAACAGGAGTTCATTCACGTAATATTTCTAGTGAGTGACAATATGGGAATTGACATACCCGAGCCATTACAATAGCCATCTCCATGTTGAGCGATTGTTTCACAAATAATTCATAGTTGCAAGGTTTGTAGAAAAAACTTGCAAGCCAGGTTTCGTTCCAGATTCGACTGCAGGTCAGGCAATTAAAAACATCAGAACGATATTTGTGACTGGATTCCAGTTCTATCTCCTAATAGAAGATTTCTATTCCATTATGAAACTTTTTATGGCTAATGGAAAGCTATATTAGCATTAGCAGCCCAAGAAAATATCAAGATATATGGCATGTCAAGTTAAAATGACGTATCTCTCACACTGCACATCAAAATTGAGGACTGTAATCCATCAAGTTCAATTGCAACACTATGTCAAGTAGAACCTCTACCCCTGCGACAGGGATAAGTAACTGCACCCTGATTGGCTACATGATGTTAATTAGCCCGTTATTAATATAGTTACACATGGCATCCCTGGTCCGTAAAAGGCTCTTTCATCCATCACTATTATCTCAATTTTGTATGGCTCCTTCAGTTTACAAAATGAAATGATTTCACTCCTTCAGTTTATGAAATGAAAAAAATCCTCATCTGGCTGGTAGCAGATGATAGCACAGAAACAAAAATAAATAAATAAATAAATCTAATACTAGAAGGCAATGGAATGAGACAAGCTGACCTCCGGGCTTGCTGCTCCTCAAGTTCCGGAGTCCTGTACACCACCTTCACCCCCTGCCGCCACACAACACAAAAAAATAAATTAGCCTGAGAATTGGAAATCGAATAAATCCCATATGAGGTCACCCACAGGAATGGACTCGAGAACCCCCGCAACTTGGGGCTTGGCTGCCTTGCCCTCGACGAAGAGTAGGAATTGAGCGATGCCGACGACCTTGTGGTAGAAGAGCCACGGGAGGATCTGGTCCAGCCCGGCGGAGGTGCTCGTCTGGACGCACACCTGAAGGCAAGGAGCATGACATGAATATTCACAATTTCACATCACACGGCAGGCAGGGAGGAATGGCACATACCTTAGGGTGGAGGGCGGCGTGGGAGTCGAAGGGGAAGGACCAGCCGCGGAGGTAGGGGAAGGAAGGTCCAGAGGAGGCGGTGAGGACCTGGGCGCATGCGGAGGAGGAGGAGGAGGAGGAGGAGGAGGAGGAGAGGAAGGAAGGCGGCGTAGGATCAGTCATGCCGGGGAAGGCGTGGGGAGGCCATCGCGCGGTGGGATCGTCGACGCCGCCACCGCGCCACTGCAGAACGAAGGCCAGGGCGGCGAGCGCGAGCGGAAGACCCGTCAGGAGGAGAAGCAAGTACCGCCACGCCGCGCCGCCGCCGCCGCCGCTGGAGGGGGCCTGAGCCTGCGGCGGCATCGGGAACGTAAGGACGATTTGGTCGGTGCCGCCGTCCGTCTCTCTCGTCTCGCCGCTTTGATCCCTCTTTGCTTTGCCCTTCCTCAGGATTGGATGGTGGTTACACAAGGACAGCCCATCAGAAAGTCCAGTTGTACCAACAACCTCTAGGCCCAGTACTACGACTTTCTCCGGATTCGATGGGTACACAAGGACAGCCCAGTACAAGCCCATCAAAGTCCATTTGTACCGACATTCTCTAGGCCCAGTACGTATATCCACCGACCAAGACTTTCATCCCTTTTGAATTGTAATGTAGGAGAATGTTCATAGCAATGCAAATATAAAACAGAGGCTTATAAAACACAGTAAATATATATGGATGACCATTTGACAGGAAAAATGTACTACCTCTATCCCAAAATACAATAACCTAGGAGGTATGTGAACACGAGCATGCCTACATACATTATTTTAGGAGGGATCAAATCCCGTTGCTATATTATAGGACGAAGGGAGTAGGAATTAGAGGAGAGAGAGATCCATAGGAAATTATTTGAGAGGTTGTGGCTTTTGGAAAAATTCCTCCAAAATGTGCATGCAATCATCCCCTCCATAGGAATCTCCAACCCCTTGAGCACCGTGAGAAGGGAGATGATGTCCGTTAGAAAAGTCATCCGTGCCGTAGTCGCTCTTTTTCATGAAAAACATCCTTTTTTTAATAATAACTCAACTAATTACATTGAGATGACAAAACCATATAACTCTGGAAAAAACATATAACCGTAGTTGTGCGTCTCACAACTTCTATATCTATTATCACTAAGTGTAAATTTTATTTTTTATAACACGTGTTGAAGAACGAGCTCCTCTAGCAGGACAAAGGAGTACAAATGATTGGGCTGTTAGCACGGGCGGAACAAGCCTAGGGCTACTAGAGCTAGGGCCCTAGGCTTGGCTCCAAAAACTCCATTTTAATCCTCCAAGAATTGACTAAAAGATTTGAAGATACATGATTCCTAGCCAAAATGTTCTAGCTGAGCCCTAGACTTGCAAATTCTCTGGTTCTACCCATGGCTGTTAGTTAAAGGTGGGGGTTTTAGCAAGTGCAAGCCACGCCGAGGTGTAATGACCTGCTTCTATGAGTACTAGGTGCTGGGGCGCGCCAATGGCGCGCCGCTTGTATGCAGTTGGTTTTCACGTGAGCGATAATTACTGTTAGCACGTGGTAGTATTTTGCCGGAGACGTAGGATGCG
>CM002478.1:1261-12346 GCA_000325765.3 Leersia perrieri
GTCTGGACTATGAACATTATCTTGAGCCTGTTTGGTAACAGGGGTCAGCTTGAATTGATGGAGAAGTGGTATGAGAAATTTCGAGGCTATGGAATCGTACCAGAGACTCGCACGCTCAATATTCTCATTGGCGCATATGGGAAGAAACGGATGTATGACAAGATGTCCGCAGTGATGGAGTACATGCGCAAGTTAGCGTTTCCATGGACCACTGCAACATTCAACAACGTTATTGACGCATTTGCTGAGGCAGGCGATGCAAAAAACATGGAGCACACATTTAACCAGATGCGTGCAGAGGGGATGAAACCAGATACAAAAACCTTCTGTTGTCTCATTAATGGGTTTAGTAATGCGGGTCTTTTCCATAAGGTGGTTGGCATGGTTAAGCTGGCTGAGAGGCTTGATGTGCCAATGGATACATCGTTCCACAATTCTGTTCTTGCGGCATGCGTCAAAGCTGAGGATTTGATGGAGATGGAGAGGGTCTTCAGGCACATGAAGCAAATGCAGTGTGTCCCAGATGCTACAACATACTCCATATTAGTGCAAGCTTATCACAAGGAAGGAATGACTGACAAGATCTATGGTCTGCAACAGGAGAACCCGACATTGGTTCCAACTGACCTTGTCCATGTGTAACAGACCTTAAGTGCCATCATGATAGTATTTACTTTTCAGAGCACTGAGCACTCAGTTTATTTTCTTGTGATTAGTTCATCTGTTATCTGTAGAATAGTAAACATGAAACAGTTGTGCACCTCATGGCCTGACTGATATATAAATATTAGATCACATTCACAGGATGTACCTTACATTTTATCATGCATGTTTGACTAAATCATGATACTTTTGCAATTTGCATAGTTTCTTGGTTTTAATTCATGCTTATATCCAGGTCATATACTGTACAATAATAAAGAAGACCTTACCTGTATCATGAGCTAATAGGGAAATTCTTTAGAGCAATAAATATGCATCCATGGTAATTCTGTTGCTTTTTTCACCCATTTCATTGGCCTATTAGGTTTAGTCAGGATTATCATTCACAATCATTTTCTGACTCAAAATTTTAAGATTGTCAGATTGCACTTACAAAGATATGTTTCCCAATACAAAATGTGGTTCTTGTGCCCTTTTTATCAACTCTTTGCCATATTAAAGATTATTGTAACACTATATGTATCCAGTTTTGACCTTGAATTTACCTTGCACAACTTATGTCATGTTCCTGCAGGTTTGGTGTATCCTCAATGATAAAATATCTTTTTGAGGCACTCGTTACAATATGCAAGTTAATGGTATATGCATGGGCATACTGTGTGTAGTGGCGCATGTTTCTGACCGATTTTGTAGAAAGTTAATGGATCATTTCCTTAAGTTCACTGCCCTTTTTTTCTTTTCTTGGAAGTAGTATTATTCACAATGCGTCTTGGAAATGGCTTTTCATTGTCAGTAGTTCTTCCGTAACTCATTGGATTTATGTACAATGTGTTATCTGCATTGAACTTGCCTTAAACCCTAAAACCCTTGTCTAATAAGTGTAAGCTGTTAGGATGGCTTGAGATTCGGTTTTTGTTTGCCAATCTTATTATTGGGCTATTGCCCCTCTTCCCAAGCTAGATGAATGCGTGTGCTTACAAAGATATGTTTTTAGTATAAACTATGGTTTTGTGATGTACTGACGTTTTTATCAATTTTATGCTTGGTTTTGTGATGTACTGCCCTTTTTTATCAATTTTATGCCATATTAGAGAACATTAGACCACCATGTGTATCAAAAACCACATGCCACTTCCAGCTCATGTTTTGTGCACTGCCAGTGCTACTTTGCTCTTTTCCATTTTGCTTTGTTATGGATGATTTGGTGTATGTATGTCGCTCTGCATCTATGCCTTCCATACTGAACAGTAGTTCAGATGTTCAGTCATCTTAAATATGTACAGTTCATATTGGCAGTTCTTTTTTCCCCCTTTTCAGGTATTCATATTAGGCTTGTCAACAGGCAAGCTACATAGCAGGTAGGGTTTAATGGTAGAGATAATGAATGTTCAATTGGTATTGAGGATTTTATTATCCAGTGGCAAGCAACATAGCAGGTTTGGTCTATCCTTCCACTTTTGTTTGCTGTTTGGTCAGCTCATTATTGAGCTAACCAATGTCAAACATAAAAAATCAGAGGGAGTATTAAATTTTAGCTATTACAGTGATTCATCCAAATATTTGTAATTTTTTTGTCGTGCCCATTTTTCTCTATGCAGTAAACTGCATATTTGAGAAGGGCCTAATAGGATTGTTGTATCTTGAACTGACTTGCTCTCTGTTTGGGTGCCAGGATTTCCAAGAGGAGATTTGTAGAACAGGTAACTGCTTGTAAGGCATTCACACTCTTCCATTGTCATTTCAAATATTGTATACAAGTTGGCAAAACATTGTTTTGGATTAGCAGACACTTGGGTTGTCTTGGACATGTCCTGTTATCTCCCTTTCTCCAGCAAATGCTGAAAGCATTTTACTTTCTTTTCTTCTTTTTTTTTTACCTTTCAATGCTTAAAAAAGTCATTGATATAGATTCTTTTATTTATCCTTTCTACATGGATCTCTGTGGTCAGTTTGGTCAATTTATTTTATTTTCTTGTACATTGAGTCTGTTTTATGCCCTGTATAATTTGGTTTTGACAAAGTGAATTATATTAAGAAGTTCACAAAAATCAAAATTATCTCCATACACACTTGTACATCTACAGGAAGCATTTTTTAGTGACAAATAAACTTGAGGGTGTAAATTAAAACTGATATCCACTTCTACTCTCTGCCTCACCCACGCCTTTTTAAGTATGATCGAGTGGAAATTAAATCGGTAGATTGGTTTGATAGGATAGCGGTCTTAATTTGTTGAGTGTAAACTTCAAGTTATTAGTGGTGCAGTGCAGAGTTGGCATAACACACTCCACTCCTAGAGAGTTAAAACATGGTAATGACAATATACAGTAGGCACAAAGGAGCACAACATTTGAGCTGTGAATCCATTACTGGTGCTGTGTTAGGTTGATTGAGAGGAGTGTCCATAGTTAGAGCACTGTAGATGTAGGCATGTAGATTACAAGTGAATCGCATCATCAAATAGTACATAGTACTGTGTTTCTGGTATTGTCATCATGTGTATCTCAGTACAGCAATGGCTTGCTTGCCTTGTTGAGATTAGTTGTTATTATTCACATTGGAGTAATATCTCTAACGCATTTAAAACAATTGGATTGCATATACATATATGATATACTACGTTTTTCCACCACCCCTTTTGACAAGCTACCTATCATCGCATCTCATCCACAATTAACTTTGGCGCTTGTGGGTGATGCAGAAGAGTCGGCATGCTCAATACTCAAGGAGGAGAGGAGGCCAACTGAGCCCTCTGCATGAGATCTTCAAAGAGGCGCATTGCTTCACAGTCAAGTCCTCCAGCAAACTGCACCATGAAGACAAGCAGTTCAAGCAAGTGAATTAGCGCACCAAATGCCATGATCATCCGTCAGCTTGGTTTCTGATGACTATTACCTGGTGAACCCTGTAGGCGAAACGCACACTCTGAGCAAGCAGAGCCTCTCCTCCTGTTTCCCTGTCCAGTTCCTTGAGGGATCTCTTCATGTACACCTTTGCAAGCTTGAGTGATGCCAGCCTCATCTGCAGACCACAAAATGGGAGTTGATGCCTGCCTCAACAATGATCATAAAGAAACCAAAATGAGAAGATGGCTAGTACCTTGGAAGCAATCCCTGAATCAAGCATCCAATCAGTGGGTATCCTCAATTCTTTGTAGGACGGCATTGCCGAGCTCCTCAGATTCACCAGTCTGGCCATGCTCTTCTCCAGCCTGACATCAATTTCACAAGTGTGTCAATTATACTTGAGGAAGCAAACTAGAAGCGACATATTTCGTCATAATCACATCTTGCATCTCAAAAATATCAGATTTTGATCTTAATTTTGAGATATAGTATATACTTATGTTGCAAGGCTGATGTCTTGGTGAGAGTAGCCTCACAGGAAACAAGGGTGGTAATGTCATCGGATTTAGAGATCTGTGTGAGAACAGAGTTGAGGTGGCGGTATTCAAAAGTTGCCTCCCGGAGTGCATCAGCTTTTCTCTCCGGCCAGCTGAAGTGCTTGAGGACAGCTGTCTCGTCAGACTGAAATGGGGCAATAAATCAATCAATAAAGGAGGAAGCAATAGAGGAAGAGGAAGGGAATTCAGAAGAAGTAGAATGTACTTGCCAGGGTTGATAGGCGTTGGTCCAGCGAATCCACAAAGGCAAGCACTTGCTCAACATTGGAGTAGGTAGTTTGGTGAACTTTGGTGATGAGATGGTTAATCAACCCTGCTTTTGATTCCACGTCTGCTTTGATCTGCGTCGAGTAATCCTAATTAGGTGAAGGAGATTTATCTATGGTACTTAATGGTGGTAACATAGTATCAATGATGACAGACAGACCAACCGACCGCTAACAAGTGCGTGGAGCGGTTCTGCAGCTCGCCAACAAAGCTGGAGGTGGCGGTGTTGGTGGTGGTGGTGGTGGTTGTGAGGGACAGGGACTTGTACATGTCCACCAGAGCTGTGGCCTTGGAACTTGAAGCATTCAGCCCTGGAGGTCTTCTACTGCTGTTATTGTTAGGCTTAGGAGGTGGTGGCGGCGGCGGCACAGGTACTCCTTGTCCTTGGGGAATTCCTCTACTAGTGGGAGGGGGAGGGGGAGGCGGAGGAATACTACTACATGCTGCTGCTGCTACCAGCTGCTGCTGCTGCCGGAGCTGAGCGACACTGTGGTGTGCTACGGCGAGCTGCTGCTCCAGCTCCTCGTTGCACCGCCGCAGCCTCTCCACCTCCCGCCTCAGGGCCTCCAATTCCGAGTCTGGTTTCTTCTCCTCGCTGTTGCCACTCACCCTTGCAGCTCTCCTCGTGCTCACGGCGGCTGGCCTATCCTTAGCCGGAGGCACTGCGGCTGTTGTTGATCTGGATGCCCTCATCATAGGTCGCGTGGCCACAGAGGCGCCACCGCCGCTGAGCACCTGATGCTTCATCTTTGGTTGATCTGCATGCATGAATTGGTGCTTTAATTGGCAAACCGATGGATGGATCATGGAAGACATAGTAGAAACACTCTTCTTTAAATACAGCAGCAAATGTTGCAGACTGCTGAAATGCTTAGTATAATCGTACCTAGCATTGGATGCTGAAGCCTGTTATAATTATAATCTCCAAGAAAAAAAGGATTAGGATTATAACCAAGCCATTGGTTAGTTAGATTTTGGGCAAGGCGTTTGACAAACAGGCTGGAGCAGCTGGAGTATAATACTCTTTAGCCCATGTGACAACCACCTACTTGTTTAACCAGGTGTACGTATGACCAACTGAATTTAGTACTGACTACATTATATGCAAGAAAAATGAGGAGAAAGCAGCCAGAGTCTAGTTGTTATGCAATGATGGAAAACTACAAAGTTTCTAGCTAGTGAACATTTTTGCCACTGTCCGTTGGAATAGATTTTGAGTTGTACAGGTTAAGTTCACAAACAAGTTGTAATATGATGTCTTGTGTTCTTCCTTGATAACTGACTGAACGAATCTTGTCAGTTCTGTACTTTAAGCAATGGCACTACCACTAAGTATAATTTTTCATCTCCCTTGCATTAAACAAAATTGAAGTTACTTGAAGAAAAGGTAGAAGATATTCGATGAAGATCATCCTCCAAACAAAAATCACAGTAAGGACATGCAAGAAGGGCAAATACTTGCAAGAGATCATACTTATATTGCCAGAAACATGGACAAAATGAAGCACCTGAATTTTGTAGGATGCCAGACAAACATCTCCAATGGAAATTGATGTGAGACCAGAATAGACAGTGAGTCGATCAGAGATGCTGCTACTTATAGGCTTGTAGCTGGCGAGAACAAACTTCTGGAGGCTGGAGCTGGACAGTGGGAAAGTAGGTACACATTTGGATCACTTAAACTGACGCCCCACAATTCATCAATCCTATATTTATGAAAAATAATGCTAAGCTAGGTAGCTCTTGGTGGAATGTCCCAATAGCCTCCCTACCATGACTTGCAACCAAACCAACCCAAGGATTCAAAAGGACCGAAAGTGCAGAGCATTGTTAAGTGTCAGTCCACAAATTCTTCAACTAGTAATCCATTCATTTTCTGAACAAAATATACAACTTCTTTCTGATCAAATATATAATGTTTTCATGTTCAAAATATTAGGTTTGGCCTTCAATTTGTTCTGATCCCTAGTGTAGCTAACCCTGACTTTCAAGACATGGCTGTTTTTCCCAGACTGACCAGCAGAACTTTAGCTTAACCGAAAACTTGCAGGTCGCTAACATGTTTCCTACCCATTGGTTGTCAGCCTGTTCCATCGGACCTACTATAGTATAGCAAGAGCAAAACATCGGCTATGTTTTCTTATACTTGTCTTAAAACATTGATTTCTATTTTAGAGTGGTTTTTTAAAGTAGTCATTCTTGTTTCTAATCAATCTAAGAATCATTGTAATTCACAGGTATTAGCCCTATAAATTTTTGTAATAATTGGTTGTAGTTTTCTTTGAAACAAAGGCTGGAATGAATTCTATTATTAAAAAAAGACACCCAGAGAACAGGTAGGTTTGTGAGTACTCACTCGATCAGTAGATATGTTGAGGGAAGCAACTGAAAGCAAACACAAGACTGGTAGTGCTATTGATTTAGTGTTGAACGCTTGCTGAGTTTCAATCATCTGGAACACTCGGGTCGTGTGACTACTGTTTTAATTCGGGCGCCTGTATTGCTCTTATGGCTGAGACAAGATGCATCATGCCTTTCATGCCATTCAAATTCAACGGGGGTTGTGGGTGATGTTTTCTGCGCTTCCATGATTTTGCATCTACTGCTCCCGGGCCATGTCGTGCATTTACATCCGGCGATACAGCCGGCAGCAGGAGCACTAACATTCTTTTTTCCCCTTTCTTTCTACAGTCACTTAAGGAAGAAGGACCCCTCGCACTACAACAGCTACTGACCAGTCAGTCTATCAAGCAAATTAGGCCTAATTTAGTTTCTACTATTTCCTAGGTCCTACTACCTGCCATACAATTTAGCCGAGTGCATTCTCTAGCTAGTAGCTCTTTTACATCAGTTGTAATCACATTATTTCCAAAACTGTTCCTTTAATGCATGCCAATGCAAGCATTGCGAATAAAGTTGACAAGGACCAGCAATTGGGAGAGCTTGATGAGCGCCAACTGTTGCTCGTGTCTGACCCAAACTCAGAACTGGAAGAACCTGAGCCACCCGCGTTCAGCACTGATGAATCTGAACCAGACAGAGTAGTGGGAGTAATAGGACTACTGGATGATGTAGTAGGAGTTGTCAACGCAGGACTGTACCCAGCCACAGAGCTGCAAACATGAAAGAGCAAACACATTATTTCATTGTTTCTACACCCAGGGGCCTTTCAGCCTCAACTTCCAAATTCTTTTTAATAAAACAAAATCAATTTCAAGGGGACGATCAACCACTAGTGTCATGTTTTTTTAAAGTTGAAAAGATTTTCACCTTGATGTTGCTGATGACATTGGTGATGCCAAAACACAGTTTCCTGAGCCTGCAATAAAAAGAAATATACACGCTTAAAATTATCTTTACAACACCAAGTCACCAACATAAAAGAAAGAGTAAATTGCACTTTGCACCGGGTAGAATATATCTTGTTTTATTTTGCACCAGATTTAGCGCATACTTTCACTTTGCACCGTGGTGTCACAAAATAAGTTTTATTTTGCACCGGCTTGTACCATATAATTCAAAGAAAATCTTGTAAAATATATGAATGGATGTTCGAAAATAATTTGAATTTAGGCTAGGCTTCACAAAATTTGATTTATAATTTAAGA
Source organism: Leersia perrieri (assembly GCA_000325765.3). Lineage (NCBI taxonomy): Eukaryota > Viridiplantae > Streptophyta > Magnoliopsida > Poales > Poaceae > Leersia > Leersia perrieri. The sequence continues at coordinate 9,203 of CM002478.1, forward strand.
AGTTCATGAAAATTCTATAGATTTAATGACTTCTCTCTATGTTAACCCGGTGCAAAGTGAAACTTATTTTAATGTACCCCGGTGCAAAGTGAAACTAGGTATATTTTACCCGGTGCAAAATGCAATTTACTCTAAAAGAAAAATCCGAACTGATATAAAATTAGAGGAGAGTCATCATTACTAAGATTGACATCGACAAGTATTGCCGTTCCCCCAAAATCACAGCTGGAGGATGCAGGGCTCCTCTTGTAATAGCTGTTGAAAGCATAGGATGCATGCGCATCCAAGGTATTTGGATAATAGCAATTGCCTGATGGTTGTATTGCTGAGCAATCTGCTCCTCCAATACCGCACGCATAGTCCAGTGCATTCTGAAGTGCAGTTTCCGTCGAGCCAGCCTTGGCCACACACCATACTTGCTGCCCTGAAACAACCAGAGCTGTGGGTGGAGTGGTGGTCAGAGCAGGAGGCGTCATTGGGTTTGATGTTGGGTTGGTCAATGGTGCAGAAGGGGTGGAGACAGGTGCCATTGGCGCAGATGTTGAAGAAGGTGTTGGCAGCGGGTATGTCACGGGTGCAGGCAAGGTGGAAGGATTCACCATTGAGGGAGCAGGGGCAGTGATGGGTGTAGGCAGAGGGTTCAATGAAGGAATTGTGATGGTAGGGTTTGTGGAAGGAACAGTGATGATTGTTGGCGCTGGGTTTGTAGATGGGACTGTGATTGGCATTGTTGGGTTCATATCATCATGGACTGTTTGTTTGCCTGCAGATTAATAGTGTCATCATTAGCAAAACGAGCGCCGCTGTACTGATTAAGTTCAGGTGCGCCTTAAATATAGTACTAATGCCTATTTAATAAAGAGTAGTCTATTTTTTCTTAATCAGGACACAGTTTGTAATACCCATGAGTAGGAGACGGTCGTGATTCCAGCAATTTAAAAAGACTAATGGTACATTAGGTGCTCTTGAACATCAATAAATTAAATTTCCTTTCCGTGTGCTCTTGTAATATTGTGGAGTAGTAAAAAAAAAAAAGACGAAATAGCGTCATGTGGCTCTCCCATTCCAAACCAGACCATATTAAATTGATCAGCTACAATCCCTTCTTACGCTAAGCCCTCGCAACCAAACAGGAAGTACAAAAGTCACTAGAATGCCGTTATAACCAGAAATACCTCCAAAATTTGGTGTAGGGATATAGGAATGGTGATTACCGAATCCTACTCATCTGCTAGCCAAATGGAGGGGCAAACTTTGTGCATTAGCTAGTGGAAAGGAAAATAGAGGAAGATTGGAGCAGAAAGATGCCAGAAGCAAAGCAAGATCTGGCCTTGTGGAAGCCAGCAACTATACAACATGGTTCATAGTTCATACACAGTGAAATGCACACGCAGATCGAAGCCGAACAAGACAGACCTGAGCAGCAAGGAAGCGCACGAGAGAGGATGCAGGAGAGAAGGATGAAGAAGAAGGGAGCCCATCTCCTGCCCATAGTTGTGTGCTTGTGTTGCTAGGAAGGAAGCTCAAGAAATGGGGAGATTTGCGAGCGGAGAAGGGGGAGTAGCGGCCTAGCGGGGATGAGACAGAGAGCGTGAGTATGCTCTTGCTTCAGCTTGCCTTTTTGGCAGCCAACCCCAGGGGCCAGGGCAAAGTAATACAAAAGCAAGAAGTGTAGCCTCGACTCTCGAGTCTCAAGTGGAGTTGCAGCCTTCCAGAGTCCAGACATGCAGGGAGCTTTGTCCAGATCATTGACTGCAAACTTTAGTCCCTACTAGGCTTTACAATTTTATCAAAATCCACAAATTTTGATGTTTGGATGTGACTCGGAATCTATAACACACTGAAAATTCGGTAGAATTTATTGAAGTTCAAATTTAAAATTATGAATATAAAAGATATTTAAAAAATTATAATAATACTATTGTGGTGATATGGGCCGGGGTACCACGTGGCGGTGATGTAAAGCGTCTCGGGCCCACCAAAGTAAAATAACGAGAAATATTAGATCCGAGGTGAGTGGCCTGGGTAAACCCTGGGGCCCCCTCCGGGAGGAAGCAGACCGCCCCGGGGGAGCACCCGGGGGCTTGTGGATGACCCGCGCCAGTTCGCCCTTTATAAGGCGTGCGGGAGGGAGCGGCGCTGCACTCCCAACTGCCGCATTCATGAGGGGTGGCACAGCCTCACCGCATTAATGGCGATGTGAAATGGCGCTGCCAACCTCCATCATTACTCCTTTCCCTCTAACCGAGGGGAGAGGGCGTGGGCGGTCGCGGCAGTCGTGGGTGACTGAGCGATCGCCTACGACGGGACGCCCCCCCTCTGCCTCGTCTCCATCGCATTTAATGTGACGGAGAGCAGCGTGGAGGAGGAGGGCGAGGTTTTCTTCAAACCCATACAATCAACCTTTCCTACGGTCTACCAGCTCCGGTAGGGAAAAAAAGGCGACAAGACTCCATGAGGCCTGCAAGACCTACCCTAAAAAATCCATTCTCGATCGCGGATTAGGCGGGAGAGAGGGGGGTGCGTGCTGGCATGTCTACGAGGTCAGAGTGGAGTAATCGGCTCGGGACGTCGAAGAAAAGGAAGAAAGAAAGAAAAAGCCGTTGTGGTGTTCTCTTGAGTATAAAAGGAGATCCAGGCTCACATGAGGGAGGGGGAGGAAAAAAAAGGAAAACACACGAACACTTATAAGCGAAAGCTTTCTTCCCAAAATATTAGTCACACAACAGGAGTAGGGTATTACGTATCCTGCGGCTCGAACCTGTATAATCCCTTGTCTCCACTCTCACCCGGAATCGGGTTCACTGATTTTTCCCACGCAGTTGCAGTACTCGGATCCACCCGTACCCCTGGGCCGGACAAAAAAAGGGGTTCCACGAATCCCTGGTGAAGGAGTTTACGCTCCGACATCTGGTGCGCCAGGTAGGGGGTGCGCTTGTGGAGTTTCGAGTTCCACCGTTTCCGTCCTACTCAACCAATGACGGATAGTCCACTGCTACACATGCTGTCCAACCCCGACGCGGAAGCGGCGGGTGCGGAAGACGCGGAGGACTCCTCCGAGTGCGAGGAGATCGCGCCGAGTCAAACCACAAGCACGCCAGGAAGAAGGCGATAGACCCGCTGCCCGCGGCTACGGCAGCCGTC
>CM002478.1:18578-43496 GCA_000325765.3 Leersia perrieri
TACCAATGATTCCCCCGGGCCAAGAGGCCACGTGGCATCATTGGTCTTGGGGTTTCTCCAGTTTTCATTTGGGCCTCGCCTAGGCCTCAAGGCTAAGCACATTAGCTCAATACTAGGGCCTTAATGGGCCTTCATTCATGAAAAACTAATACCCCCTGGCCCATTACACCGACATAACCCTAAATGGCTTAGGGTTTCCCTATCTGTTACAATATCTAGCTGGCCGATTGCCGTGGAACACAAGGTAAGGCCCAACCGGGTGATTTATCTCTTTACATATATGAACTCCGAGTTACATACGACTCGTGATATGCCTTATCTCTTAGATTGTGCCGTGGGAATCAAGGCATTGATGGGCCGAGCCTCTTTGCCTTCCTTCTATCGACTTTCTAGAAAACCCCTGCTTCGTAGGCTAATAATGGTCCGAGTGGATACCCGGTATCCATATTCTCCACAGTGATTAAACTCACCGCACTCCAAACAACGAAGCCAACTTTCTCTTTTTCTGTTTTTGACATTATACAAAGCTCAAAGTCAACAAAACCAAGTCCTCCTCGGCGAGTTGCTCGAGTTGATCATCGGACATGGCATTTAAAGTAGTAAGAACAGTAGAGAGAAAATCAACTCTATCAAAGACATGCGGTTTGGTCGAAAACATATTAGCCATCGCTAAAGCTCAAGATCGGTAAAGATCAAAAAGAGCAAATGTGGCTCTGATACCACTTGTAGGATCGAACACGATAAATTAATCTAATAGAGGGGGGTGAATAATTGGTATTGACAGCGGAAGAATAATTTTCGAACCCAAAAACCAGATTGACAGTATCAGTAAAAACCAGATTATGCGAAAACCAACCGTTGGATTTATCCCAAATTTTGTCAGAATAAACTAGACGATACAAGGAACAACTCCACCGAACGGATTTACAAAATAATGACTTGTTATAACCCTCGCAATCTAGGTATCTCAGAATTTCAGCAAAACGAACAAAATCAATTCAAACAACTTACGTGATCGGAAACACCTTGATGATTGAACTAAAATATATTGTCACAAGGTGCAGTCAAAGCACCCCTTTTACAAAACCCTAAAACAAAACGCTCTCAAATCTTCTAATCGTGGCTTACCCTCACGGTCAAGCCTCCTTCAATATTTATACCAAATATCTCCTATTTCTATTAGGACTCAATCCCTAAAATACTAACCTATTACAACTTACCAAAAGGAAATCCTTCTTCCCTTTTTCTCAAAACCAGTCGGCCACGAGCCCTAGCCGAGTCAGACTCCCATCGATCTCTTCTCTGACCATACGTACGTGAACCATGCCAAGCTGCTGGTCATCCTCCCGTAGGCCACCAAAGCAAATCAACGTGTAGACCCATGCATGCACACGTTGACCAAGTCCAATCACACACTTGCATACGTACACTAATCAAATGCATGCACGTCCTGCATATGCACAAGCACGCGTACGCTACAGTACACGACTAGCACCATAATTCTCCATGCAATTCTTCAACGCTCGCACACATAATTTTGCGAGTCCCATCACGAACAACACCTACACGGTGTCCCTCTACCATGTGTCATCTTTCGTCCACCTCGTCACCCAGCATCCTGGATCGCTCCGGACATAGACTTCCACCTGAGTCTACTCCCGATCCCACCGTTGACCGAAGTTAACCCTAAGACATCTGACTCTAGTCCAATCTTGTCACATGGCCTCCTGACTGCTCCAGATCTCAGTTTCTCCCTGAACTTAGTCTCAGTCCTCGCCATTGACCAAGCCTTGACCTCAAGTCACCTACACACAATAGACAAAACAACCGTTTCTGGGCACAGATATCGCAACCTGACCCGCATTAGTTATACGCACACACCAACTCATCAAATATTTTGAACCAATTTCATTTAATTTATTGTTTATAAAGCCAATTTATTCATCACAAAATATTAATCATGACAATGGTTTTACAGCTGCAAATAAATTCAGCCCTCTAATAAATGTAAAGTACAGAAAAGAAGACTTATTGAAACTGGCTTACAGAAATGTCTATGCTTTTCTTTACACATCATGAAAACATGTCAGGTTTCAAATGTACCCAAATCAGCCATCATAATTTTCTAAAGAAGATATTAGCTACCATCTTCATTCTATTTAAAAGGGGTAAAACCAAAATATAGCTAGAGCAAATAAAGCTCCTACAGTCCTAGGGCAGAAGGAAGTAACAATGGCCTACTAAAAGTACAAGAATTTAGCCCATTTGAATGATTCACGTATACTAATTTTGTTGCCACTCTATGAACAAAAGATAAGACGCTGATAGAATGTCAAACAAATCACCATTATATTCAACACAATCTGCTACTAGTTGGAAACAACTGAATAAAATACAGGTATCATGATGGTAGGGAGCACGGTTTGCAATTCCGAAGTAGCAACATTTTCCGCTAAGTGTCGAAATAACGAAATCTGTGAAATTCGGCAAATTTCGAACAAGATTTGCAAACCAAAATTTGAATTCCATTCCTTGGAAAGTACTGAAATCCAACCGCTTTTGCCGAAATTTTGACCAAAAAACTGTGTTTTTTGAAAGAAAAATTGCCAATCGAAATCTATTCGAAATTAATCAAAATAAAATTCTAAAAGAAAAAATAATTTATAGGTAAAAATGTTATATCCATATTATTCACAATTTAAAATTCTAAGATAGAAAAAAGATCACAATTAAAAACCTTGAAATCAAATTTAAAGTTAAGTTTATAGATTCAATTTTTTGTTGTAGCTTATAAGCCAACAACAAAACAACAGGAGCCAAAGATTAAGAATAGTTATGGTGTGCTGATTTATAGTACAACATGTGCTCCTATGTTTATTCTTACACTTTATTGGGATTACCTATAACCTCTCCATGCCTCTCCATCTTGATTATTGGGTATTAGTAAAAGAGATATGATAGACAATATTTAAACACTGAATAAAATGTTGTCAAGTCCTGAGTGAATGTATAGTGGTTAGCCCTTTCCCACGAGTCAAACCGCTATATCGATTGAATGTAAAATTGATTGCAGCACACAGATGCTCTAATCAATGGGATTGTTTCCTTGTGTTGACAATTTGTATCCGCTATGAATATGTGCAGTATCATGCACCCTTTATTTTGATAAATTTCCATTCTTTTTGAAAAATGTATAACAAAATCTGACTTGTAGGTCGACAGCAGGTTAGTTTGTTCCAAGGGCAGTACTGGTGCTGATTTTTCAGACCCGTGGTGACAGGACGCTCAAAGTCTCGCAACATTCAATAGAGACTCTAGAAGGTACCGTTGTGTGGGTCGTCTCATACAGACTTGTAGTCAAACTTTAGAAATTGATTCATTGTGCTTCTATTGTAAACTTGGGCCATGTTTGAAACAACCCATTGGAAACAGTGTTGGCTAATTCCAATAGTGTTTTCCCTCGATTTCTATGAGCATACTTCCCAAACTCATAAACCATGTGTTTTTTGGAAAAAAAAATTCTACACAAAATTTGTTTAAAAAGCAAATTAATTTATTTTCAAGTTTCAAATAGCAAATACTTAATTTATCACACGCTAATAACATTTCTCGTTTTGTGTAACACACTATTCCGAGCCATCGTCTGGGCGAAATGGCACTTTTGAACATGCCATTTATAATACTGAACCTGAGATTCTGATTTGCATGTGAATGGTATAATGAAATATTAGCACATTGGCATTGATACTTGTCTTATGAAGTATTCATCCTGATGTTGGGTGTGTATATGTATGTGTGTTTTGTATAGTGATTAGTGAGCACTGGTGAGTATGGCTAATGGAGGTGCCGGTCCAATTTTATCACTTGCGGGCTGGAATATCAGTGAAACGAAAATACAAAATTTTCTCACAGGGTTTAATGGTCAAAACAAAACCTTGTTATGGTTGATGGTTCATATCCACATCAACAATAACGAAATTTTTCAGGCGGTGTATAATGTCAGTAAAATTAATTGTGGGGGTCATCTAATTTTCCTGGCATGGGTCCATCAGTCAAATTAAATTTTCCCCCAACAATAAAGCCTCGAAGGGATTTTCCTGGCGGTGACAGATTGTCGCTGTTACCTCAGGAAGCCTATAGTTCCACTTACAATAGAAGTGGTGTAGAGAACCAGCCAAATGAAGCCCATGGTTGCCCTTGTCTTTCTCAACAAACATAGGTTGCTCGTTCATCCATTCTCTATCATTTACTTCTTTGATTCACTGATTTGATGACACCTCCCTCATATGCTAGCTTGTGTTGTTTGCTATTATTGTAGTTTGGGTTTATTGATACATTGGAGCGTTGAAGACCTATTAGGCGAAGGATGAGGGAGGTAGGGATAGAGGACACCTTGTCTATGTAATTTGGGCTTGTCCCTCACTGAGTATTGTCCCCGATAGCATCCCTAATAGCATGTTTGTGGCCACATGCACCTATTTGTGCTACATCACAAAAAGGATGGAAGAGCAGCTTTAGCATAGAGTGAAGTTCGAGGGATCATCGTGAGTGCCCCTCGCAGCCAAGGGTGGGGGCGATAACATGCGAGTAGCATACAAGGATGGAAATAATGATTTCCTATGGTCTGCAAAGGGATAATTGATTTTAAAGAAAATGTAAGAAATGCCGCTGACAAGCGCCTAATTTTAAGAAGTGCCATTGACAAGTGCTAATTTTAAAAAATGCCATCATACAAGCGACTAGTTTGATGAACAGTGTATTTAACAGCGTGGATGGAGGGAACCCTAATGGTGATGGCATTTCTAGAATAAAGTAACTTGTGCGATGCCATTTATTGTATCCATCAATGGCATTTAATCGGACACTTGTCAATGGTATTATGACAGTGTGATGACTAACCTACTATCTGAATATTACTAGTTCAGATCATTGAATGTGAAAGAATACATCTATATATTTTGTTTTGTCGATCAAAATAAAGATGAAAAAATTGTTCTTTAAAATTGGTAATCATACCAAGTTGATTGGCTAAGTATCTATAATGTTACACTCTGTTAGGTTAAATTAGCTTGCAACCATTCATAACTTTTTGTTTTGGCATGTGTCTATTGATTCAAGAAAAATAAAGCATGCCTGTACTAGATTCAGAAGTAATATTAATGGATCACGAGCTGAGATTATTGTAGCACAATCTTTCATACTTAAAGTGCTAAAAATATCCTCAATTTTTTTTGTGCTTCTAGAGCCATTTTGTTTTTAACTTGGTTTGCTATCATATCCAAGCACCATAATTGTCGCACTTATCTTGTTCACATGTTTGAACCTAGGTTGACGAGTTTGCTAATTGGTTTAGATGGATCCTTCGCGGTTGAGTCCAAAAAGAGAAAGAATATTGCCACAAACGGATAAGGTACCATTTCCATTTCTTCTTAAAAAGAAGAGTTCCTTTTGATGCAAGAATTGCCTTTCCTTGATATCGAACAAAAGAAAATAAAATGGTTTTAATTTAGAAGAATTATTTAGAATTGGGTTAAATTAAACATAGGCCTAGATTCTATAGCCCGGCCCATTATAGCAACCCACCTAATAACCCTAAGGAGGGGGACCGGCTCCCACCTCCCCACTAATGCCGCCACCGCTGCCTCTCCCTCTTTCATCTTTCGGTGTTGTTTCTTCCCTCCTCTCCCCAGCACAAACTCCTAAACTATAAGCGGCATCGAGAAGCGAAGTGGAGAAATGAAATCATTAAAGGGAGACGAGAAAGATGATGGGTTTGATAGGTGTGTTCCTATTATATTCTTGTTGGCTTATGTTATTGTTTTATTGATTGTTTTAGGGGATGTTTTAGGGTTTTAATTCGTGGTTAATGCGATTAGAATTGGGGATTTGGATGCCATGATTCGGATTGGTAGTTTCTGCTCACGGCAGATTTACAGAGATTCAGTATTTTGTTAATTAGGGCTTCAAGACGGCCTTTTGTGCGAAAACTTATTATAAGTGAGTTGTAGATAATTTTATAAGATTTCCGAATTGGTATAGAACAATTTAAACGGATGAGTAAAACTCGAGATATCGCTATTTTATTAAGGACTGTCAGAATTTCTGAGCAGATTCTGAATCTCACTTTCAACAGTGTATTAGGCCATCTATACAAAAATATGAAGCGACAGTGCTGCAGTTAGTCGAGAGCGACTTTCGCTGTTTTGTAGTTTTGATTGGGACCTATGATTGTGTATCTATTGCATTGTATGCATTCAAGTGTTTGTATGCTAAGGTTTTATTTGTTAAAATAGGTTGTGGTGCTTCGGATCATGATTGCAACCGTGTCTTTATGGTTTAAGGCAATTAAACATAACGGTGGTTACAGCTTGTCTTGTTATTTATTCTACCTCCATCTTGAGATTATATAAATAACCAGGATATTAAACACTGAAGAAGTTCTTACTTTTATTAATGTTTATGTTGATTATATTGTTATTGTCATAGGCTAGTATTATTTGGGACAAAACGATAGTAGATTGGATTATAATGGTAGGATAAAACGGGATGGCCCTGGACCTCGACGGCGCAAAGGAGTCGTACTCGACTCCGCACCGACAAGGCAGGACTCCTGGGTACTAGATTGATCTATTGCTTACTTTAACCTAGAGAACCACCTCTCCTTATATAGGACTATAGGAGGAGCTACTAGAAACCTAACCCTATCTTGTATGGGCCTGGGTCTCTCGGCCCAATACCCATGACATTACACCCTTCTTTTTGAGCAGCTCATCCTCGAGCTACAACACAAATAGAGTGCATATCTAGACGACTCGCTAAAAAAAATATAAGGCAACATAAACTCAAGCCTTTTACATCTCAGCTTTTATTATAAAACAAAAGGTTATAACTAAGATGTCTGCTTCATAGTAGGATGTGAAACTGCTCGGGGATAATTTTTGACAGGAACCAGTCATAACCCACCCCAGTTGAGGCCTGCTCAAACCGATCGCTAGTTTGTCTGCAGCAATGGTCCACCTGGCCAACCCAACTGCCAAGCCATTGACACTCGAGTCTGATTGTACTGCTTTGGCCCAAACGGAAAATTCTGCCGGCCCACTAAAAGCATAGGATAAATCCAATCTTTTGCTTGGCCATGCAGGAACGCTGCCTCCACCGCAAAGGCGCACGCACGCGCAAATTCCGCACGCAGTAAGCTGCGCGCCACCGATCTTGCCGCTCCCAGCCGTGTGCATGTGCCCGGGGAGAAATTGGGACTGTTGGGCCACGCCCAAAAATCGCGCGAAACTTCCTCTTCTTGCGCCGGAAGACTGTGCCCACCTACCCCCAAATCGCGCCGCACGATGGAAGTTGTTTTGTGCCAGCCATGCCCCGAGATTTCGGCCAAAAACTGGACGCCTGCGTCGTATCTGGGACCTCCAAAGACTGCGCACCTCTCATGCGCAAGCAGTGACACCGCGCACCTGCTACGCGCAGAAAACGATGCACGGCATGCGGCCTCACTCCCGTGGCGCGTCGGTCGCGCAGGTGCCGCCATCCTCTTCGCAATGCACGCGCTTTGCCTGCTGCACCGCTGCCGATGTGCCCGCCAAGCGGCAGATGGGCAAGATGGGCTGCCGCCTTTTGGTTCATCCTTCTCTTCAAGACCGCGATCAGCAAGCACCGCTTGAGTCTGTGCTGCTGCGGTCGCAGGGAGGATGAGTGATGATGAAGCACGACTACCCCCGGCAGAGACGGCATAATGGTCCCTAGTGGCGACACGTGCAACGCCGACCTGAGTGCGTCCAGCTTGTGGATGACGTCATTGAACATCTCTTTAATTTTGCTGAGACCATTTGTTGATGTCGATGAAATGCGCCGCGGACGCCATGACCATTGCCATAGAACCAGAGCTCTGATACCAAAATGTCACGGGTTAGGATTATTTGGGACAAAACGATAGTAGATTGGAATATAATAGTAGGATAAAACAGAATGGCCCTGGACCTCGATGGCGCGAAGGAGTCGTACTCAACTCCGCACCGATAAGGCAGAACCTTTGGGTTACTAGATTGATCTATTGCTTGCTTTAACCTAAAAAACCACCTCTCCTTATATAGGACTATAGGAGGAACAACTAGAGACCTAACCCTATCTTATATGGGTCTGGGTCTCTCGGCCCAATACCCATGACAGTTATGGATTTGTTTCATATATGCTCTATATGAAGGATGGTGTTATATGGTATTTATTTTAATGGAATACAGTTGTGGTAAAGGATTATGATATGGTATGGTTTTCTATTGTGATCTTACATCGCACTGCATTGAAATTACATTTGCATTGCATTTCGATTGTTGTCGCATACCTATGGTTGCGACCGTACCGGTACAATATCGTATATTGTCGTAATACGATGCAGCTTCACACCTTGTTGGGTATGAAGGCAGGATTATCATGGCATTGCATTGCATTTGCATATACACTTCTGTATTCTGGAATATATACGTTGTATATTTATTGGATTTATCTCGGAAAGGTTTCCTTCTTACGAAGTTATGCAGGTTTGGGTTATCTTCATGGATAAGGTTATGAAATCTGTTATTCTTTACGTCATAAATAAATAAAGTTATACTATCGTTTATTAAATCATTGTTATAATGAACTTATAATTTAAATAGCAATAGCTTGTTATAGTTTGCTTGCTGAGATTTATTCTTACCCCCTTATAGTCTTTTCAGATACCTTGATGTGGTATGTTTGCATGAGCGGATGGGAGTAGCTATATTTCTACACGTGATAATTTTACTTGTTTCATACATGTCATGACATGGTCATAAAACAATTGAGTTTAATGTACTAAGGGATTAATTAAACACTAGGTTATTGATTATGGACATATCAATTTTCTTAGGTTGTTCATGCCTATTAGTACATTCTGACCTATGACCTTGATATGTATATGTTTATGCTTCCACGAATCTTTTTTATTAAAGTAGTTGCTGCCGAAATTTTATTATTTTAACAAGGTTGGATAGTTTAGTAGCATCTCAGGCTTGTGTGGTTTTTCTGGGGTGTTATATTATGCCTTAACATATTTAAAAAGCACTTCTTGGTACACCGCTTTTCTTAACCACTAAAACTTGCTACATTTCTTTCTCTCATCCAATGATTGGATCAAAGGTTCATGAATGACTTCCTAAATAATTCTGATGTGCCTAACTGAATGTATATGTATATGTGCCAAAGGAACGAAGCATGTTATATGGCACTTGTATGCTATCTATCGCCTTTGGAAGTTCAGCTTGGAGATGCTAAGACCAAAAAGGATGGCAAACAAGGCAGGGAACATGGCAAGAACGATGGCTGCCAGTGGCAATAAGTCACGGCGAAAACCAAAGTAGTCCTTGATGAAGGCGGCGACGGATTTAGTCTCTCCAAATACAAGAATCTCCTTGTCATGCTCATCCCCGAACTGGGTGGTAAAGAAAACGTTGAGTGTCCATGACAACGGGGAAGCATAGTACAACCATATCCACCATCTTGGAATTTGCTGTGATATCAGTAAACCATATATTAATGTATTTCATAATAAATATACATACTTACACTATAGGACAATTACTAAGTCAGTTTAGATGAAGATGTTGCTTACTGGTGCAGGCACGATGAAGCCAGACATGAGGTTTTGTAGGGTGTAGAACATGGATGCCAATATGGATGCCACTTGGATATTGGGTGTGAGTGACACCATCATCATTCCCAAATACAGGAAGTACAACAGCGTGCACACCATAGTGTACATGAACCAAAAGAACTTAGTGGCAGTCCATGCATACCCTATCATCGGGTAAGCTATGAACATGACCAACACTATTTGGAGGAGCACATACGGGACCTCCATAGCTACCTACTCCATCCAACACCAAGATGCGAGAGGAACAACAAATAAAGTCATATTAAGCCTAAGTATACCAATTCAACTACATATTTTATATATATGGTTAAGGATTTGAGATACCTGCGCCAAGGAGTAGGCCCAAGGAGAGTACATTCCAGCAAACCTCTCCCTATACACAACAGTGCGCTCAATGGAGACAAACGGCATCACCGATTGGCAATTATTGATACCAGCAAAGAGGGTGGTGCCATACATGCACCCTAGTATGGTGAATAGACCTTGTTGGTCATTTCTACGCATCAATGCAAAAAAAAAATGAAAATAGGATCAACACAAATCATATCAATCATATGCATATCTACATGATTTACATATATCTATTTATGCGAGGATGGAAATAAGAGTGGTTTATTATACATACATGTGGTTGATGTCACCTTGTTGCCAGAACAGTGCACCAAAGACAAGGCAAGAGATTGCTATGAATACAATTCGTACTAGGTTGTAGGAAGGGCTTCTCCAATATGACAAACATTGTTTCCAGAGACAAGCTTTTAGTTGCTCCGCAAACTTCTGTGGGAACCGTGTCTGGAAATGAAGATCACTCATGCCTAGAGCTGGTTTGCTCAAACTCTTCACTAGAGTGTCCTTGTCCCTTTAATAATCAATTAGTTATTATTACTATAAGATTCATGCAAAGTCTATTTTTATGTGCCACATATAAGAGTGTCGCTAATTATGATGTTTTATGATCACACACACTTTAGTACCATTCAATCAATTGTTTTATCAAGACCGCTCATGGCACCGATGCCCCCTTTATTTGATATGTAACTTGTTTTGGATATATAAATGGTACTAGAACCAAATGTGATGGATTCTCAAACTTACTTGTGCATGGTAGATTCCCTGTAAATTTGTGCAAAATCTACTCCCAGTTGACTTTCCATGGATGCACAAGTAACTTCTAGCATCCATGTTGATGGGTTGTAGTTATCCTTGATCTTGGGTACCCCATCTATTGTCTGGAAAAAATGTTAGGTACTTGATGGTGAAGATATTTTTCTATTTTCAAATTCAAAAGGTGTGGTTATAGTTATATTGATTGTTCCTTCATCTCCTACGTACAATAGGAATTATGATCCTACGTACAATAGGAATTATGATGTTGAAAGAATTGATTTATATGACACATAACTATGTGATGTGAAATGCACACTAGAAATAGTGATAATCGGAGAATGAATTTATAATTTACAAATAGGAAAGCAAAATATCTACATTCCTTTATTCATCATCTGCTAGTACATTGGGCAGCGCAACAACTAGAGAATGGATTTATAAAACAATATGTTGTACTGAGGGGCAAGGAAAGGGAGTTCTAGCCAAAAAAAAAAGAAAGAAAGAAACACAAAAAGAGTTTTTTTGGGAGGGGGTGATGATATGTCCTACATCCACACTCACTTTAAATCCTCTATGGCTATAAATATGTAGAAAATTATTACTTAAAAAATGTGTATTATTGTAAAATTTCTTGTAGGAAGGTATTGTATCTTTGCATATGTGCATACATTTGTGGCCAATTTTCCTCGTATAATTATGCACACATGTTTTGGATTTGCTGAAATTGAATTTTAGATTTTAGATTTATAGTAGTTTGGGTATATTTTATCCCATATGCACATGATGATATTATTGAAAATAGTATATTAGAGATGTACATAAAAATCATAACTAATGAATGACATCAATTTATAGCTTCTTGAAAAAAAAAGATAAGAATGAGAATCAAATGTAGCTAGCTAGGTCAGTTGAAATCGGTTTGCTTCACATTTTAATGGAGATATGCATCTTGTCTTATTTAGCTAAAGATTTTTTATATAAGGAGTATATAAATGGTGAAGTTCAACTTTTTAACAAATTACCTGAAAATAGTGGATCACGTTACATGAATGGTGTCCAAGAGGCCCAGCGTATATCAACTCTCCACCCCTTTTCATTAGCATAAGCTAAATATACATAATAAGCTAACGAGTTATACATCACCTCAATTCTATAATATCCATGCAAGCTGAAGAGTTTAATACCACTAATGTACACTAAATATACACAACAAATATCCTATCATTATTGAAAAAAAGTATGCAAATGCAATACTTAACTTCTCCAATGCCATGAGTACTTCAAAAAAGTTTGGAGTAAATTAAGTACATAGATAATATGGTTGTATGTTTTTAGTCTAGCAAATCCTATATAACTATGTAGTTCATCCTCACTAAGTATAATTAATGATATTCTCTATTTTCTCATCAAGCCACATCACCTCAATTGTTTATGGCAGTTGGATGATTAATGTATGGTTGAAACTGTCCCCCTACCTTTTCTTCTCTCATAAAGCCACGTCACCCTAATTTGTTGCCTTTGGATCATATTAGTTTAGAAAAGTGGATAACTAGTCCATTGAAGTTACTTACACGTCGAAGTTGCAATTAAATTTCTGAAATGCCTCTACACTATAAATGACATACATGACATGTGAACTTAAAACCAGTTCCCAAAAAATACTATGAAGAATTAAGATAATTTATGACTAGCTTATACCAAAATTCGTATGACATGAGAGCAATTATACTTCCTTCATAGTTAGAGTCCTAGATAAGACAATTATTTAGCTATATATAATAACACAATAACTTGTAAGTACCTCATCAAATGCCTCAAATATTTCAATACTTGGTTGGTGAATGGTGCACACAACTGTTCGACCTGTGTTTGCAATGTTCTTCACAGCACGCATGACAATAGCAGCGGCTCGTGCATCCAAGCCCGACGTTGGCTCATCCATAAATATGATTGAAGGGTTGGACACAAGTTCAACTGCAATAGTGAGACGTTTCCTTTGCTCTGTAGATAGTCCACTTAGTCCTGGTAATCCTACTAAAGCATCTCTAATATCATCTAGCTCAATTGTTTGAAGAACTTCATTTACAAATTCCTATGATGGTAAAAAGAATGTGTTAGGTGCAATTTCATCTCAATTCTTCCTACTAACTACGAGGTTAATAATTACATAAAACCAATTAAAAAATGTTGCATTGTAATCCTTTTATGTTAATTTGGACAAATAAAGTTCATTTTTTCTTTAACAATGAAATAACTCACTTTTCTTGTTTTTGAATCAATTTCTGTTGGAAGCCGCAACCAAGCTGAATATGCAACAGACTCTTCCACTGTGATTTGTGGAGAATGGACATCGGTTTGTTCACAATAGCCTGAAATCCTAGCAAATGTTTGTTGAATTTTAGGATATCCTCCTACTCTTATATCTCCTTCAATAACACCACCAGTTTTCCTTCCAGCAAGAACGTCAAGTAGAGTTGTTTTTCCTGCTCCGGTAACTCCCATTAGTGCCGAGAGAACCCCTGGCTGGAAGGCTCCTGTTATGTTGTGTAGTAGCTGTAGCTTTCGCTCTTTGTAACCTTGCTCCCTCATTTCCTGCATTAAGAATACACTCATCATTGATTTGAGCCTCTTATACTCATTAATGTGTGAAAATAACCATGAAGCATGTGTTGATAGAGAGTGGTATATTGCTCTATTTGGCTACTATAATTCATAACTGTCAAACCATGTATTGGGCAATTAAGCATGATTTCCTTCCATTAGTACTTGTCTTGACTATTAGGAGTTACTTGAGAATTACCGCAGGGGTGTCTACAAAGTAGTTCACATCCTGAAATGATATTGTAAGTGGTGTGAAAGGCAATACCATCGTCCCTGCACAAGATTAAATTATTGGTGTTTTTAATATGACATGTATTTAGGCGTAAAATGTATAGATTCAACTAACCAGACTTGTTAGGTGCCAAAGCATTTCCTACTTGTAACTTAGGAATCTTGTTGTCCTTATCCTTTGACGTGTCTCGGCCTCTTTGATCAAATGTGGCAAGTTTATCACGGGAAATAATTGCTCGAGAAGTTCCTGGAGCTGAGAGATCCATATTATATCAAAATAATGCTCGATTGCATAGAACTATATAAGCATATTGCCAAAGGCATATGCTTTGATAACTTACGTTTCTTAATGGTCAAGCCGATGGCAGAACCTACATTAAGCAATAAAATAAACCCCAACAATGCTCCAACAGAGATCCAGTAGAAGTAGCTAGAGAAATCTAGCCCTCGATCCATCAGTACCCTCCTTCCAAGTGTTACACCAGACATTGTGATCTAGAAACATAGGGAAAAAATAGTCTTTTCATGTTAAAATCTAAGTAAAAGATACTCACCTAATTACAAAGAAAGGTTATGGATGTGGCAACACATACATGTACCCATCTTGGTGCCAAAAACTCATTTCCAGTTAAGCCTATTTCAGCATACGACAATGGCGAGATCCAAAATCCCCATTTTAGCCAAGTAGGCATAGATGCTGTACAAAATATGACACAAAAAGGTGTTAGGAATGATGATACTTAATTACGTATACAAGACTTAATATAAGTTTCAAAAAGTGTCTTGTGATCATGGTAGAGTTTATGGAAAAAAGAATAGCTTACGCCGAGGAATAATAAAGCCTCCAAATAGAAGGATGACTAGAAATGACATTGTGCCACCAACTGAACCAGCCACCATCGTTTGACAGTATGAGGCGACACATCGAAACAAAGATAATGCTCCGGTATGGATGAGGAATAGGATTAGGAGCTGGCAGAAAAATCTAAACACATGAATTTAATGTGTTAAAACAACATACTCATTGCATTCTTAAAAACTAGGTGATATGAATAAACACTAAAAGAAAGTCAAGATAGTGTTATATAAAGGAAATCTACAGTCTAACTTTACCAACCAAAATCATTGAAAAATAGTAGTTAAAATAAATTCACCTTTTCATATCTTGAATAGACTGAAAAATGATTGGTCTATACATAGGCAGTAATTCTTAGGTGGCATGTGACCACTTAGGCATGAAAAGCTCACACATAACAACAACTGAAAAGAGCTGATAATAGAAGTTCTAGAGCAATTGCATAGGTACTTCCTGTGTATAAGACTTTTACAACAGAGTGCAATTTTACCTGGATGCTTCTGGACTATAGCCAATGAGGTAGTAAGATATTGATGTCCAAGTTATTGACTCAACTAAAGAAACTGGAATCTTTAGTATAAAAGCAGGTAATGCATAAGCCCATGCAGGATAAAAATAGTAGTCCCTTTGTTTGTAAAAAACGGGAAGTCTGCTAACAGCCATAGCCAACTCAGGGAAACCATTCACTAGAAGGAGGAGGAGTGCATAGAAGAGGGAACCCATATAATAGTCAGCATGGGCTCTGTTGACCCCCATATGTGTGTGCAGAAATACTGTCCCAGTAATAATAGCAAGTAATCCAAGCTACAGTAAAAACATGCCGCATGTTAATTTGTTGAGGAAAATGCAAAAACTAAACTTTCAGTTCATCTAAATTCTAAACCAACTATATGGCATCCTCTTTTAACAAAAAAACCTTGCCTAAAGCAATAATATTGCTTACGATCAAATGCAATTCATGTGTAAATATAGTATGAAGTTTTAAAGTTATCAAATTTCAATGGAATACTTTATATGTGTATAACCTCAATTCTTTTGGGGTTTATATATTGCTATCTATAACCAAAGTTGTGCATAGGGAACATGGTAAAACTTAGCTACATGACAACATGTGTACTATCAAAAAATGAAGTGTAAAAATATGGATGTTTTTGTATCATAGAAAGTATTAATATATCCTCAAAACTACAAAGTTTTGTTTCTCCTAAAGAGATATTTCTATTTGCTTACCTGAACAGCTTTTGTTATGTAGATGAATGCATTTCTTCTCATAAGAAGGATTTCTCTTGCAAAACATGCCTTGAGGAGATCCCACTTGCTTAGTGAGTAGATATTGGAGGACAAAACATTATTGTGTACTTCTGATTTCTCAAAGGGAATTGCAAGCTCTTCAGCTAGATTTTGACCAACTTGAGATGCTTTAAATTTCTCACAAAAGTGGTCAACTATAACAAAACTATATATTTCCTCAGTACGGCTCCAGTATTGTTGTTGGTCTTTCTTAGACAAAACCTATACGTATTTTTTATAGACAATAATAATCAGAAAGTCAAATACATGTCATATCAACATATACTCAACTACTTAATATTTAAAAGTTGTATCTTCAACTTATATCGGAACTATAAGTACATTATACAAAATGTTGAAAAATATGTGTATAAAAAATTGCTACTTGGAATACTATAGTACTTAATGTCCAATGTAGTTTCTCCATATTGGCATGACAGAGTTATTAGAATTATGCTTAAGATGGTATCCTTAAGTAGAAAAAATTGCCATGAGAGAGTCTATTAGAATTATGGAAGCTGAACTTGTTATCATGCTAGCCTAATATTTAGATATAATGCATGGCCCAAGTGTCTTGTACTCCTTCCTTTTCTTTCTACAAAATCTTAAATTAGTACCATTGATTCTTGTTGTATCGAGTTGTGGATCTACACATGCCAACTCAAATTCACACACTTAAATTCCAAGTCATTAATTTCCATGAAGTACTTGATGCTGATAGTGCTTATTTTAAATAACCACTTCGCTGATTAGTCAAGACTACTTGAATTATTATTTTTCTCACGTACCTCCTGAAGAAAGTCAGCAGCTCCTTTCCTTTCTGGGCACGTGAACCCGCATGATTCAAAGAAACTCATAATGCAACTCTTAGACCCATGGTATACAATTTTTCCTTCAGCCATTAGGATAATATCATCAAAAAGATCATATGTCTCTGGTGCTGGTTGAAGGAGTGAGACCAGTATGGTAGATTCTGATATATGAGCCAGTTGTTGGAGGCAAGAAACAATTTGGAAGGTGGTAGAGCTGTCCAACCCGGTTGATATTTCATCCATGAAAAGTGCTCTTGAAGGCCCAACCATCATCTCGCCTAATCCCAGGATGACGTTTTTGATAAGAAGAAAAAAAAGAACAAGCGTCTTGCATTGAATCGACAACTTGAGTTATCCCCGAAATAAAAAATGAGCTTGTACGACACAAAGGAAGATGCGGCTAATAATTAACCTATTATTTTTCGGTTGAAAATAGGTTGTTCACTTGATACCTTTGGAAGTATACACTACATGTATTAATTGTTGAGCTAGCTGTAGTGTAGTAATACAATAGTATTATGTTTAGTATTGGAATTTACAAGGGTGTAGAGCCTCCCATACATAATTTTGGAATTTTAGTTCTTGAATTAAGTGTAGATTACAATTTAGATGATAGGATACTATCGTAATACTGTTATATACATGGTTAAATTACCTGTAGTTAGTCTCTTCTTTTCACCACCTGAAATACCTCTTCTCATGATATCTCCAACTATTATGTCAGCGCAAATGTCAAGTCCCATAATCTATTAAGTAAGAGATAGGTTATGCATAATGTTGAAGTTTATGTAATAGATCTTGAGCATTCGTCATTGGACCAATTACCCTCATAATGTAATCTGTCTGCATGCTCCTTTCTAAGCCTTCCATGGATATTGCCTACAAAATACCTAATTGATTTGTAATGGTTGTATTGGTAGAGCTTATGCCATTTAGTTAAAAAATGGCTAAAACTAAGTAATCTTTCATTAAGAACCAATATGAAAAATCTCAAACGACAACTTGTATGAGACAATGAGAGATATTTTCACTGTTGTGTAGATACAATATCCATATACTGATGTGTTGCAATGAATTTAAAAAATCATTTTATAAAGTTTAAACTTGAAAAGTTGTATATAATCCCTATAAGAAATCATATACAGGTCTCAAACAAACATCAATTCATAAAACAACATATTAATCCATATACACAAATATCAATCTGTCCTCAAATGGTCCCTTCAACTCAAGAGGTGATAGGAGTGGGTGTCAGTGACACCACCATCATTACTAACTAGCTTCTTTTACATGATAGAGATGACCAAACAAAAAGGTTTCTATGACTGACGCACGTGGAAAAAAAAACACAATGTGGGAAGGGGGGAATAGTTTTTTACCTTCATGTACGTATCTATGTCGAGGTCAGGGGTAATCCCGGCCACTTTCTCCCTCCTAATGACTTCCTTCATGATCTCTAATTTGCACAAGAAAATAACAGGGGCACTTGGATAAGTTGAGTAACTAAATAACCATGAAACAAATCAAGGAGTTTATATCATTAATATTATATACCTGATCTAGTACCAACGCCTTGAAACCTTGCAGAGAAGTCGAGCGTCTCTCTGACAGTCATTTCAGGGACATGAAGATCATACTGAGAAATATAAGCTGATGTCTTCTCTGGAACAAATGTACTCAGATTTGCACCATTATACTCAACTTCGCCGGTTATCTACAATGCAAAACAATGATGCAGTGTGCAGCGGATTGTTGATCATCAGTACAATACAGTACTATATATAGCTAGCTAGTGCAGAGGCTGATGAAATTATATAATTAATTGGTGGATAAAACGAAATTGGCTGGGAATTATTGACCAATAACCTTGAGGTTTTTGTCGAGCTTTCCTGCAAGGGCGAGCAGGAGAGTGGTTTTGCCGCAACCAGGGGGGCCAAGGAGGAGGGTCAGCCTGCACACCACAGCACACATACATAGATAGTTAAGTTAGACGCTCATCATCTCACCATGGATGCTAGCAATGAAGTAATTTGTAACCTGGAAGGCTTGAGGATGCCGGTGACGTCGTTGAGAATGGGGATCTTTGCGTGGCGGCGGCTGAAGCCCAGCGCGGTGGTGAGCAGCTGCTGCAGGGAGAGCAAGGTGTTGAGGAGCGTGGGGAGCGGCTTGCCAGAAACCACGTGGCAGTCCGCCTCCACGCACAGGTTGCGCCATCGGACCTCCACCGTCGGCTGCCGGACGCCCACCCTCTCCATCCTCCGCCGCTGCTTCCGGAGCAACCTCAGGTTGTCACGCTGGATGTCGGCGACCAGCCTCTCCACCAACACGCGCCGCTCAGCTGCCCCCAGCCGCCGAACGTCCACTGTCTCTGACGACAGCACGGACGTGCGTAGCCTGTCGAAGGTGGGCAGCCTCTCGATGGCCGCCCATGTCAGCTCTGCTTCCTCTTCTGCAGCAGCGTCGTCCGCTCCACGATCCCACCGCAATGACGACGATAAGGACGAAAGGCTCCTGGTCGCCGCAGCCCGAAACGATGATGACAGCGCACGCACTGACGATGCCGCCTTCTTCTCCTCTACTGCTGCTGCTCCTGCTTCTTCTTCTTGTTCATCATCATGCTGCTGCTGCTTCTTTAACTCCATTTCCACCTCTTCGTCGACCATTCTAAGCTTCTGACTGCTGCACAATCCTTGGCCCTTTTGATTTAGCATCATCGATGGGTTGCAATCTGCATCGTGATCTAATAATTGCGCAAGCCCACAGCTGCTCCTCTGCTTTACTTGTTAATTCTCAAGAACTTTTCTCCCTTTTTTTTTCCTATTGTTGACAAAACCACAACTAAGAACATGCATATTAGTAATTTTCTGGAGTGGGCGAAACCACTCGTCCTCAAATTGATGGCTACAGCCTACAGGTCAACCAAGTTAGCCGTCATGGCAAACACCACATGATCGAGCCATCTTTATTTGAATATGTTCATGCAGGCTTTTCTAATACAAGCTGAGCTAAGCAATGACGCCACTCGCACGTGTATGAGTCTTACCATTATGTATATTCCAGCTCTGTCCAGATCCCTCTAATCATCACAATTGCCAGATGTTTTAGTTATATACAGTATCTATCCTAAATCCTAGCCAGCTGCAGCTCAAATAGACAAACAGGTGATGGGAAAAATACTCTGCTTTGCAAAATGGATTGGACGGTCTCTTTTAGCTTTGCAAGACAGCACGAATGCAAGTTCCTAGGCTTTTGACTTTCCTTAAGTCTGTTCTAATCGTACATGTGAAATAAAATAGTAGGGGTTTCGTTTTTGAACTTTGTGGGTAGAGAAGAGACGAGCTCCCTGACAAAGCTCTCCGAAAGTTAAACTCTAGACATCACTTAAATTTAAGTCTTTGCATCTTTGCTTTGAAAATGAGCCTTTGTTCCTTTGCCTTACGAGTTTATCAGAAGGCTGAGATTTCTTTGAACATCAAGATTTTTTGTGACTTGTTCTTGAGTGTAGAATCCTTGCTAGAAACAAATTGAGTAAAAAAGGTTGGCGTAGTTGTAGTAACTATGGTCTTCTGATTACGTTTTGGTTACAGGATGTGTGTTTATCTGTTTATTGACAATCATCATGCACATCATACAGTTGGTGGAAGCAAGGAAAAAAGATCGTTATAACCCTTTCCTCTTTTTTTCTTTCGTATTAACAAGGGAAGCATTGAAGAACTATGTCATTTACATCAATCAATGTACAAATAACACTACATTGTATTTTCTAGTGATACTAAATATGTACATGCATCTTGGTGATCGAGCAACACATACAGATGCAAGAAAGCAGATTTCCATGGAGTTGGTCAGCCGAACGTCTTCTCGCTGCTGTAGCACATGTAGAGGAAGCCATCATCCTCATCTTTGTACGACTCATAAATGCTCTCCATCAGCTGAGCTGCAGCCGCAACAAAATTGCATATCTAAAGCTTCAGCAATGGATGAAGCAACACAAAATAAACAAATAAACTACTAGTACTCTATAGGCCAATTTGCAAAGCTCACCAGTCTGTGGCAATGTGTTGTTGATAAACACAAACAATGCTGTTCCTGGAGACAAATGTAACCTTGAACGAAGTATGAATATAAACTGCCCAACTGGCATGTCACATGGAACCAGATACCTGCAATCACCACTGCTTTTCAGAATTTCAAATTCAATCATCTTCTGAAAACATGAAATTAGCTACTCACTTGCGTTTCTCCATTTCTGGAAGACTACTACTTGAAAACCTCTCAACAATAACCTGCAAACATATATACTAGCATGTTAAAATAATGTTCAGGGAATACATGTACAAACTGAATGTGACCTTCAATTTAGGGCATACAAAAATGCAGAATGACAAGTAGTCAGTTTCGACGGGAATTCAACATCCAGATAGCTTAGGTACAAATCAGGATATATGCCCATAAGGCCAACCCAATACATGCAAAACCAATTTGCAACAGAGTTGACTGAAGCAGACGTGGGTGCTGAAAAGAAGGGCAGGCAGTGCAGCCTGAACTAACTTTTTGTATCTAAGAATACCCCAAGAATGCTCCATGTGAGTTGGACACTGATTCAATCTGCAAGGTAAAAGAAGCTAAGAAATACAATGGCCGATAACTAGCGAATAACAGAAGCCATCCACCTTGCCCTTTTTGTTTTGGTATCAGAATGAAAAATGTGTGATCACAGACTACTTGGCTATTTGGCAGATGAATAAAAAAGGATAACCATCTTCTACTTAAGAGCTAGGAAATATTTGATCGAAAACATGGATTGGCTATTTCTCTTGAGATGAAATTGGCGCAGACAGCCGCGACATGAAGTGCATATGGAGAGAAACACGAGCGGTGAGTATTGTAAGTTTGATGGCATGGAACGACGAGAAACGAATCACATGGTACCAAAAGCAGTCCACACGACACGGGAATAAGCCCTTGGGATAACAGAGGAATTTTCAGTGAGAAAGCACAAGAGAAGAAATTGATAGGAGAGGACATACGGGTATTCTGTCGGGGTAAGAGGCAATCATGGCTGCCGACTCCTTGGCCCTCTCCTCTTCTCGTAAGAAATCAAACAATCGGCCAATCAATCAGTCGGTTACTACTCTTCTCTATGGATGAATAAATCTGGGGGAAAGAAAGTAGGAGGAGGAGGATAGGGAAGCCACGAACGTACCTAGGGTGAACTCGTCCTTGAAGGGCTTCATCCCTCTCTGTCTGTATCAAAATCTCTGTGATTCGTTGATGCGAACCTCGATCTAACCCTAACTAGGAGGGGTTGGCTGGTTGCTTCTTGGATTGGAAGAAGGGGACTGACGGACGCGAGGAGGAAGAAGAGGACGAGAAGATGATGAAGAGGAGGAGGAGGAGAGAATCATAGAGAAAGCCCAAAAGGAAAGGAAAACAAAACAAAGCGCAGCCCAGCCCAACCCATGTTGATTCCAGCCCAAAAGAGAAGAGTATCGGAAGTGCCATTTCCGACCAGAGGGGAGAGGAGAGAGAGCCGCCGAATTCCTCTTCCTCCGCCTCCGTCCGTCCGCCGCGGCGCAACACCAACGTCCATCGAAGAACACAACACAACACACACACAAAGAAAAGAAAAGAAGAAGATGGCGGCGGCCTCCCTGGACATGGCCCTCGACGACCTCATCACCACCAATCGCCGCCGCCGCAGGGCTCCCTCCTCCTCCTCACCAATGGCCCGCCGCTCCCACTCCCGCGCCGCCGCCGCTCCCTATCACGCCGCCATCACCTGCTTCCAGGTACCGCCCCCTTTTTTCTCTTGCTCTCCTCCCATCTGCTCCTACTCACTAGGCTAGGGTTTCTATCTTTCTGCCTGCGCTGCGTAGGCGCCGCCGCCCGTTGCCTACGGGTATGGGAATGGGACCCAGCCGACCAACGTCGACACGCCCACCAAGCTTTACATCTCCAATCTCGACTACGCCGTCTCCAACGAGGACATCAAGGTCACTGCTCCTCTTTTTCTACTATTTCTTACCTGGATTTACTTTTCTTTTCAGCTAATTCATCCACTCCTGTTAAATTCCCATCTTTATATTTCTAAAATCTCCATCTTTTTATGTCACCCAACCAATTTTGCCTGCCCCTACACTCACAACTGAACACTTTTTCTTATGGAAAGGAAAAATTACACCCTTTTTCTTGTTTTACTATATACTCTTATAAGGCATACTATACAACCTTACACGGTACATCTGTGCATGCCTCAGATTTGCATCATTTCGGTCATTTGAGCAGTCATTAGCATTTCTCTACGGTGTATTGTCCCATTCTCACAATGTTGCTCCACATTTTTCTGCTTGCTTTACTCAGGAACTCTTTTCTGAGCTTGGCAATATCAAGCGTTACTCTATTAACTATGACAAGAGTGGAAGATCCAAGGTTCCAAATCCACCTTTTATTTTCTTTTACTGCATGCCTCCCCCTTTTTTTTTTGTTAAAGTGCTCATTATTCATACCCTCTTTTGACAGGGAACTGCAGAGGTTGTATTCTCTACAAGATCCGATGCCCTAGCTGCTGTTAAGAAGTACAACAATGTGCATCTTGATGGCAAACCTATGAAAATTGAGCTCATTGGAACAAATATTCAGACACCAGCACCACTACCACTACCACCACCTGCTATTTTTGGTTTCACTGCACCAGCTGCCTACTTCACTTCTCCTACCAAAAGGTTAGTAACCTTCCATATGCAGGCATGCAGCTAGCGCTGTTTTTCTCTCTCCAGGATATCACTTGTAAAACAATGAACTCTCAGAACTACTAACTGCCAAGATAGACCTGCTCTTATGCATAGTCTGTAGTACTTAAACATTTAGTTTGATTAGCATCTGCACAAATAAGTAGCATCTGATACTGCCTGTCAGTCAGAGGCTCCCCGGTCTCCAATAAGGTTTGTACAGTTAGAGTCAGGGTTCAAGTTTCTTTCACGTTGGGGTCTGAGAAGACTGAACTTCACTGAAACTAACCATTTAGTTGTGCGTTGCATGACTATGAATGCCTGTATAAAAAAGCTGTATATATAGGCCATAGGTTTTAATTTTGCCAACTCATAAGATCCCTGTGTTTCCAACTGAAAATTCAAATACTATGTTCAACCTGAAAGTTTTGAAACTTCTCATCGCAGTGATCCTCAATTATGGCTAAAAACTGTTAACTATACATAATACAATAAGCAGAATAATTGGCAGCCAAATACAATATGCTTTTTTAGTTTGCATTTTGTTGAGCAAAGATCTGATGGCCCATGTTTTTTTTATGACGTGGCACTTTACATTTGCGAGAAAGATTGTTTCTTTCACTACTTTAGATCGGTTATTCTAGGAAACCATTGCCATAATTTTTTAGACCAAATTCGAGGTTTTATCTAAATCTGATGGAAACATAGAAAATTTATAACAAAATACGCTTTCCTAGGATTCAAACCTGTGATCTCACACTCAGCATGGTAGAGTTGTTGCAATATTGATGTTTGTTAAATTACTTGAACTATACCCTAATACTAACCAAAATTTTCCAAATTCTAGGCGAAAGTCCAAGCAGGTTAGGGGTCACCTGATACATGTATCCCTTATATTTTTTAAGATTCACTTTGGAAACTTGTTTCTTGCTTCAATGTTACTCACAGATAGTATACCCTTGTCCTATTAGTGTGTATCAAATGCGGGTGAGAGTGAACTTCAGTATTACCAAACACCATTTAAGATTATTCATTTTTGCGGGGACAATTTAAAACTGTTATATGAAATTATGTATCAGCAGAATTTGCATTTGTGGTTTTTAAGCCTAGTTTGTGAGGAAGATTTTGAGTAACATGTCCAATGCTGAAATTTTCAGTGGAGCTGGCAGGGGTGGAAGAGGATGGGCTCAGGGCAGGGGTGGAAGAGGATGGGCTCAGGGCAGGGGTGGATTTGGTGGGCGTGGTCGGGGGCATATGGGTCGTGGGCGAGGGAAGAGATACCTTGGAAGTCGGAAGGTTTCTGCTGAAGAACTGGATGCTGACCTGGACAAGTACCATGCGGAAGGAATGCAAATCAGCTAGATGACTCTCATGCTTTAATTGTCTTGCCTGCATTCGAAACAGGGGGCTGACTAACTAGTAGGTATTTCCTTGGTCTCCTTGTTATTTTGTAGGGATAGATGCAGACAATATATATACTCTGTTTAGATGGTGTTTTTTGATGAGGGAATGGTTGCGCTTAACCTGGTAGGATAGAAGCTAGGTCCATTGGCATCCAGCCAGCATGTCTGAGGTATAGAAGGTTGGTGTTCTACTATAGCTCTAGTTTGTATG
>CM002478.1:63953-80267 GCA_000325765.3 Leersia perrieri
GGTGCAGGCCCTGCTCCTGCTGCTTCTGCGGCGACGCCATCATATCGACCCTGTATGTCTAGCTTACTCTTTTCTTATCGATCGATCGGTTATGCGATACATATTGGAGGAGTTGTACGATCTAGAATATATCCAGATAGACACTCCCCTATATATGTGCATATATAGACAAACAATTAATGGAGTAGTACTACGTATCAACCGTGTCAGCAATTTTAATTTGTTTCTTGAAAGTTCCCTGTAGACCTAGTAATAGCTCACTTTCTACCTTTCTTGGTCTTGAAGGATTATACTATTGTTGTTTGATCTGGTCAAGAGAGCCCAGA
This sequence comes from Leersia perrieri, assembly GCA_000325765.3. Lineage (NCBI taxonomy): Eukaryota > Viridiplantae > Streptophyta > Magnoliopsida > Poales > Poaceae > Leersia > Leersia perrieri. Next base: position 64,280 of record CM002478.1, read on the forward strand.
ATTAATTAATTTTCTAGAAAGATATGATGCGTGGCCGGCAACGGCAATCCAACAATCAGGGATGGACAGACCATTCCTTCCAATATGCGCACTACACTACTTGATGTTTTCTTTTCTTGCTTGGTGTTACTCACCCTCTCCTTGTTTTGAATAGCCGACAATTATATATGACAGACAAAGTTAGCTGATAAACACAAGGAAAGAAGACAGTTGGTCGCCCTAATATTCGTAAAAAATATACTACCTCCGTTTCGTAATATAAGGGTTTTGATTTTTTTTCTTACAACGTTTAATCATTTATCTTATTTAAAAATTTTATGTAAATATAAAAAATAATAAGTTGTGCTTAAAATATCTTTGATAATAAATTAAGTCACAAACAAAATATATAATACTTTCATAATTGTTTTTTAAATAAGACGTCTGGTCAAATGTTGCGACAAAAAGATCAAAACCCTTACATTATATTATAAAATAGAGGTAGTAAAAAAATGACAATGAAAAATGCTATACATCCGACGTCCTGAGCTATCGGGCACTTACGTCATAAAAAAACGTTAGAGCTTGGTAGAACATGGAATTGGATTTTTAGCACCCGGGTGGATGTCCACCCACATATTGCATTTCATCTAAATGGTTATGAAAAAATTTAAGAAGTTTGACTAATATGAAATATATCACTACACAAACATGTAAGATTAAATTTGACCTATAAAAGTCATAACAAATATGACTATACAAAAGTAAGAGTTTAATTTGTTATTTTTATTACAACTTGTAGAGTTCAAATTTAAACTTGCATGTTTATGGAGTGATATATTTCATATTATTCTATCTTATCAAATTTTTTAAATTTTTTATAACCATTTAGATGACATGCAACATGTGGGTGGACATCCACCCGAATGCTAAAAATGTTGGAATAAACCACACCATGGTGTTCATGGCTAGGGCGTGCTCGTGTCGTGGTTGCTGGTGCACGAGTCTGTGCTTGTGTTCTGTTTAGGTTTTTTTTAAGAGTCTCACTGAGTATAAGTCATAGTATCTGAACTTATACATAAACACACACGCACACACTCAACACCACACTCACACACCTATGCGCAAGCTAAATTCTACCCTTACACTCACACTCATATGCCTGTCTTGAAGAGATAGTCTCGGACGTCAGTTTCCAGCATGTGTTGAGACTGTAGCAATCCAGGAAAAATACCCTCGAAATTCGCTTCCTAAGGTATTTAAACCTGGAACCTCCTACTGAGACCTGGTGCTACTGAGGCTCTGTGACCAACTGATCCCAGACCCATTCGCCTGTTTAGGTTGTTAGGATATGGTCGCGTGTGTGCGTGTGTTTTCGTTTGAGTTAGTTAGCTTGTTTAGGGTGAGTCCGTGTGATCTAGGCTCGGCGGGATGGTGCGCGTGTATGTGCTCGCGTTCGCGTCCAGAGACGGGTCCAGCATGGCGTGCGGCGCGTGCTGGTGGTTCATGAGGAGTTGCAGCCGCATGAATGGTCAAGCTGAAGGTCGTGGTTGCGGGCAGAACGGAAGACCGACTCTCACGCAAGAGTTCGTGGCTCAGAACGTGGAGAATGCCGGGTCGCCAGGGAGTGCGCGTACGTGCGCGTCGAGTTCGCCGTAGTGGGTCGCGTGGGCGTTGCAGCGCCTGAAGTGGCTATAAAGGACCATGTAATCTGTGTCTGTAACTGAGTCGAACACACACAAAAACAGAAGAGAGAGAGAGCAGTGTGTGCTGAACGGGTATGGGCCGATTGGACATGTTTTTATGGGCCTCAGTTAGTTTGTGTGGGTTGTACCAAGAGATTGGCAGGGCGGCCCATGGATTGGCAGCCTACATCCAGAAAGGAAAGGATCCACAAAGCCCGAATAGTTGCTTGCAGCCCAATAGAAACTAGGCCCAATAGGCAGGTGAGGGTTCCTCTCCCGCACCAACTGCGTCGGCGCCGCAATCCTCCTCCCGTCCTCCGCTCTCCCTCCGTCTTCTCCCGACTCCCGCCCCCTCACCTCAGGCCACGACCGGCGACGGCGGCACCCATCCCGTCCTCGCCGCCGCTTGCGCGCAACCATCCCGCCGTCGCCGTCGCCGCCACCACGGTCACACGCCCATCCCGTCCTCGCCGCCGCTTGTGCGGGCACATCGCGCCGTCGCCGCCGCGGGCGCGCGCCCATCTCGTCCCCGCCACCGCGGGTGCGCGCCTATCCCGCAGCCCCGGTCGTGGTTCGCCGCTGCCGCCACCCGCCGTCGCACGATTTTCGTCTGGAGGTTGAAGAATATAGTGGAAGGCAGAGAAAAGACTGACTTGTGGGGCCCACTCGAGGGTAAAATGGCCATTTCACTTTACTTTTTCACACTGTCGGGCTGATGTGGCATGCCACGTAGGCGAAAGTGGCAAAGAATTAGAAACACATCTCTCTCCAGTGGCAAAAATCTAGGAACAAACGTAAAAGTGGCATTTGGAGAGTTGCCAAATCTAATAGTGGCTATCTCATGGTGATTACCTCTAGGAGCATTTTTCTTGAATTCTGAACACAATGATAGCTACTTTGATTTTGAACGGCTGCATTTTGCAACCATGTCTATCAAGTTTAGCTTTTGATGTTCAAAATCAAACTGCATTTTTGTTCAGTTTTTGATGTTCAAGTTTAGCTTGAACATATATGAATTTGCAATATATCTGATTTTTGGTAGTAGCCCTGTTGATTTCAGTAAAGGTATTATAGATTCTGAATATTTGCAATGTTTACTCAGCAGTCGTCTGCATTCTGAATATTTGGCAGGGCGGCCTACATCCACAAAGGAAACACACAGGCAATGATCCCTCCCTCCTCCGCCGTCCGCCATGGCGCCCTCACCGGATTTCTTCTTCGACCTCAGCCTCCTCCTCCCCGACGACGACTCCAAATCCAATAATATAGCAGCAGCAACAGCAGCAGTCGCCCGTGCCCTCGACCTCGGCTGCTCCGCCGTCGCTCTCGATCGTTCCCACCGCGGCATCCTCGCCCATGACTCCCATTCCCCCATCGCCTCCTCCTCCTCTCTCCCGCAGTACACCCGCCTCACCCTCTCCCTCGACTCCGCCACCGCCCTCGCCCTCTCCGCCGCCCGCCTCCTCCGCACCTACGACATCGTCGCCGCCCGCCCCCTCACCCAGGCCGCCTTCAACCACCTCTGCCAGTCCGCATATTAGGTATGGTTTTAGGAAGCACAAGGTAAGAAGCACGACATCTTTCTTTTTTGGGCTTCCTTAAGTCCGTGTCCTTCAAGAAGAAAGCACCCAAACTAAGAAGCTTGATCAATTTTTTAGCAGACATATGCTCATGCTGAATCTCATATTAGGTATGGTTTTAGGAGGATAACACTAAGCACAAATGCTAGGGGTCCGTTATCAACCTATATGAATAATGAGAAATAAGAGTTCATACTTGACTTCTTCTGATATTGTATTGATATAAAATATTGTTGCTTGAAATGTCTCACAAGTTATTCTTTACTTAGTTACAAACTCATGTAGTTATAAATTTAATGTACAATGATGTCATTTGAGATCTATTCTACAACCAGCATGGCCAATCAGCTTAGGTAGGCGTGCCAAAAGTCAGGTTTGACCAAGCCTATGTAAGCTTAGCTTAAACTATGCACATGTTTGAGCCAAGCTAGAGTATAGCAAAGCCTAAGTTGAGGTTTGAGCTTACATAAGCCTGAGCTCAACTAGATGAGACTTGTAACTATAAAATTTTAGGTATGCGAGCATACCCATGCTTGAGTTCAGTTCTCTAAGGATTGTTTAATTGTAAACACACATGCGTGGCACATTATGGGCCTAGAGAACTGTCTATGTTAATATTATGGTATGAACATGTGATTGAAGCCTAGTTGAGCTAAGTGCCTGCCTAGCCTGGCAAGGGTTCGAGCCCTTGTTGCGCTCAAGCTCAGCTCTACTGGGTCTGAGGTCAAGATCGCAATTCTTATAAAGTCTGAGCACTCATTTAACAGCGCTGCCAAGGCGGAGCACATCCTCAATCAGTAGATATAACTTCTTGGGTTGTAATCCGTACATATTTCAAAAGTTTGAACTGTACCATATCAGATTATTAGCATTAAAATTTTCATTTAGTTAGGCTATATATTTTTATGGATGCAGTTTTCAAGACTGTAGACTTGATTTAGTTTAGAAGAAAGATAATTTTTACTCCTACTTAATGCTGAAAGAATTAGAAGCATGAATCCAGTGTGCAGTTAGATTTGATGTGGAAATGGTTTTAGAGACTACGACAGCAATAGAAGGCCTCACCCCCACAGACGCACCCGAATGAAAATGTACCCAATATAATGAGAGGTCTTGTCAGCCTTCATTGGAGTGGTCTCATTTTCCCAAAGATCATGACATTTTAATTGACTCATTGGTTGTTCCTAACTACACACTACATATGAATAGTGTTGTACCTTAGGGACCTGTAGGAGTAAATTAGTGAAACTACAAACTTTTGTCTCTTAAGGCTTTTTTGGATGTTGAAGCAAATTTTGCCCTACCAAAATTTTGGTAACTTCAATAGTGTGGCAGAGATGTCTGGTTTAATGCCAATTTTTGGTGTAATTGCATTTCTATCTAGCCTGCTGATCATTTTTGTAAATTTTTTATACATATCAACTTAGCAATTATTGCTTTCCACTCATGCTATAGTGGTGTAATGACTATTCTTAGAGTTGACCTACAAGAAAAAGTAATATCTACAAAACCTGCACACTATCCTAATAGTCCCATCACTTATTTTCAGTTTTCACTTCCTTACACCAGCAACCCACCCCACCCCTCATGGTCTCTTATCCTCCGATCTCTGAATCTCATAATTTGTCTACTAATTCTTGTAATATCTTTTTCCCTGCACTTAATTATTAATGCATAATACATCTGATAGTTCTCCTAATTGAAATATATGCAGGTTACGTCAAAAAGAAAATCATAACTATAAGAGCTTACAATTTAAGCATTTTGCTGCATGTGAAAGGAAAATGAATCTCTATGAAAGGTTATGTAGTTTGGTGCCCTTTGACTTTATTCTGTTGGGTTGGCTAGGCCCACTTGAGGTTGGTCGAGTTCAGTTGTCAGGCTAAGTCAACAACTCAACGTGATACACAATTCTTAAGTGCGCTACTGTAGGGATTTATCAGAAGCTGTGGCATAACAGGAGAATGCACCTGTCTGGTTGGTTTCGGACTCTTCTAATTACCTTACCCACCAATCGCCAATTGAAAAACAACATCCTGGGTCAAGAGCATCAAACTTCTATCCAATAGATGCTCCAAAAAAAAACACAGATTCCTGTGGGGCTCTATCTTGTAGCCTGTGCAATGTTCAAAAGGGACATGATTTTTCCCCACCAAAATCTTGGGAGATGTCACTTTTTGAAAAGCTTATCATAGGATTGCTGCAGACTTTGGAGGGAGAATCTCATCCAAAGACCGTCTTCTAAATGTATTTAATCATGATCAACATTTGGTGAGCTTTCCTGCACGTTTTTGTTTTCCTTTTTCCAATTTTGCATAGCCTTTATGACTGTATCCAAGCATCCCATCGTTAATGATCAGGGATGATAGAATCATAGAACCTTGGAATCAGCCAAATATTTGGCGCATCAAACCCTAGAATAGTGAGCTGGGTTCTTGGAGCAAAGTGGTAGGGCATGTTGTTACTTTGTGGTGAATTGCTGCTAGTTGAGCAATAGTGCCGGTGCTGAATAAAGGCATGCAGAGCATGGTATGTGGTGGAAGGATGTGAGTGGAAGAGGTAGGAGATATCCCCAACTTGCCCATGTCAATTTGAATGGTACATCTGCGCTGCATTGGCCTTAATCTGCAGTGTTGTGTTGCAATGCAATTGTGATTGCCGGCTACATTTTTGATTGTGCAGTCGATTGATGAGAGATTCTCGTTGTGAGAAAACTTGTATTACTTGCTGTTGGTGCCTCCTGCGATGGTTTACCTTTTTGCTTAAACAAGGAGAAATCATGTGTGGATCGAAAGCTGATGTACTAGGTAGTATATGTTATGTTATGTTTTTTTTTTTCTGCTCGACAGTTTGCATTCTGTCATGTATGATTGTGGCAATGGTGGATAGTATCATTGAGTGTCATTTTGATAGATGGTTGTGCCTTAGCCTCTCATCATTGGAAATCCAGGGATTGATACATGCACGATCATCATCATATCATATCACAAAGTGGAGTAGCTCATGTCAAATCAGGGTTGAGCCAATCAAGAGTTGACTCTTTGGGAAGAGAATGAGAAGCTAGTGCTAGTACCAGTGCCTGTGCAGGCAAAGTCGTCAGATATAAATGGTAGCCGTGCGTGAAGGATCCTTGGCAGCTCGCTCACAAGCTAGCTAGCTACTCGATCACAGCTGAGACAGAGAGTGCGGTGCAGGACTGCAGGCACAATAATATATAATGTATCATCAGAGCTGGAGCACGAGTTGTTCGTCGTCGTCGGAAGCAGCGGCGGCGGCGGCGACGAGGGTAGCGGCGGTGGGATCGAGGTACAGCGCGGAGGAGCGGCGGGAGCGCATTGACAAGTACCGGACCAAACGCAACCAACGCAACTTCGACAAGAAGATCACAGTACGTAATCATTCCATTCTAATTTCCCTCCAATTTATTTATGATTTACTGGGTGTACTTGCTTGCTTAGATATGTAATTGGTGGGCTGTTGCAGTACGCTTGCCGGAAGACGCTGGCGGACAGCAGGCCGAGGGTGAAGGGCCGCTTCGCTCGCAACTCCGACGACGGCGGCCCTGCTGCTAGTGCACCAGCTGATGAATCATCATTCGAGGTGTCGCCGCATGCGCCGCTGACCACTAGTACTGCCAATGTTGTGCCGGAGTGGTGGCCGGCAGTGCAGGAGGCGCTGGCCACGCAAGAGCAGGACGATGCCGCCGCCGACGAGCTGCTCGCCGCCTACCTCGGCGTCTCCTCTCTCGACCTCTACTCACCTCCACGCCATTGATCATCCATCCAATCATATATCACTGCTAGCTAGCTTAATTAGCTCGCGCGCTCTCATCAATTCATTCATCAAGGATATCATATCATGTTGCATGCATGCATATTTTTAATCAGAATATCACATATCATGTACGATTTTACTAATATAATTAATATATATATGCAGCTATCTAGCTGTTTCAATTCTTTGGGATAATTGTTCTTATATATGAAACGAGTTACAACTCAAGCGGACAAATATGCAGGGCAACAACTTGACGTAGCGCTTAACTTGCAATCAGGGCCGTACCTAAGAATTTAATATCCACTGCGAAACATAAAAATGAGGCCCTACAGTAAATACAAGAAACAAAGATTATATTTTACTTCGGTTCATGCATATATTCACCAAAGTTGCACAATAAACTAAGCTAGACTCAACTTTTTTAAATTCAAAGTTTTGATTTATGTTTTTTTATGAACAATTGGCATGAGAATGGTTCTATTGGTTTGTGTTAATTGGAGATTTTATTGACAAAGCGGTGTTTTTTTTTAGGTCAGACTGACCCTATAGAGCCATAAGACCGGCCTTCTCGCGGTCTGACCGACAGACTCCATGCAAGAGTCTATTTCAGAATGTTTTCATAGAATTTCATGATTTCTTCACGATTAAGGCCTCGCTATGGTTTCTATATATGGATAATGTTATTATGTGCTACTCCCTCTGTCTCATTATATAAGGGATTGGGACTATTTATTTGCAATATTCAAACATTCGTCTTATTCAAAACTTTAGTGCAAATAGAAAAATTAATAAATCATGCTTAAAATACTTCAGATAATAAAGTAAATAATAAACAAAATAAATAATATTTCAATTTTTTTAATAAGACGAGTGGTCAAAGGTTGCAATCAGAAAGTCAAAATCTCTTATAATATGGGAGAGAGTAATTTTTAGTCAAGTTGGGTGATAACTTGTGTTCATACATGGTTTCTTGGTTTTTCATGTCTAGGTGCCGCTTCAGGCTTGGAAAGTATTGCCGGCGATGGATCGAAAGTTGACTTAGGAGAAATTGACATCCGGATGATTAGGATATCATATGGGATACTAAATCTATAGGACAATGCATGTGGAGTTAAAGATTACACATAGCATATAAGAGGGACTATGTATGCATGTAAATCAGATTCCATATTTGGTAGGAATGAGTTGTTTACTTGTATTAGTAGGTCTTCTAAGGGAGTAGGACTCCTATACAAGTATGATTCGTGGTTTTGCACAGCTACGTATAGGGTGTAAATATATGAGGGGTTATGTCTCTCATGTATCAGTTTTTGTAGAGGAGAGTTTTGAGAGAAAAATTAGGGTTTATCCCAAGTTTTGACTAGATGCCAACCTGAGAGAGAGAGGGGTTTAGATAGTCTTTATAAACAATTTGAAGCAATACGATTGATCTATATATAAAGAATTTTCTTTAATTCATGTTTCTTTTAAGTCTCGGCGGCAAGGGCAATAGTTGCACATGAAGGCATGCAGTCAAACCGGGGGCGGCGTGGTCAGAATGGTGATGTCAGTGGTTAGACCTTCGGAGGATGCGATTTGACGAGTTCATTAAAATTAGTGTCATGGTTACGGATTAGGCATACCTACTATCCTATGATCTATGGAATATATAAATATAGTATACCTTCACGTATATGACCTATTTCCACATGAGATAAGGAAATTTACAATATATTATGGAAAATATCCTAACGGGTAAATAGATTAACAGATCTTCCTACTCGGAGAGGATTGGGTCCTTCCGATATCGTGCAGGGTTTGGTATCTCCGAGTTTTACTAGGAGGCTAAGGTAACTCACGGTATGAAGGGCGTATCCCTGAGGGGTTGAAGGATCGAATCCAATTGCCAATACACCCACCATAGTTTACGAACCCGGAGCACGTGAAACCAACTCGCCGGGAGATCTAGTCGAGACTCTTGACTATAATCTCGTCGACATCGCTAGATTCATCTGTTTCCATTGTACTCTGTGGTTTTTACATATCAATATCATATAAATTGGATTAGGGTCTAAACAAGTACAATCCTTGTCTCTCTGTTTGATTGATGTCGTATCGTGTATATCCTTGTACCATCGTACCCCAATACCCTATTTATCCGGTCTACAAGTATCTCCTGTCGATAATTAGAGGTATCTTTTAATTAAAAAAATGATTTATAGGTGTAACAATCAATCACTTCTCCTCTGGATGGTTTGGGTCTTGTGTTCCAATCCTACACTTTTCTCTTAAGAGCTTCGCTCCGGTGCTCCCTACTGGCAGTATAAAACAATATGAATCTAATAGATCTATAAACTTTTTTTATGTAGAAATTTGGAGGGTTCAATTATCTAAGGAAAAAAAATTGTGGAGAGTAAAACTGTAATTTTGCATCTCCATCCGAGTGATGTCCCCAACAGATTTGCGGCCAATGCGCCTCCACCGTCGAAATCACCGCTGAATCGCGGCCGAACGATCCACCGTTCATTTCGATGGAATAAAGTCGATCGGATCTGATGCCTTCTACTGTTTCATAAAGGAGATCAAAAACCCCTATTCACTCATTAGTAAATGACTAATATGTCATTTCAAACGATCGATTTATATAATTTCTACTGGCAGTATAATACTGCCAGTACGGAGCACCAGTGCCTTCCTCTTCTATTAAAGCCAAATGACCGTGTCATGATGTAGTAATTTATTTTCTTAAGTGAAAAAGGAATAAAATCGTTTGTCTAGAACACAGTTTCACTCATCAAGAGCCATGGTTATTTGCGATTGTCATAATTACCATTAAACACAAGCCCCTTCGTCCACTAGTGACATATCATAACTTTAAGACCGTACGTCCTAGCAACATTAGTAAACGAGAAGAGTAAACATGTTCTTAAAAAATAAAATTCAAAATCTTTAAACTTATTGGAACACATACTAAGCATGGATTAAATTAAATATGAACAACAATTAGAGCTCCAAAATTTTACAGGCTTTTCCAACGCCCACGTCTGACGTCAAGCACAGAACCGCTATTTGGAGCAGCTACGCTACTCATGCACATCCCCACAACGCAAAGTTAGCGGCAAGTTGCTATGGGCTCTTCAGCCTAATTAGGTATGGTCTTTTTATTTGTTTTTCCAATTAATTTACACATAGAAGATTGAGAGATTTAATCTTTGAAAGTTATTTATATGTTATGATATTTCTAATAGCTTTTTCAATCATTATTAATGCTTTCGGAGCAAGCGCAGGCACCGCAACTTCGGCAAGAGGATCACCGTGAGAACTTCATTTAACTTTTGCATGCTTGGTTATATAATTTTCGCATATATTGCAAGCTGCTGACGCATGTATATATATACTGGTTTGATCAGTACGCTTGCCGGAAAAGGCTTGCGGACGGGAGGGCGAGGGTGAAGGGCCGCTTCGTCTCCAACTCCGGATCCGGCGGCAACGAGGATGATATTGCAGCACATGAGCCACCGTCGATGACGTCGACGCTTGTCAACAACAACGATAACAGTGATGCTGCTGCAACAAGAATGGTGCCGGTGCCGGAGTGGTGGCCGGAAATGCAGGAGGGGCTGGCCTGCAGGGATGAAATTGAGATATCGATGAGCGTGAACCTGCACCTATGCGATGCAAACGATATGGAGCTCATCGCTGCCTACGTCGGCGTCTCCTCCATTGACCTCTGCGCCTACCTGCACCGCCCGCCTCCTCCATCGCCCTAGCTTAGCTATCTAATCAAACACAGATTGAGATCGATCCATCCACCCACCCATGGATGGATATCCATTCCTCGATCTAGCTAGACATGCGAACATACATCGATCTGTAGTGATTTTTCTTTTTGAAGAAATAACAAACTATCAAGCATTAGTTCGTTATTTTTGTCTTATACTATATTACTAGCTATTTTGTTGGCTGGATGAAAACTTTACTGCATGCATGCATGGATGGCTGTGTGCAATTCACAGTTCACACTGCCAGTATAGCATTCGTTCATTCATATTCTGCAGATTGCATGCACGGCACATGCTAGTAAAATCTCTAATTAATTCATATAAATTAAACCAATTTGAATTCATGTATTTGTTGCGTGTAAAGAAGTTTCGGCAGGCAGCATGGGCCAGCCCAGCGAACAAATCCCAAATTCATCCATCCATCATCCCAAAGTATAGTGGAGTAAGTTCTTTTAAGGTCCCTCCACTACCAAAAAAAAAAACCACATTTGTGCCACCATACCAGTGTCGGCACTGATGATGGAGACCCCGCCCAAAAACTTTGGCAAACTGAATCCACAAGAAAAATCAGGACTAATGACATAACATTAGTGCCAGTTTATTAAAAAAACAGGTACAAATAATATTAGTACCGGTTATTTATATTACCGGAACTGATGATGACACCACATTAATACTAGTTTAATAAAAAACCGGCACAAATAATATTAGTATCGGTTACTTCTATTAAATGGTATAAATATACAATATATTAATATCGGTTATATGTATTGACGTGAGCTGCGGGCCGCATGTGGGAAGAGATAAGGTTGGCAAGGCAGACATGCAGAGAGGCATTAATAAATTCTCATCACCTATCTCCCATATCCTCTCACCACCTCACCTCCCAGCCACTCATCCCAAAGCCTCTCTCTCGCTCTCAGCTCAATCTCTCTCTCTCCCTAGCTTGAGCAAAGCGATGGCGGGGAGGGGGGCGGCAATGGCCACGGCGAGCGGCCGACGCGGTAGTGAGCAGTAGCGGCGGCGAGTGTGCGACGAGCAGCAGCGACGGCGTCCGCGAGCAACGGCAACGGCCTTCTCCCCTCCACCTCCAAGCGGCGGCGAGCATGCGGTGACGGTGTCGGCATGTGGCGATGACGGTTGGCAGCGTCGACTTTCTCCATCTTCGCCTTCATATGGTGGTGGCTGCCCCCAAGGTAGCTGGATGTGGCCATCGTCGCGACGAGGGCGACAACACTGGCTTCGGGGCAGTCGGAGCGGGAGCACAGAGGGGAGACATCGGCGTGCGGCCAGATCCAGCAATGGTGGCCCTAGGGCTGCCAATCCATACCACCTCTGAGCAGCGGCGGCGTCCATGTTTGCCGGCATCGGCGGATGCGGTAGGCCTGATGTATTGGGGCTAGCTAGAAGAATCGTCTCAATCCAATTCTTTGAGCCAGTTCTTTTTTTTTTGGATTTTGAACCCCTTTTTGTGCCGGTTCTATAGCCGGCAATTTTTACACCCCATCGTTTGTTCCCCCATTCCTAGTGCCAGTTAAAAAACAGGTACAAATGCCACTTATCAACTGGTACAAATAAGGGTTTTTTTGTACTAGTGCTCATAGTTACGCAAGTTTCAAAATCTTCTCTAAATCGCAATACTAGAAATGTTAGATCTTAAGCTTTCAAATCCTGTCTAAAACAGGTCACACGCCTATATAGAGAGGCTTGTTTCATTGGCTCGCCATCCTAGTCAACAAAAGAAATGTTAGAAAACATGGAACCATGCACTTGTCAGCTGTCAGCTAGACCTGTTCCTCTCTCCTATCCCCCATCTCTCTCCTCTCACCTTCATTGTGAGCTTAGGGAGAATCTGGCGGTGGCCAGCCATATTCGATAACAGCAGCTGGAGGGAGGCCGCTTGCTTAGTCATGTCACCGGAGTGAGTGGAGGAGTCAATGGCTACTAGCGCGGTGGCGGCAACCTCTCCTGAGCGGCCACAGGTGAGATGAGGAACTTGACTAGGATCTCAAGGGTAGTTGGCGAGAGAAGGGGAATCTCGAGGTAGCGGCATCTCCATCCACAGTGTGCCATTTTCGAAGAGGCTCTAGGGCCGGCAACATCAACAATGGGATCCAGGATTGGAGCGACTGGATCTATGGGACGTGGCTCTAACTAATTCTAGAAAGGGGGCCGTATGGAGCTCTTATGTCATCGACACCCATACCGTCATTGTGCTCATCAACCGTTATCCTGCTTCCCTAATGGCGGTGATGGTTAGCCATCCTGCCAGTGTCGACGAGCTACTGGGGCGGCAGGAGCCGTAGGTGGAGCCTCACCTAATGGGAGGAGAGATGTTTTTTTTCACATGCCACTAAGGGAGAAGAAGAGAGAAAGGTGTCCCACTGACATGTGGGTCCCAGATATTTTTTTGTTGACTGCCTGACTGTAATGCCACCTCAGCAAAAATGGCTCCTGCATACCGCCATGGCCCATGGGACCAGCTTTAGATAGATTCTACAAGATCGTGGTCCAATATTTCTGGTATTATGGTTTATGGATGATTTTGAAACTCAAAATAAAAAAAAGAGACGTAAAGTGGACTTATTCCAAATATAATAATATCAATTTGCTCGAGCACGATGACCCATATCTTAAGTCAAGTGGGCTTGTCCTAATGCTTGGAACTACAGGCACATGGATATATAGAATACATTTTTTTAAGGGAAATATATAGAATACATTTCAACAGGAGTGATTCTATATTACTCCTCACCTGTGTATCCTCCATCAACTATACAATATCATGCTAGGCATAACACAACCCTGAATTTTTAGAACCAGGTATGAGACCTCTTGGCTAGTTAAAATGCATGGTAGTTGTTGGGTTTATCATATGGGCTTTATCCAAGTGAAGATTAATTATTAGGAAAATCATAACAACCTATATAATGGGAGGACACATCTTTTAGTACCTTGTTGCTAGTTTTATGAGAGCGATACCTCCTGAAAAGAGATGATGCTCCCTAACCACTAGAGCAAGTTTGGTGAAGACAACAAGAGAAACACAAGCATTCATATCAACTCAAGCATACCTGTCTGATAAGACTCCTACAAGGCATGCATGCTGCACGTTTGCATTCAGTCAACGTGTTATGGAGGTCATAATGGCCTTCCAAGTCTTTTATTTTTTTTTGTATGTAAGTTTTCCATTTACGTGAAAAAGAAAGCTTGAAGAGTTGCATCATTCCACCGCAGCAAAAAAATTACTTTGTCCAATATTCTTGTGAGTTCTTGATTGTGTGAATGGCATAGACGAGAGGACGATCTCTTGTGCGGCGGCTGCCTCGAGATTGCAATGGTGATTCTTCCTTAGATTCAATGTCCTCTCCCTTGGTCCCTTTTTAAGTGATTGATGTGCGGTCTCTATTTAGCCTCTTTAGTGCACATTGGATGGCTTACGTGTCACTGCGTTGGATAAAACAGCCATCAAAATCACTTGGAGAGGAAAATGGCCTACTTATGATAAAAGAGGAAAACCAAGTCCAGTCAAGAGATATAAATGCCAAATCAGTAACATTCAAACAGAAATAGTGGTGGTGAATGGTGGATGATGTTAATAAATCTTTCATCCTCCTACCTCATAAATTTTACTAATAGCTTCCTTGAATTTTTTAATGTTAAATCTACATACTCCTTAAAAAAAGATAGTGGTGATGGACAGTACCCGCGAATCTACTGTCCAATAAAGTTTACAAATGACCCTTGAATTTCTTAATATTAAAAATTATTAATTCTAAATGGATGGACACATATTAAATAAAATTAAGGTGAAGATTTATCATAGAAAAAGACACGATTGATAACATATTTTGTAAAAAATATCATTTTAAGTGATCTTAAAAAATATTGTTGTTTTTAGGGCAACTGATCGAGCCGTATGAAAAATGATGTCCCTTGTCTGAAAATTTTTTGTCGTTATGTCCCTCCGTTCTTCTTTCCTTTTTTTTTTTAAGAAAAAAAAGTCCTTCCCGATGCAGAGCTGAGGAGTGAAGGTAATTACGCTAGGAGGATGTTAGCGTTTCTCTTGGCCAGTCCTGGTCCTGCAATTTGCACATACGCGCCCAGACTGGTGGATTAATTCTCGCACAACTTAACTAAGCAAGCAATCTAATTCCTACCAAAATGAAAATTTTAGCTTTAAAGGATCCTAACATGTTCAGAATGAAATCAAGGCATCAATGACGGCATTATTATCAACATCTGTAGCAAGTACGGTCACTGCCAAGTACGGTGCCGCTTAATTTGTTGCATGCTACTAGTAGGAGTATACAGGCTCCTTTGACCCCCTAGCGTGTGTGTGTGTCTATCTCTCTCGATTGATCGATCTGTCACTCGTCTGACCGGGTAACAGTTTGTCTCCCTAGCAAGAGTCTCAGCTGATCAATTCCAAGCGAATTCTCTCGAGAACCCAAAAGAGAACTGTTGGTCAGGCAAACATGCATACAATCAATCAATGTACCAGCAGACATGCAAAACCCTATATATGTAGTATCTATGAGCTAGTACAAGTACATTGTCTTCGTCTTAAAATATACTTATTTTTATGTGGATATAACATAATCTAATATAATAAATTTATATATAAAGATATCTATATTTGTTGTCCTAAAATATATCACATCCCACGAAAATGGTTTTATTTTAAGACGAAGATAGTACTACTCCTAGCTATCATGCATCTAAGCTATGGGTAATGGTAGGATCATACGGATCATTTACGTGTAACTGTGTGTAGGAGCTAGAGATCCAGACATACATCCAGATCATGCATGCAAAGATTAATTACTAAGATTTTGCTTACTGATATAACTATTTAGGCTCCTTTACGGTACCTATACTAACATATGTAGTCAATTGTACTAGAGAATGAATGGTCAGGATTAAATGTATATCAGTGGTTAGCATATGGTAGTCTACACGTGTAGTATGCAATAGTATAGTACATTTTAATGGAAATGACGGTCTTAAGTATGTGACCTCTTATGCAAGAAACTAAGCGTCGTGAATTCACAATGGCATACTAGTTAAAGTTAATGGTGTGGGAATAATTCTTAAGTTAATAGATTAATTACTATAATACCGATGTAATTTAACATATATATATATTTCATCCATACTGCTCGCCACCTGTCGGCGATATGGGCCCGGGGTATGCTGAGGATGC
>CM002478.1:84878-97092 GCA_000325765.3 Leersia perrieri
AGTCAGGTAATTTTAATTGACTGGATCGACATCGATGGAAACAAACGTATATATGGTTACGAACTCTGTTTATGTTGGGCTTTCTGTTAAAAGCCGGGCAGTAAAAAGCCTTTGATCAAAAAAAAAAACAAACATATATATGGTTAATTGTATGTATACACAAGAGTCTTGTGTATGACAAGAGATTGGCATATACGAAACTATGAGCCCGTGTATTGTCTAGCACTGTAGCTAGCTTCAGCTTGTAAAGTGCATTCTCGGTTGGGTACTTATGGACGTACGCGCGTGTGTATGTATGTGTGTGTATATATATATATATATGATTATATGATTATATGTGCATCTCCACCAACGTGGACGCGTTGACACGTGTCCCTGGTAGATTAGAGAGAAAACATCTTTTATGTACCTAAAACGAGATCAAAAAAGTTAATATTCAGATTATAATTTTGAAAAATATAATGTTTAGATTATAAATGCAAAAAAATATAATGTTCAGATTATAATTTTAAAAATATATAATTTCGAACAATATAATGTTCAGATTATATAATCTCAAAAATATAATCTAAAAAATATTCATTTACTCATTATAAGCTACACTTAACACGAACGGTCGAGATCTTGATTGATCCCACATCAATGGTGCAGATTGTTGGTGCACATGTACATATGATCATTTTTGCATTTTCATATATATATATATATATATTGTTGGATTTAATTAGGGTTGGACCCATTTAAATCTAATAATAAAACATTTTTTAGAACACAAAAGTATAATAAAACTTTAAAAACACACAAAAGTATAAATTATAAGCCAACGGGACGAGTGTTCTTACACTGAAATGTTCGGTAAAGTCACCGGATAGTCCAGTAAAAGCTCTCTGTTAGATGTTGATTTTTTACCAAACTGTCTGGTGGATTATCCGGTGGATTGTCCGGTAGAACTACCGGAATGTCCGGTAAAATACCTCTGTTGGAAACAGAACCATTTTACCGGACTGTCCGGTGATGTTACCAGAATGTCCGGTTGCAGGCAGACATTAGAGGTCTTAACTTCTAAAACGTTTAAAGATTTAATGGCTGCGTTTATTCTTCATAAACATGTTATTAGAACTCAATTAGGCAGCCATTTATTCCCACTTCTTCCTCATTGGCACATGAGAAGTCATTCTCTCATTCTCTCCACCATTGTTCTTGGAGTTCAAGCTCTTGCATTGTAATTTTTTCATCCTCGATTCTGAGCTCTTGCGTACACAAGATCTTGAAACGAGCAGGCCTCCGGAACTAACGCCGTGTCACGAGTACCTGTACGGATAGACGGGCGATATAGTTTTTGGAGAGCGCTTCCGCGCGACTGCTCAAGGTTCTTCCTCATGGCAATCGACGAGACGGTCGGAACTGGTGATGGATCGGGCAATGGAGGAGGCAACGGAGGAGACAACCATAGCGGATCAAGTAGATCGTCTACATTCAACTCTGGGTATGATCTCCTCACTTTGATCATGAACATGATATGTATTATCGTGTTCTTTTGGTGCTGGACATGTATAGCTTTTCACAAGATCATTATCTATTTAGTGGCATAATTTTGATGATTATTTTTTTATCGAATTTCTGGATTAAATTATATCAAAAATTGACTAGATTTTCAACATGCATTGATGCATATATGATGTGGCCTGCTCACTATTAATTTGCAGCCAGTAATTAATTAATAGCCTCCTGGGAATATGTATTGTAGATCAATGTACGTAGCATCGTATATTGTAGTGAATAATCTGATCCTTGTATGAAGAAAATAGACGGATGAGATTTTTGTGTGCACTAGCTTAACTTGCAGTCCCATAAGGACTCCGCCAGGTGATTCAATACCATATATTATAGCTATCAAACACTAATCTTCATAGTGAATTGCTCAAAGTCATTCTTTAATTTGTGTCAGTGATCAAGAGCATGCATATATAATATGGGTGACCTTCAGGGGTCGTCTAGTACGTAGGAAAAGAACAAAAAGAGATCTAAGAGCTTGAGAACTGAAGGGACTGTAGATATATAGTGGTGTCTCGATCTGATCCATCATCACCTTATGATGCAGTACCCAACCAACTGCAGCCTCAACAAGGCAGGCAGAAGGATTGTGTTGCACAGGCTTTGCTAGCTGTATTTGCACGCTCCTGCATGCATGCATGAATGCATTCCCCATTAATCTCTCTTTTCTCTTTCTCTTCCTCACTCACTGACACTGGAAGTACTCCTAGCAATAGCTAGCAGGCAGGCAAAACTTTAAAAACACAACTTTAAAACACACATGCATCCTCATCTGCTGTGTAGAGTAAAGGCCGGTGAAGAGAGAATTGAAGGGCATCGATTATAGCATTCAAGATTTCCCTTTCAATGCCGGCTAAGGACAACAGTGTGCATGCAATTACGTATCCACCCATGCATCGATCCTGTCCCTCTTCCATTCCACACTGACCTCTGAACGTCTAGCCATTCATTTAACACAACTAGCAGCACTGCAAACTGCAGCTGTGGTACTGTTTGTCAATTCAACGTAGAAGAGAAAAAAGTACAGCTTAAAAGCTGGAATGGAACCTGCAGTGAAATTCCAACGCAAGGAAGAAAGAGAAATCAAATATATAGTCAGTCAGGCACACGAGATCCAGCTGCTAGCTAGATCAGCTCAGCTCAGCTACATCCATCTTGTAAATGTTTGCACAAGTATACTACTCTTATATAGTCCCTTCATCTAAATAAATAATCATTTAGACTAGAACGTGACACATCCAAATACAACAAATCTGGACAGAGGAGAAAGTATATGGTACTCCTTCCATCTCTCAATATAAAGGATATATACAAATACGTAGGCAAAATCCCTACATTCATGGATGGAGGGAGTACCAAGCTTTTAATTTAGCTGATCAACTTTTGAGAGGAGATGGGAACTTATTCCATCACTAATAAATGCTTTTCTTCAATAACATTTGTAGGTTGTGTGTTAATCACGGTAAGGCTGGAGATTGAAACCATTTCCATTATCTACAAATATGTACTAATATGCTTGCTAGTTCTATTGATTGATTTTACCTAGATTTTACTTGCCCCACGTGGGGATGCATCTATACACGACTAGAATGTGGAAAGTTTAAAAAGAGATTTTGCTAGTGCTCAGGTGAGATTTCAATCAAAAACCCATCAACCAGAGGGTTTTTTCTTGCTTAAAGAGATGATCGTGAGTGATGATGGACAAGGGCTAACAACGACAATGTCGTCTCGGCAACCCAAGCTATTGGAGATGAGGAAGATGTACGTGGTGGGGGTACCTCGCTGCCTTTTAGGCGCACGCAGCAGGAGTGAGTAGAGGACAAAAGGCCGGTTAGGCAAGGCTCAACAATATTGTTGGCGGCTTTTGGCACCAACAAGCCTAGGTGTAGGGGTAAGGGGAAGCAGCCGTGGCAGTGATATCAAGTATTCTTCGATCATAAGATGTGTGTATGATCAACCAGAAGACAAAAATAAGAGATAAGGGAGAGAAAAAAAGAGTCTACACAAATCTTAATGTAACTTTATAGTCGTCCAGGAAATTGATTGAAATTTGTGTTTTTAGGTACCATAGACACGATCCCTTAGTATTTGCTAGTAACTAGCTAGTCGATCACAAGGTTGCATGTGAAACAGCTATCTAGCTAGCCTCCATGGACGACGACCTATATATGCACCGACGTTTTGTGAAAAAAGAATTATCTCTAAAAATTAACCTCACGTTTTGTCTGGTCTCTTGTTTGCTTAATCGCGTAGCGCTCCCTCCCTAGGCGCTCATATATGCATTTGCATGGCCCGGTTATATATATGCTGCCTCGCCTCGATCGCTATATATAGTTAGCTACTCTCCGTCTGGCAGCAGCTAGGTGGTAGGCAAAGAAGGAAGAGGTGTCAATCTGTGCAGTTAGGAGGTAAGCTAGCGATCGAGGATGCCTCAGACGCCATCGACGCGGTGGTGCCCGACGCCGGAGCAGCTGATGATACTGGAGGAGATGTACAGGAGTGGGGTGCGGACGCCGAACGCGGCGGAGATCCAACAGATCACCGCCCACCTCGCCTACTACGGCCGCATCGAGGGCAAGAACGTCTTCTACTGGTTCCAGAACCACAAGGCCCGCGAGCGCCAGCGACTCCGACGACGCCAGCTCTGCGCCCGACACCAGCAGCAGCCATCCCCAGCTGGCGCTGCGGCTCCTGCTGCTCCCCCTGCGGTGATGCAGCTGCACCACCATCACCCCTACGCTGCGGCCGGCGCCACAGCAAACAATATCATCATGCCTCCCCACCTGCAGCAGCAGCAGCAGCATCCAGCAGCTGCAGGTGGTGAGTGGGCGCACTACTGCAGCATCGCCTCCGCCTCAGGGGCGTCGACGGCAGCAGATCATCATGAGACGATGGCCGCCGTCCCGCCGTGCTGCCGTCCGCTCAAGACGCTGGAGCTCTTCCCCACTAAGAGCACCGCCGGCGGCCTCAAGGAAGACTGCTGCAGCAGCTCCAAGTCCTCCTCTTGCTCCACCTCCACCAATTAACTTTGCCTCTTCTATAATATTGTGTCATGCGTGCATCAATCTTAATTGATGCATGCATTGCACCTTCGCTCAGCCAGCCCTAGCTTATTTGCGTAAGCATGTTCGTCGCCTGTGTACCAATATATATTAGTAGCATGCCATGTGTCGCCATCCTTCGTTCCTTGTCTCAGCTCTTCCATCATATACCATGTTTTAAACTAGTTTTAACTATCTACCTAGCTAGGTAATTAGTTAATTTCACTCCATCTATTTATGCATGTAATCTGATGAGCAGCTAGCTAACTAGCTGGTTCGCTTTCAATTGCGAGCTTGTGTCAATGGAATTGCGGATTATCGCTTCTTGTTAATGCATGAATATGTTCAGTACATCACTTTGTCTGTGATAGCGTACTCTCCAAACAGAAAATTTATTTTCAAAATGTGTGCCTCTTTAGCAATAGATTTTTTATCAGATTATGTTTTTGATTCTATGAATAAATTAAATATATTGAGAAATAAACTAACAAGTATGTTAGAAAAAGCTAGCTAGTACTCTAAATAATGTAGTTCAAGAAAGTTTATAATCTGAGAAAACATGTTTTTATAAGCGTGAAGCAAATAATAAGTGGCAATTAATAATCAAACGAAGAAGCCAAAAAGACATTTATAATTAAGTCACAGGTCAACTATTTTATCATGTACCCAATAGCAAGAATCAAACTTGTTATTTGAAGGAAGGTGAGCTTCGCACAATGGCACGGGCACGTGAATTTATTGACAGAATATTGGGATGAGTTTTGCACTCCCTCCATCCGTGAATATAAGGGGTTTTCCTATGTGTTTGTATAGGAAAAATCTCTTACATTCAGAGACGGAGGAAGGAGTATTAATTTGGTAATTCATTATTTCCTATATATAATCCTAATTGTGAAAACTATTAGAAATAATATAAAAAATGTGCTGTATTTACGAAAGAACATCAAAAAACATGTCATAACTATGGAACTTATAGGACTTTTGAGAGGCTTACTAAATGTCATATATATCTCTAAGACAAATTTGCTACAAGACATATAAAAAGGGTGCGGTCTTTGCGGAAGAACATCACAAAAACATGTCATAGCTATGGAACTTATAGGACTTTTGAGAGACGTACTAAATGTCATATATATCTCTAATGGCTCTTAACTTCCATGAAGAGATCACAGTTGGTGTAAAAACACAACTAGTGCATTACAGTATCTTGGGATGTATTACACTGGGAATGGTTTTCAACTGCCCTCTACATCAACAGGGCTCATAAATTTATACTAGAAAATACGAAAAGGAAATTACAAGAGTACCCTGAGCCTGCAACAGGTCTAGAGGAGGCCGACAGATGAGCCAGCCTCGGGGCAACTTCGTCTCTCTCCCTGTGGTAGGAGAGGTTGCACCCTTAAGGAAACGCCGCCCATTCCCGAGGCCTCCGCTCTTTGCCCAGTCACTAGCGTGCCCCCCCACAGGCTTCAGCTCTTTATCCGGACAATTGGGGGACTCATCGTAGGCTTCGGTTTGTGTCCGATCAATAGTGCGTCTCTAGCAGGCTCCAGCTTTTACCCAGGACGAGGCGGGCTTAACTGCAATTCTCGGCCCGTGTTGCGGTGTCAGAGGGTGTAGGCCAAACCCAGCTCATTTATGCTACCAACCCTCAAGCTTGTTCATAGCCTCTGGCACCAGAGAGGCATGCGGGGCCAGCGGGATCCGCGGACTTGGGAGGTCTCCGGATCTCAACCCGGCTCACGCTATTCCCGATGGCCTCCAGAGCCTCGGATCCCTTTGGAGCCCTCGAAGGCCTCCGAAGCTTTAAGCTCCTACGGGGCCATTCTCCTTGATGGATGGCTCCGTCGGGGTCTCACGCTCTAGCCAGGTAGGCCTCCGTTCTCAGAGGTCTCTCCCCTGATTCCAAAGCCTTGAGCCCCCTCTGGTCAATCTCCCATGGTGGGTGTCTCCGCGAAGCCACTCCCCCAACAGTAGCCCCTCGGTAGCCTCCGCCCATCTCAGAGGAAGGGCCATGCATTTACTCCAAGAGAGTGACCGTCGCGCCTCTCGGTCTTCCTCGCCTGTCCCATCACGAACGGTCGAATGTCTCCTCGACTGTTGTGCCACTATGGATTCGACATGGGCTGGGGCCCGCCATTAACCCCATTAAGAATATGGTGTAAGCCCACGGGGCACGGGAACTCATGGTGGAGCGATCCGATGGCTCGCTTCTCACCGAGGATATTGTGGGCCGTATCCGACCGTTGCTCGTGCATGACCATCGGGCGGCCTGGGCGCAACGACGCTTGTTTCGGACGGTAGGGACATGTCGAGCCGCCCTATAAAGCGCAGGCAGCGGCGATGAAAGCCCTATATCTTGCCACACTCGCTCTCAACTCTCCCCTTTCTTCCTCGCGCTCTTGCTCCAGCCGCTCGTAGCTTGCCGTTTCCATGGCGCACGACGACAATGATCCCTCGCCCCGGCACGGCGGTTCTGGCGCCAGCAATGATGAGACCGGCGATGGCCAAGGTGAGCCGCTCGGCGCGGTGTCCGCTAGCGGCGGCCCCAGCCAGCCCAAAGCCACTCCCCCAACAATCACAACAGTATGAGGTCGCATAGTCATAATTAATCAGTATGTAACCATACAATCGAACATTATATGATTTAGCATGGATGGCCATTGGCAGATCCGAAACAAATTCATATAGCTATACAAAGCTAGAGGAGAGTATACCATAAGATGAACCATATCGCAGTTATACTAGAACAATAACAAAATAGCAACTTGCAAATACAAGATGGCAATAAAGGCTAGCTTATAAGATATTATTAATATCTCATAATGTGAGCTTAATTACACAATAATTTGTCACCAAAACATTGTTTAATCATGTTAATTAGGACTCCAAGTAGAATAAACAATCTGATAAATAAATAAAAGTTAAACTATTGAAATTTTGACAAGCTAAAGGTACACATCACTGAATAGTACATCAAATTATCAGAACTCCCTTGATTCCTCGAATTTCATTCCCGATAATGATTTCACCTTTTTTTATAGGGAAGAGTCCAACTTTGACATTAAAAATGGCAGCAAGGAAAATCAAAGAGCACTGCAGTAGTTCAGTTTTTACCCAAAAAAACGGTCTCTATTGGTGATCATAACTACTCACAGTGACATGTCAATCGCACAATTGGGAGATTACAGTAACAGTTTTACGCTAAGAATTCAGCCTGCGGGCTATAGCTGGAGAGAAAGGGCATACTCCCAACTAAGCCCAATACCTTGGTTGGTACTTTTTTTGTGGCAGGGGATGGATAACAAGTCTAAATTTGTTTGGGCCAGTACCAATAGAACTAGTTACCTATTGCTCATAGCCTTCGCTCTCATTCCCACAACCATATGATCTGGCGCGACAAGCCAGAACACATGTCATGTGAGATTTCCATTTTTTCTATTTCCAAATTCTCAGAGTTGTTGTATTTCACCTTTTAAATTGGATCATCTTCCTTTTAATTTTCTAAGTGGGATTAAAAAATATGACTTAGCATTTAATGGGTATTGGGATTTATTTGATTTAATTTAAATGGGTCAATTACCAACTTAAATCTAACATTCAGAACTTTTAAAGCCAGTGTTCGTGTTGTGTAATAGGTCTCTCATTTAAGGAGCAAAGGAAGATTCTAGCACTAAGATGACATTTATATGTTCTGCATGTGTCCTCCTGATAATAAGGCGACTGTAAGGCCAAAATTCGAAATATGAACAGTTCAAATCTAAATGTAGTTCCATTTGATGCCTTCTGTTTTGTGGGTCGCCAAGCATCATTGATTTCCCCAATAAAGTTTGTTCACACACTTGTTAAGACAAGAATTTGACCAAAAATTACTCTACAAAAATATATTATTATGACACAAAATTGATGTTGTAACATTCATATTCAAAAGTTATGATTATGCTTTTATATCACATATATATGATATAGTGAGTGTAGTAATTGTTGGTTAAAGCCTATACAAAATATACCTTACGAAAGTATTTGAACTGAAGGAGTACTTCTGGTCTAATAATATTTAGAAAAAAGTTAGAACCAACTATTGATTCTAAGATGTATGGCAATTTTGATCAATTATTTGTGTATTTTGTATTGCTGTGTTATATTCGTGCGCAATATTTAAAAATTTTATATAAATTGGATCACCTATATGTAAAATCCCAGATATACACACAACTATTTATTGAAGGCGTCGTTTTAGATGTCCTATTAATTTGTGCCTTCGTTATAGTCCCCTAGGTTATCGGCTTGGTGCTAGGCTTCTTCCTTAACAGTGTGTGTGATTTTGTGGCATATGACGTGGTGTTTTGTTTTTCAGATTATAGCTTCCCAAGGCTATAATTTTGTAATTTTCATGGCGCATTTCGTTAGAGAAAAACAGAGTATGTGGTACCGTCCCTTTAGCTAACAGTAAGAGTAGTACAGTATAGAGTCCCAAGAGTCCATGCTGTACGGCTGGTTTCACTAATATACGTACAAACAAAAGCACGTCTAGCTGGATACACCATGTGGTGGTATTGTGGACATATATCTACGCCCACTCCTTATACATGTGCCTTCTCTTGTCTGGTATATATGTCATCCTTCGGTGCTTCGTTCCGTTTCCGTATGTGTATATATAAGCAGTGAAGTGAAGTTATCAATTTCAATTCATTCCTAGATGAGATATGCAGAACTCAACACAAGATCAATCGATTGACTGGCCTGGTATCACGTAGCTTCTGGCGATATATACTGACCGAGTGCTAGATATATAAAGAAGAGGAAGGGGGAGAAGAAGAAGAAGCAGCAGCTACAGGGCGAGTCTTTAACAAGAGAGGGCCAGCAGCAGGCTCCAGTACTTGCAGAAAAGGAGGAAAGAAGATGCTAGCTAGGTAGGTAGTTAGTTGAACCAGCAGAGATCCATACCGTTCTTCGCTCTCCATATCGGTCCACTCTTGCTGAGTCCGTCGTCGTCCGTCGCGCGCGCGCTCCATGGCTTCCAAAGGTATTCATGTATATATCCATTATCTATCTATGTGGGCTAGCTAGCTAGCTAGCTCAATTTACTGAATTCAATCGTTTCTAGCAGCTTAGTTACTTCTTAATTGTAGGAAATTAATGCAGCAGATAACTAGAGTGCTTTAATTTGCCCGATATATATCTCAATTCAATCAAGCATTCAGAGTATATGTAAATTAAGCTGGCCAGCTAAGCTGATTTGGGATCAGCTCAACAGTGGATGGCTAGCTAGCTACTTTAATTAATTCATATAATTAGAGTATCTAGCATCATGCATGTTAATAAACTTAGCTCGTTAATTTGCTTCCGTATTTCTAATAGTACAATTAATGAGATAGCTAGCTACTGTAGAAATTCAGCAGAGAGCGATAGATCGAGTGCGATATATGTGAACCTCCACCTAGCCTCAGGGTGAGGGAAAGTGGAAAGACGAAGCAAGCAAATGAACGATAGATATATCCTGCCGGCCTTATCCAATCGACCAATCCTCTTAGCTGAGATGCTTCTTCATTATTGGTTGGATCGATCCTATGCATGCACCCTCTCGTCTCGTCTCGTCTGTATGTATGTGGATCACCATCATCAACTAAACATAGCTATTACTACTTGCTTCTACTGCTACATATCTACTGTGTCTGTACTGATCTACAACACATGAATAGAGGTTTGGATAGGATAGCTATAGGTAGCCGACGACGACGTTTCGATCTGTCCCTTTAACTAGTTAGCTTCTTTCCGTTCCACCGACTGATTGATCATTGATCCATCCATCCATCTCCATCATGTATATCACTGACTTAATTAGCTAGCTATCAACTTTAACTTCCTCCGTCTTAATATTTAATCGATCGCTAAAAAATCACGTCCTTTTAATTAATTGCATCGTGTATATATTTAGTATAGGTACAGCTGCACGTACGTGCTCTAATATACTGTAGTATCATATATATAACACTTATGTAACGGACATTGGTGATTCCGTGAAAAATTAATTTCAGAAAACAAAATCTAATCTAATATAGCGATCGACCTGCAGACCAGCAGGAGCATCTGAGTGGATCACAGCAATATATATATATATATCCCCAGCATCAGCATCTGCATATATGCATATATGGTCCATGAATATACACTAGTCATACGTACAGAATCCAATTCCATCTCTTTACTTGCTAGCTGTATAGTGTATCTTTAATTTCTTCTACTTTTTTATGCCGTATATATCTGCCGCATGTATACGTGTATATTTTTTTATATATTACATATATTTCCGTCCTTTAATTTATCAACAAGTGGAGTGGAGTGAAGTGAAGTGGACACAGGCCACACAAGTGAAGTGCAAGCTTAATTTAACTGCAGCATGCCTAACTTGGCGAGAAGAGAACAATTAACATGCTTGGTTCTTGTCTGCTATTTGGTGGCATGAATACTAGGAAGTAGGAACAAGGACTCAACTATTAATTTATTAAGGTTTTAGCTAAACTCAGTGCTCCCTCCAATTTGATAATATAGACGTTTTGGACTGTCCTAGAGTCAAACTTTTTAAACTTTGACTACAAATAATTTTAGAAATATTTATTTTAGCAACATGAAGATTATTTGTATAGATTAATCTTGAAAAGTACTTCAACAAAATCATATATTTGTTAGTATTTCTATATGTATTGTAATAGAAAAATATAGTCAAAGTTATTTTTTAAAGACCGTGTTCTTGTCCAAAATGTAGTATTTTGGAACTAGAGGGAGCAGTGCTATATATATCTCAGCATCCATATCAAACTGCCTAGCTTGGAGAGATAGGTGAATATAATGATCGATTCATGTGCTGAAAATCATGACGAGATCAAATTAGCATGTATCCCAAAGAGGAACGCTCTGGTGCTTCCTACTAATATTATAATGTCAGTAAAAATTATATAAATCGATCGTTTGAAATGATATATTAGTCATTTACTAATAAGTGAATACCGGATCCGATCGACTTCATTTTGATATTCATTCCATCGAAATGAACGGTGAATCGTTCGGCCTTGATTCAGCGTTGGTTTCTACGGTGGAGACGCATTGGCCACGATTTCGGTGGGGGCATCACTCGGATGGAGATACAAAATTACAGTATTACTCCTCCACGGCTTTTTTTTCTTAGATAATCGAAACCTCCAAATTTTTACTAAAAAAGTTTATAGATCTATTAAGTCCATATTGTTTTATACTGCCAATAGGGAGTATTGGAGCGGAGCTCTATCCCAAATTACAGAAAACAACAAAAAGCGTAACAAAAATAATTTATAAAGTAAAAAATTTGTATCTATGCTATTCGTGATTTAAAAGTCAATCTTGAAAGATGAACTAGGATGAAAAACCCTAAACTCAACTCCTTAGAATTCAAAATTTATAGTGGTTGATAAGCTAAAAGACTAATGATTGGAGGCCAAGTGTCCATTATGTATGCATTTATCACTTCTACCTTGACTTAGCTAAAATAGACACGGTAATGCATTAGGAGTAGTAGCTAACATTTTTTAAACATTTAGTAATTGTACTTAGGAGTAATTAGGAGTAGTAGCTAACATTTTTTT
>CM002478.1:97192-117878 GCA_000325765.3 Leersia perrieri
TAATGGATATGGGAAATGTTTGCTAAGTTATTCGATATATTGGTCTGCAATTCTCTTGCATGTAATCAATAAGCGTCCAATTTTCCTATGATCAGGGAGATGTTCAGTACTTTATTGGGGTTCAGTTGGATGGAACAGAGCGTGTTCGGGATGATGCTGCAAAAGAGGGAGCCATGCTGGTTTGCTTTTTCTTTTTCAATAGCCTGCTTGTTGCAACTAGCAAAAAGAAATAAAAGTATATATGATCCGTATCCAGCAATTGTTTTATCGATGCCATGCTTTGTAGTCTGATACTTGAAATTTTATTAGAATTAACTGGAGCTTTGTAAACTTGTCAAAAGCATTCTCTTCTGTTAATTATTAGCAGCTTTCTCTTATCTTTTTCATTTTGATCTTCTGATTTCATTTTTCCGCATAATTTGCCCCATTTATGTCTCCATATATATGACAAATTTTGATTAAAAATCTATCCAACAGATTATTGTGGCAGTGCTACCAAATAGTTTTGCGAATGTTTTTGACTAATTGCATTGGTCCGGATAAACTAAACTGTTCAGTGTTTACTAAAGTTTGATATGCACCTTCAACTGTCTGAAAAGCATACAGCATGGCTCGTTAAAGAATTAACATGAAATGTTTATATATCAGGTTAAGAAAACTGCAGAAAATATTGATGAGGCTGCAAAGGAACTTCCAGATGCTAATTTGGTAAGGTTAAAGCATTGTTCCTTTGTTTCATCAGATAAATTATGTGCTTGCAGTTCTGACAGTAATCTATGCTGATGTTCAGAGACCGGAGGATCTATGGGCTAATCACTCAAAAGTAGTATTGCCAAAGCCACATATGAAAGATACTGCATCGTGGAGAGCCATCCAAAAAGTATGATTTGCATGTAGTTTATCAAACTACTGTAGTGTCATTATATGAACAAACATGGGAGAGTGATTTGCTATTCTGCTGTAGAATACAATATTATTTGTAGAACACTGATTATTTGTTTAGTATATTGTACATCATCACAACCATGAGATTTTTGGATGTAATATAACATTTCCTACAACTTCTCCATGATAATTGATACTTCTCTTGTAGGTTCTTGAGAGTGGTGAAAAAATTGATTTAAAACATTTCAGGCCAGTAAAACCTTTAGGATCTGGTGATACTGGAAGGTAAATCTTTCAAAAGTTTGTTGAAAGTACACTATATTGTTATCATATAATACTAATACATTTGACGCTTCTGTAGTTTTATACTTTCATTTGCATTAGCAGTTATAATAGGTCATGTGCATTTTTATTCGACTTGTAGTGTACACTTGGTGGAGTTGCTCAATACAGGCGAATACTTTGCTATGAAAGCAATGGATAAAAGCATAATGCTTAATCGCAATAAGGTCTGATGTTTGTTTCGCCTTTTGAAATGTCTTCATTTTCTATGAACATACTGTTCACTTTCAATTTTGTCCGTTGCGTTATGTCTCTGACAGCATTTTAACTCCTCTAGGTCCACAGAGCTACTGCTGAACTGCAAATCCTAGATCTGTTGGACCACCCATTCCTTCCAACATTATATGCATCATTTCAGGTTTGCTCTATCAATAAGCGAGCTAAGGTGTCATGTTTCTGTGCTTACTCTACTTATGTGAAAGATATCCCTATTCTCAAGTTCAAACACCCAACACAGCCACTGAAATCTTTTGGCAGTACATCAGTTTTATGTGGTACTTTCTGTTCTATAATTGTGTGACACCATCTTTTTTTTTTCTAATCTTCCTTTTGCACCTTTTTTTAAAAAAATTTGGTTCTATGAACCAAAAGAAAGATGGTTTTGGGTTGCACTCAGTCCGAAACCAAGTGTTTTAATTTCCTGCCCAATGTTTTCCTTGTGTTCTTTTACTGAAATTCAAATCTTAGATGGATCAGAATATTATTTAGAATCCATACTTTGTGAGGAGAACTGATGACCTTTTTTCTTCCAAAACATGGCAGACAAAGACACACATATGCCTCATTACTGATTACTGCCCAGGTGGTGAGCTATTTGTGCTTCTAGACAGGCAACCTCTGAAGATTCTACATGAAGATGCAGTCAGGTCATAATTCAAAGTTTCAAACTGCTAGTTTCGCTTTTATATGATGGGATTATGGGTGTGGCTTTGATTCAACACAAATGGACCACATATGTGCTCAATTGATTGCAGTCAGAGACATGCTTTTTCAATCTGTTGTGATTTTGTTCAATCCAGTTCCTGTATGAAAGACAAGAAATGTTTGTATAATAATATGTCATCTTCCACAGGTTCTATGCTGCTGAAGTAGTCATTGCACTAGAATACCTGCACTGCCAAGGTAAATATACATTATCTTGGTAACTTGTGTGCATGAAATTCTCTCCTGTTAATGAGATATCAATATATGTAGGATGCCTGTCAACATTACTTACTGCACATGCTTATGGCCATTCATATTATATAATCCTATAAAAAATATTGGCAAAATTGACTCTATGCCTGTATGCCATACATAAATATTGAACTGTAGTACCACTTCTTCAATACAGTTGTAGTCATACTATCCACTCATTTACTTCTCCAATACAATTGTATCTTTTTGATAACTCGTCAAATTTAGTTGCAAAACAGGCACACTACTTATAAATGTGCATTATCTCTCTCTTTGTCTTCAGGTATAATATACCGAGACTTAAAACCAGAGAATATCTTACTTCATAGAGATGGGCACATCTCCCTCACAGACTTTGATTTGTCTTGCTTGACATCGTGCAGACCGCAGGTAATAATTTTATAAATCTCCTCTCAAAAGAATATTAATTTGTGAACCTCTTTCTTCTAAACAATTCATAAAACATCAAAAAAAAATTATGCACTAATGAGAAAAATGAAGCACCTTTGATTGAAATGCGCGTTGCTCGTCATACTGCTTCAAAATCTGGACAAATGTTCTAAAAACAGTTATGGTCCTTGTGGACAATAAAAATCTTGTGGTAAGCATTTTATTGGTAAAAACGATATATCAATCATCAAGTGATAGCACATGTTATTATATTAGTACAATATTATTTTCATTCTGTTGTATAGTTTGGCATGTAGACCAATGACTTCATTATCGTCCCAAGTTACAATAAGTATTTTCTCTGCTGTTTGGTAGGTCTTTCTTCCTGACGATGCTGACGAGAAAAAGAGGAGAAAAAGCAGGAGTTACCCCATATTTTTTGCTGAGCCTATGCGAGCATCCAATTCGTTTGTTGGCACAGAGGAGTACATTGCGCCTGTATGTATATGGTTTTCTCTCTTTCTTGCTATTCTGCATTGTTTGGCAAGATTTTTATTCATCCCCAATATTTTTACCTTTGGTACTAAGTTGTTCCATCCTTGCCTGGTTGCAGG
Organism: Leersia perrieri; assembly: GCA_000325765.3. Taxonomy (NCBI): domain Eukaryota; kingdom Viridiplantae; phylum Streptophyta; class Magnoliopsida; order Poales; family Poaceae; genus Leersia; species Leersia perrieri. The sequence continues at coordinate 100,600 of CM002478.1, forward strand.
AGATTATTACAGGAGCTGGCCATACGAGCGCTGTTGATTGGTGGGCTCTAGGTAATTATTCCGCTAATGCCTGTTTTGAAAGGTTTTGAAAAGCCATTTACTAGTACATACACATGGTTATGAGGTGGTGGTAATGAATAATGTTTGTTGATTCAGGGATTCTTCTGTATGAAATGTTGTATGGTTATACACCTTTCAGAGGGAAAACAAGGCAGAGGACGTTTGCTAATATCCTGCACAAGGATATCAGATTTCCTGCAAGTATATCGGTAAGTAAAGCATATGCAGCATTTGATTAAGTTGGAGAAATCAGTAAGGGATAGTGGTGGGTGGTAGAGAAATAAAAGCAAGTATGTGAGCGCGTGGTTTGAGCAGGTGAGCCTACCGGGGAGGCAGCTGATGTACAGGCTGCTGCACAGGGACCCTTGCAACAGGCTGGGGTCGTACGAGGGAGCCAACGAGATAAAAGGGCACCCCTTCTTCCGCGGCATCAACTGGCCTCTCATACGTGCCACGGTAATTACCCATGAGACAGACAGTGTGTTGATGTGATGATGATGGATGTCTTGAGTGTCTGATCTGATGTGATCTCCTATATATGAATATGATGCAGGCTCCTCCAAAGCTGGAGGTCCCGCTGTTTTGGGATGAGGCGATGGAGAAGAAGGCAGGACTGATGGCTACCGATAGCCACACCGACATGTTCTGAAGACCACCATATGTGTTGGATTAAGATGAAGAAGGTTGTGAGTGTATGCCCGGGATGTCCTGTAAGCGTCGTAGTGATGTTGTGTAGGAATGGTACCTAGCACCGAGGGAGGGATCATCACCTGAATAAGTCATGTAATGCGACGATATTGCATCTTGTGTTGTGCTAAAGCTGAGCAGCAATCAAATGATGATTAATGGAGGGAGTGAAAAGGATTTGTGCCTGGGATTGGGCTTCCACCGCCCTAGATATGGGCTTCTGTCTTCCCTGATGGGCTCGCGGGCCCATTCCTCTCTTCTTCCTTGTTCCAGGCATCCGCCGGCGTGAAGGAAGGGAGAGGGAAGGATGGGTGTGCGCTTGCTGCCGCTGGCGGCGAGGCGGCTCTCGACGATGACGAGGCAGCTGTCGCCGCCCGCCAAGGCCGTCCTCTACGACGACCATGGCCCGCCCGACAAAGTCCTCAGGGTGGCGGAGGTGGCGCCGGTGGAGATTGGGGAGCGGGATGTGTGCGTGCGGATGCTGGCCGCCCCCATCAACCCCTCCGACCTCAACCGCATCGAGGGCGTCTACCCCATCCGCCCTCCCCTCCCCGCCGCCGTCGCCGGCTACGAGGGCCTCGCCCAGGTCCACGCCCTCGGCTCCGGCGATGTCGATCTGTCCCCCGGCGACTGGGTCATCCCTTCCCCGCCCTCCTTCGGCACCTGGCAGACCTACATCGTCAAGCCCGCCACCGCCTGGCACAAGGTCCGCTCCGATGTGCCTCCCCAATACGCCGCCACCGTCACCGTCAACCCTCTCTCCGCCCTCACCATGCTCCGCCACTTCCGCACCCTCAACCCTGGTCTCCTCCACTTCCCTTGCTTAACAGTTAACACACTCTCCACTGAATGACTGATTGATTTCCATATGACTAGGTGACACTCTTGTCCAGAATGGCGCTACCAGCATTGTCGGCCAGTGCGTCATTCAGCTCGCCAAACTACATGCCATTCACACCATCAACATCATAAGGGACAGGTACTCTCCCTCCCCGTTCTCCACTCAACCTATACTTGATGATCATATGCCCTACTCTAGGCCTGGCTCCCAACAAGCCAAGGACAAACTTATACAGCTTGGAGCAGATCAAGTGTTCACAGAAAGTCAGCTAAATATAAAGAATATCAAGAGCTTATTGGTACATACTACTACTCTCTACACGCCTACCTTCACTTCCAATCCTTAATTCTTCCTCAAACTATCTACTTGCCTTCCATTTTCGTAATCAATGTCAACTAGTGTGATACTGCTAAAACATACTTCCTCAATCTGATGCTGTTAACCTTGACTTAGATCACTCCCCTATATTTAAACCATGAATGCCCTACTCTGTCATGAGTTTTACTGCAAGTTGTTTTGCTGCTTCACACTTCACAACTGACCGTTATGGTGTTGTTTCATTTAACTATACAAGAGTCTCTTGCACTCAGCAATTATCTAAAATTTTCACAATAAGAAACAGGACAATTTCAACTGTTTTCCTTATACTGCTGCTGTTTTGTTTACTGTGCTATCAGGGTGCTTTGCCAGAACCTGCATTAGGATTAAATTGCGTTGGAGGAAGTGCGGCCTCTGCTGTCCTCAAATTTTTAAGGTAGCGCTAGTACTAAACATGATCAAATCCCAATTAGAACCGTCTTTGTCCTCATTATATATTTTGAAACTTTCTCTTTAGGCAAGGCGGCACTATGGTGACATATGGTGGAATGTCCAAGAAACCTGTTACCGTTTCTACTTCATCTTTCATTTTTAAGGTTCGTACATCAGATCTTGGTCCTTAACATTGGTCCACAGGCTTTCTAATATTGTGTGCAATATACTCCAGATGGCTACTCCAAATGTTTGTACCAATCTATCTGTTGAAGCTTCTGGCAGCATAGTGCTAGTCCAAAACTAGGATCAGGGAATTTTGTTGCATAAGCAGTTAAGCACAAGGCATAGGGCTCAGTCAGATTGGTGTGATAAGAGAAGAATTATATTTCTGCATCAAAAGTTCCACCTCTGAAGTACTATCCTGTATTTCCAAAAGATAAACCTTGCATGGAAGTTTGTAGGATCATATATTTTATTTTGGATACTTTGCATCTTGTTGTCCTGATGTCACTTGACACAATTTTTTTAGATAATACTAATTAACGCAATGCTATGTTGTGAATTAGGATCTTTCCCTGAGAGGATTCTGGCTGCAGAAGTGGATGAATTCAGATAAGGCAGAGGAATCTAGAACAATGATAGACTACCTATTGGACCTAGTGCATGAAGGCAAACTTAAATACGAGTATGTAATGCTACTCTCTTGTTGAATTGTTGTTGGATACTGACACGGTATGAGACAAATGTAGGTAATTTTTGTGAATCTTGTTGAATTGGTGCAGGATGGAGTTGACGCCCTTCAGTGACTTCCACTTAGCTCTTGATAAGGCGCTTGGCAAACATGGGAGCCGACCAAAGCAGGTTCTCAAGTTCTAAGATAGGACAAGGACAAGGGATGAGAGAGATTTTGTATTCTGTATGTTGAAAACGACTGCAGTCCAGTTCACACAAAATAGAAGTAGAAAAGGTATGTATCAGTGCTTGTATGCGTGGCTATGAGATTAGCGCCTCTGCCTCTTTCAGTGGTTTTTTATGAAGTGCAAGCAGTCACTCTAGGCTGGCTCGGGAAGCAGCTAAGCTCGGGAAGCAGCTAAATGTTTTGATGCCAAGTAACTACTGTGGTCCCGTAGTGGTCATTTATAGTTCTGAGCTAGTAAAAGACACGCATATAATAGGGAAGGGGAAAATCAATCTTGCTCGCCTTCTCTATGTGCATACTTATAGTTTGTCTTTGAAATGCAACAGAATGCGTTGAAGAAAATAGAAGAGAAGAGCTGCTACGCCAGCCATACTTGGCTTTGCCTTGACGAATGAATTGAGGATATGAAAATGATAGGAAAAATTTTGGAACAGGGGTCGAGGAACAGGTGTGTTGCGAAATATTTGGAATAAACTAAATACACACTTGGGCGTGCGTCGTTTAAAGTTTGAAAAAAAATGGAAATAAGAGGGGGGAATCCAAATACACGCTATAAGTTATTTATGAGTCTTTCTACTTTCACTATACAACTCACTTTCGTGCAGAAATCTCCTACAAATTTAATTTCTCTTATAATTTTTCACATGTTGTTAGATTTCAATGATTTATCGCCATTCGCTTAGGTTCTTGTGATATGTGGGCATTCACCAAAGGAGAAATGGAGTTGCCCACATGTCATATTTACAAGGAGGAGATCATAATTCCTTCTGCAAGTACTACCGCAGTGGTGACAAACATCGATGCAAAAACACAAAACAAATATTCGAAACATTTACCAGCTATAAGCGTTCTTGTTGTTGAGGTGGCATGGGCTAACTTCATATTTCTGTGATGTAACTCCACACGGCACAACATAATTGAATTAATTGTTAGAAAATCGGCCCGATATAGACCTTGGAAACCAAACACGAAAATTGGACAGAAGATCCAAAAGTGAAAACGACACCGAGACATGATATTTGTTAATGAGGTTCAGACGAAATGTAATACCCAGAGCATTGATTACGGACGCTCCTCCCAATCCGACATATTACAATGCATCTGGGTATCCACAGCATCCATCGGCGGACGTCGGCAAAACGTACCCACACCTATACTAAAGTCGTCTTACGGTTTACCCTCGGTGTGCCTCTCTAATTAAGTAAGAGCCTAGGACCGAATTTATCTCTGAATCTTACTGATAACCGACAGGTACACATATTCGACACAAACTCTAACATTAATGTTGAAAATCAGTAAAATAGCAAAATTTAGAAAATTAAATTAGGAATTAAATTTGTAGGTTGGCTTTTATCTAAGCTGCGTTGTAGAGGGGGTCTAAAAAAAGAATAGTGACTATGGGTATTTGAATTTTTCCCAAAACAAAAGCAAAAAAGAGATGCAATTGAAAACAGAGAGTGGGGGTCACCTGTCATACAGTGGGCGCAGCAGTGAGGAGAAATTGCCCTCTCTTCTTCCTCGCGCATCTCTGTCCCCCTCCCCCGGCCTTGGTCCATTCCTCCGCCTCCGGCAGCGCCTCCCAGGGTCATCTCCTCTCCTCCCCCCAAACACACAAGAGATCGAGAGGCGACACAGGGAGGGATGGACGACTACGCGCGGGAGATGATGGAGCTCAAGACGCTCGTCACCCGCACCCTCGAGAAGAAGGGCGTCCTCGCCAAGATCAGGGTACGCATCGCCCCTTCTTTAATTCCCTTCCTTTCTACCCTCCGGTTTCCGCTTCCTAGCTACTGCGGATCTGACTTCTTTTCCGGATCTCAGCATTATTACTTATTTACTTTTTTGCTTCGGCGCGGCGATTTTTTTTTTCCTTCCTTTGCTGCTCTCCACTGTTTATTTCCTCACCATCGATTTCATCCATGGCCGGTGCTGCTACAATCGCTCTCTACTTCAAGGAAATTTCTTTTCTTGAGAAAGACATGGAGGACCTAGCGGCTAGCGCTCTACTTAGGTTTCTTCTTCATGTTCAAATTGCTCAACAAAAGGGGATCTCGCCCTGCATAACTTGCCCTACTTTTGTTCACATTGTCAGTTACACACTTACACTTTGAAATGTTGATCTACACACATTCCATGACATGCCATGCTGGGAGTACTTGCATCATGTGCCAACATTCTGGACATCTTCTATTTAATTTTGTAAAAATCTATGTCCCAAGTTTAGATTATATACTTCTGGACAAAAGAAGTGGATAGCCTCTAGTTTTCCTCACTGTTGAAGTCAGGTTACACTCAATCAAAGCCATGTGTTTTCTATAGTTTACGAGCCATTGCATACAATAGCCTGCCTATTAGCATAAGCCATGTTTCTTCATCTTGTCTTGTGCTCTTGCTTTAATAGGCTGAGCTAAGAGCAAGTGTGTTCGAGGCCATAGAAGAGGAGGATCGGGTAGTGGAGAATGATGATGGCGCGAATCCTGCTTTGCTTGGTAGCTGCAATGACCGAGCTAAGCAGCTGCATGCTTCACCTTCAGGTTTGTGTTTTAAATTGTACTCTCTTTTCCCCAGCTTCGTAAAAAAATGCACATGATTCTCTTGGTTCCTTTGTTGGAGATTTTCTTTCACACCATTTCATGAATTTGCAGTTTGCCAAAACGCCAACATTGTGCCAAAATAGCATATTTATTCTCTCTCTCTCTCTCCTATGCGTATGAAGAAACTTATTTATCCTTATGGTGATTAGTTAGTCTTTGGCTTTCAATACCTGGGAACTTTTTTTATTCTAAGAAGCATTTGTGCTACATAGTATCTTCTTTATTTTTGATCGACTTACATAGAAGATTCTCTATTGCTCTCAGGTAGATTATTAACAGCACTTGTAAGTGAATATTTGGAGTGGGCCCAGTTAAGTCACACGATGAAAGTTTATCTGCCTGAATGTAATCTGGTAACAGTCTGCCATATCTTATGTAGCTTGTATGTATAGGTCCAAAATCAACATCTACTAATGTTGCTATTGATTGTTTGCTGTTCCATTCATAAACCAGCCAAAGGATTTCTGGAAGAATGAATTAAAGGATTTTTCTAACAAAAGTGGAGCTGAAGGGAGCAGGAGTGCTGAAAGTGGTCCCATGCTTCTAGATGTTCTTGAAGGATATCTCAAATATGAGGTTATTCTCTTGCTAACTCAGTCAGACACTGCAATAAATGTGTATGGAATTTTTCTGTTTATGAATTTTGGGGCTTGTTCAGTTTGCTGCCAAAATTTGGTATGGTGACAAACTGAAAAAAACTTTACCATCAAACCAAACATTACCTTCACATCTAATCTTGCCAAAATTTTGGCATTACTTACAAATGGTTAGGTTTATTTTGGCAATGAACTGAACAGGCCCTTGATTAATTATTATAACTGTTTTATTATTGTTTTCCATACTGCCCTTCCCTGTTCTCGAGCTCATGTAGTAACCATGCAAAATGTCCTTGTGTTGCAACAGAGCTCAACTAACTATATAATGTATAATATCTCAAAAAAATTATACTATGTAAAATGCAATAAATAAATAATTATTCTCGAATTTAAACTTATTTACATGATTGTATGAGTCCAAATGAGCTCCTTTGTGTGTACAAATAATATTTTTCTTTAAAAGTTCCTGCAAATAACACACACATTGCTACATATTGTTAACCATAAAAAATCTAGGGGGGGGGGGTAGAAGCTATCATTATCCCAGCTCCCTATCTTTTATTTTCTTCTAAGAAAAGCCTTCTTACATATCTTTACCTATTATAAAAGTTTAAGATGAATCTGTCATCTTACTGTACAAAATTTTTGTCCGTTGCTGACGTCATCCATGTGACCGAAACAGAAAATCCGTCCGATGCCTGGCTCCGTGGGGCCTGTCTATCACACAACCGAGCAGCATGTGAACCTGCAGTTTTTCCGTTTCCTGCGTTATCCCCCGATATCGCCGTTAGTCCTCTCTCCTTTCCCGCCCACAAGTACGAAGACTTCAGATTGGAAGAAAAAAAATAATTTCAGGTAGAAAGAGAAGGAAGCTTCCAAATACAAAAAAGGAGAATAAAGTGGAAACAAAATGAGTCTGCAAAGTTTCAAACAGGAAGAAAATCAAAAAAATTTCAAATAGAAAAAAATGAAAAGTTTTAAACAGCAAGAAAATCTAAATTTTCAAATAGAAAGAAAAATAAAAAACCAAATACAAAAGGAAATCCAAATTTTCAGATAGAAAGGAATTGAAATTATCAAATGGTAGAAAACAAAAAAAAGCGGCGTTGGGGCCTCGCCGGCTCGCCGTCGCCAGGCAAGCGGACACACCGCCGGCGGAGTCGGCGCCGGTGGCCTCGCCGTCTGGATCCAGTCGTCGCCGGTGGCCTTGCCGATATGGATCTGCAGGGCGTCATCGACGGCGTGGCCTCGCCGACGGGCACAGGAGGCGGCATTGAGGGGCGCGGGTGGGATCCGCCGCGCGGCCACAGCCGTCGGTGGAGTGGCCGTCGTCGTCGCCGATGGCCTCGCCATCTGGATCTGGAGGGTGGCGCCAACAGTGCTCGCGGGAGGCGGCGCGGTTGGCTCCGCCACGCCGGTGGCTTGGCATCGCCGTCGACGAGCGGGAGCGGCTGCCGGTGTATCTCCACTGTCACGGCCAGTGGATCGCCGGTGGATTTTTTTTTTTTTGACAATATCACCGGTGGTTTTTGAGAGAGAGAGAGGGGATGGGGAAATAGAGAGAAAAATGAACAAATATATGCCTCGAACGCCGTTTCCTGGCCGTTTTCGCTGCACGTGCGCCCATTAGGAAGGAGGGAAGGAGGTTGAACGTTTTTTGCGGCGTGAGACCGACGCCGGATTTTCTGGTAGCCACGGAAGGGGATTAGTCCCGTTTTCAACGTTTCCTTCCTTTGAAGAATTTACACGTTTCCATTTTTCATGCCTGCCTTTTCCCTTTTTAACACTATTGCATACAACAGGCGAGGTAGTGAGATTCCGAGATTTACATTGCAAGAACCACAAAATTCTGTGATTAGTATTAATGACGATTAGTTTTTAGGTAATAATAAATTATAATTGAATAAAAAATTGAGTTTGAAATTGTAAGATTTTATTAATTTTTTAAATCCAAATGTGATTTTAAAAATACAGGGTTGGAAGTTTGAAACTAAATTTATTTTTTTTTGACGGATCCGTCGGGAGCTGCCCTCCGCCACGACGATAGCACGGATCCATTGGGTGCTGTCCTCCGTCGCCGCCGACGGCACGGATTTGTCAGGAGGTGCCATCAGCAATTGTCGCGCGCTCGGATCCGCCGCCGGGGAAGATCGGGGTGGCGGCTCTGAGCGGGGAGTCAGAGCGGTAGCGAAAAAGGGCAGCGGAGGGGAAAGCTGAGGGGCGGCAGCGGCGGCTGCGGTTGGGAGGGAAGAGGAAGCGACGGCGGCAGATAGGAGGGAGAGGAAGGGGCAGCGGCTGGCGGCGACGGCCGGGAGGGAGAGGGAGGAGCGGTGGACAGGCGGCGCCGGCAGCAAGGAGGGGAAAGGAAGCAGAGGCGGCGGCGGCTGGGAGGGGAGTGGGAAGAGGGGTTAAAATTAAGGTTCGGGTTTTATATGAGCAGGTTTCTGGGCTACTGAGCCGGAGGGAGAGGGAGGAATGGACCGAAGGGGAAGAAAGGAGGTGATTTTGGGCCGACTTTCAGCCCAAAGACTTAGAGGGGTTTTTTAATTTATTTTTTATTTGAATAAAATGGTGAAATGATGTTTCATGGATTGAAAAATACTTCCAAGACTTAATAATTCCTAGAAAAATCTCAAATTACTTTACCCTAATTAAAAAGATAAGGTTTTATACCGGTAGGCATATTCTAACCGATAGATAAACATAATTATTTTGACTATGGACAGAAACAATTATAAATTTTTTTTCATCAATGTGTGCCGTAATTATAGCCCGGTGCAACGCACGGGCACTATTGCTAGTCTAGTTTTAAATATATTTGCTTATGTAGTTATGTTGCTTGAATGAGCAGAATTTGTCTCAAACAAGGATGACTGGAAGGAGAATAATCAATTCCGAGTCGGATCCAACATTAAATGCTGAACATAGGAACATGAGGCGGCCTCCGTCGTCCTCTTCAGTTACAGGTTTGCCTCCTATGGGAAGGTAACAGCATTACTATGATTGAGCCATTCAATTTGCAGTATTTGTTGTTTTGTCAAAGCACAGGTAACATTTATCATGTAACTCGCAGGCCAATGCCATCGTCGCAGACTTCAGGTACATTAATATAAAGTTATTTTGGTTTGTTTATTTACGCTAGTGTTATTCTAAAGCTAGTGCTTTCGACATCCAGACCGAAGAGGGGGGTCGTCAGCTTCCAATACCAGGAAGGATGAATATAACTGGAGATATGATTCTGATGATATCTCTGAAGAAGTATTGCGCACATCAAATGCTCTAGAGAACGTCCAGCTAGACCGGAAAGCACGCAATCTGACGACTTCTTGGAGGTCAGAACTGTTGTCTTTCTTCTTTGCACCTTCCATTTTTGCTTGGTCATCTGTTTCTGATCATAATACCATCACTCCTTCCAGGCATCCAGGTGACGGTGCTGAGTAAAACCTGAAGGTGGGATGGATGGGTCCAATTCGCCATTGCCCTGCTTGGACCCCTTGGGTCATTTGTATCGTTTTGGTTGTTGTGGTGGGATTGTGCGCTTGCGTAGAGGATGCTCAGTGCTGATCATGCCTATGTACTCCTAGCTAATTTATTTATGCACCAGATGTGGGATTTGATTTTGTGTTGGACAATCTTCTTGTGCGTGTACCTAGCTGTGCGTAGTTTCTAACAAAATGTTTTACGTATATTGGAAGTTCTTGTTCAAAGGTGTTGCATACAAAATTACAAAGCTGAAGAAACCTGCCCTTCAGCGGCAGTTCCCTGTCCAAATCCCATTTTCCTGCGCACCTAATAACCCGGTCTTGAGCAGCATTCACGTATTTGTCGACTCCAATTCCCAGCAGCATCATTTGGTAAACCAATTTGCACGTAAATAATGTGTTAAACCAAGGTTCTGGGCTAATTACATTTGAGCTTCGTCGCAGCATCATTTGGTAATATATGTCTATGGTGGTGCGGCTTGAGCTAGTCCTGAGATCTACCGATTGCCTATAACAACTCAATTTACTGACAATATTTTAGGAGTATACGTGCCAACAACAGTATGCAAATGCTACTGGTATTGTTCCAAGATTGATCCCGAGATTATGCCTTCCGTCTTACCATCCACGTACCGTGTGTATTGCATCTCTTACTTAGTCCTGCAATGCACACCAAAACACTATAACATCTTAGCACCACTTACAAACCTATATACATATAGCGGGTGCTTGACAATTTTTTCACCGAAAATACACAATGTGAAGCGACAATTACATTTCAGATTAAAACGAGTGTGGTAACTTAAACAAGCACATACAACGACGAGTACGCATGTATCATATGGTATTTGGACGTATATACAAAAATCTGTATCTCCCTTTTGTTCAAATCAGTAAGTTAACAAAGCAGTCACTCCTAGTTTGCAGTTACCTCAACCTTTATATACAGTAGAATGGAACAATTGTTGCCTTGTTGGAAGAGGCATTCTATGGCAGCTATTCTCAAGTTGCTGAATTTTCTTTGAATAGACTATTTAGCAGAGGTCCTAAACCAAAGTTCACGAATTTCACAACATAGAGTGCCATGTTTACAGTGAATGAATTCTTTTGTGCCAATCAACTTCTTCTTTTCCTGAACACATCTAGCTGCCAATTTTGAACTTAAATCAGTTATATGTTGACCCGTCAGAATTTCTTACATGAAGAATCATCTCACTCTAAAATGGAAAGCCCGCGAAAGGATAGGTGGGAAAACTACAATTTATTTTTTTTATAGTAATCATCTGTGGGTGTTTTCCGGGTTTGTAGTGTAATATCATAATAAAATCAAGTCTGCTGCTTGGCATTTTTGGCTCAAAGTAACAATAGTAAATTCTGAATCAAAATTGTAGCCTAAGCATACCTTTTCTTGCAGTCACTGATCTCATTGCCATTTCCAAATCCATCCAAGCAGTTAAAACCACCTTTGAATGCTTCAACAACAGCATCAGACCCAATAGCTTGGTCACATCCTTCTAACCGGGTTTCTAATCCACCATCGTTAGTGGCATCCACAGTCTCCACAATTGATGATAATGTAGACTTTTTTGCAGGATGAGGTTTGGGGTGGTTGTGTTCACCGTTATATACAATTTCAGCAATCTGACCATCTAGTGTCGTTTCCACCTTCCTCTTGACAGGGCATGCTGGGTAAGTGCACTTGTAGTAGCTCCGTGGGAACTTGCTCCGTTTCACTTGCTTCTGCCCATACTTCCTCCAGTTGTAGCCATCATAGGACAAGCTGTTCTTCACACTGATAATTGGTTTCCTCACACTCTGGGGACCTGTCAAGTTGTCCCGACAGGCTACTTGTCCTTCATCTGCTTTCTTTTTATCGTATGTTCTATGTGTGCCACTGTCTTCAAACTAAAAAGTTAAGCATATATTTAGAACATATTGATATCAAAGGTATGTTCAAAATAATCTAAGCATACAAATAATTATATAGCGTCATTTTAAAAAGGTGTGAAATTATGTAACTTTCAGAAAGAAAATACTACTATTGATGAATCAGAGAGATTGAATTTCGTGCTGAACTGACTCTGGTTGCAGCAACATCTGTCGATGAATTACTCATTGGGGGTGTGAACCGTGTTGCCTTTGGACGTCTCAATATAATCGCCTCCTCCTGGGAGGTGACCCATGGAGAATCAGTGGCAGTTGAGTCTTCTGGGAGCATTGAGAAAGTTCTTAATCTGGAAGAAGGCCTGGATGCCACAGGCTTCACAGCAGCGACCTTCTTGTGACTTTGCATATGACACTGGTGAAAATTATAGCACAGTTTACATATGAAAGTAATATTGTAACATAAAAATTTTGCATTGAAAAGTGTGATAACAAAGAAAGAATGTATAGTAACACTAAATTGATGATTAAAAGTCATAGATGTGTTCCCCTGTGCTGTATGTATGTGGTGAATGAATAAAAGAGACACAGATGGAAACTCTTACCAGGCAAGATGTAAGACAGAGTAACTGACAGAGAAAAGAGAAGAGCAGTACTAGAATAAACAAGTCCAATGGGAAAAATCAAGACGTTATGCAATCTATAGCTGAATTTTGAAGCCTGATTGAGACAAAGCAACAATGCAGAACATATGGGGACAACAATGCCTTAATAAAAAATGCTTACTTGTTTTCCTCTTGTGCATGTAGAAAGCAAAAATTGAGAAAGGAAGAAGAATCATGGTTCACATACCCAGAGTCTTGTGTGCTGTGACATGCAAAGACTGGTAGATGCAATCGAAGGGGAACAAGGAAGTTGAGTTGAAGTGCTGATAAAGAGAGGAGAGAAAGGAATATAGTTAGGGATGCATGCATGACTGTTAGGTCTGGAAGTGTTAGGTGGACTTGAAGATGCCAGACAGCTGCCCTCCTTGCTGCAGTTTACCAAATGCAGATAGCAATGACTTAGCTCATCTACCATTACTAGGTAATGGTAGCTCACGGCACCAATCCAGTCTATGGATCACAAGACATATGACAAGGCCAACACTAATATAACCATATACTAAAGTAACTTGTAAACTGAGGCACAATAGCATTGTGAGCAAATAGCAATGACTTAGCTCTCGCAATGTATAACAGTGATAAATCAAAATTGTGCTATTGTGATTGCTGCCCTACTTGCTCCAGTTTACTAAATGCAAATAGCAATGACCCAGCTCATCTACCATGACCATTTGGCCGCTGTGTATATCGGACTGTAGATATAGAGGCAGGATTTATATGCATTGTCTAAAAAAAATCTCATGTGCCTCACTTCACCATATCAATGTAGTGTATGGATCACAAGACATAAGAAAAGACCATAAATTCCAACACTGATTCAACCAAGTTACTTGCAAACACAAGTAAATACCATTATTTCATCAACCATAACCAACAGAAATGAAGAGTGTTTGAACCCACAATTTCAGTAAAACTATTCACTTACACAAGACGTGCTCTATTTCAGTATCTGTACATAACATGGTGTAGGTGTTGCAATCTCGCGGGAAAACTATCACGAATAACAGAGAGGAAATTAAGGTGTAAAGAGGTCAACCAACAGGTAGCTAGAACTGTTGGTTGTTGGTGGTGTTGTTGTTGGCTTGGATGAGGGTGTCGATGAGGTGCAGCAGTTGGGTCCTCATGGCCTTGACGCTGTCGGCGTTGACCTCCCTCTTGACCGCCTCAAACCAATCGGGTTCCAGCTGGTGGCTCGCCGTCGTCCACCAGTGGCAGATGGCCCTGGCCACCGCGAGCACGAAGACGCCGCAGTCGTAGCCGTTGGTCTGCCTGGGCGTGGGCCCCTCGACGAGCGGGATCGTCCTGTTGGGGAGGAGCGGGCGGAGGACGGCGGCGAGGCGGCGCGCGGAGGGCAGGTTGGTGGGAGGGAGGCTGTCGTGGTGGACGAATCGGGGGCCGGAGACGGGATTGGTGTTGTCGAGGAGGAGGAGGGTCCAGTGGGTGCCTCCCTCGGCGTGGGAGACGTCGGGGTTGTCGTTGACGGGGAGAAGCACGAGGCGGCGGGAGGGGAGGCGGAGGGGCTCGGCCACGGAGGCGGGGTCGGGGAGGTTGGCGAGGAGGTAGGGGATGGACGGCGGCAGGAGGAGGAGGTCATCGCCATCGCCGTGGAATTGGGATTGGAGGTGGGCGAGGTAGAAGGCGATGATGCGGTCGTTGAGAAAGTGTGGGCCCTCCGAGGATTGTCAGGTCGCACCGGAGGAGAACCACGTCGCCGTGGCTCAGCACCCGCTCCTCCTCCTCTTCCTCATCGCCGCCGCCGCGGCGCCGGGGACGCATTGCCGTCGCCGGAGAGGGGAAAACGCCGGTTTTACGCGTCTAAGCCCCTCGATATGCAACTATTTGTAAACAAGGGCTCCAGTCTGCTCTGTTTACATATGGTGCAGATGATGCAAATCCCGTGCGGTCCCATAACTCTGGTGTCAAACATGGGGAAAATTGCTGCCTGCCCTAAACTTGATTGTATTTTTAAAATTACTATGTACTCTGTCCGTTGTACTACATAAGATCTTTTTGACTTTTCTTAAAACTTTTGATAATTTATTTTATTTAAATATTTAGTTCAAATAAAAAATAAATTATGTTTAAAGTACTATTAATGATAATAATAAAGTAAATCCAAAAAATAAATAGTACTTTCATAATTTTTCTGAATTAGATGAATGATAAAAACTAAAAGCAGAAAGTCAAAACGTCTTATATCATGAAACGAAGGAATAGTATAGTTACCCTCTTTTTAACTTTTCAATACAAACTACTCAAAGTAAATCTCAGAAAGATACAACTTTTTTATCAAAACTATTTGATGTAACTTTAACTAAGCATTTCAAAGAAATGTAGCAATAGTATACACTTTTATGAAAAGCTACAAAATACTATAAATTTGGGCACACTTATCATCATAGGCGCAATATACTTGTATTGCTTAACAAACCCACATGCCATATGCACATATAAAATAAAGTTGTAGTTTTATGATAAAATTGTTTTGTTGTTGTTGTAGTTATGTGAAATACCTTGTTAAAGTTGTAGCAAAGTGATTGTTTTGACCAAATAACTGAAATTTTGTACACTTTACTCAACTACTAAATTTATCCTCGTCGTCTAAATTCTCACCTCGCTTTAGCGAGTGCAGTTTAGCCTTGCCGTCCACACCCTTACATCAAACTTAAGTACTCAACCGGGGAAGTTCTCAAGCATCTACCAAGCAAAGTAGATGATACAAGGTGAGAATTAGAGGGCGTGCTCATATGACCCCCGATTCACGCGACAAGATACAAACAACGTGTAAAATCTCCCTATTTTTTAAGGATAGAAATATCCTTCAATATTTTTCATAAACTTTTCATATATTAGGATGTAGGTTGTTATTAGAGGAAACACAAAACTGCTAGCTAAAATTCACCATGTTTTATGGTTATTATTCTCATGAATACCAAGGTGCCCATACCCATATCTCAACATACTCCAGATTATTGTTTGATTTATTCAAACCAACAACATCCAAAATAGTATACAATAACATGTTATTCTGTGATGGTTGGATATAAGAATCACTGTGAGCCATTTGTGATGATACGACTATTATTTTTGTGCCTCTTATTGTTTATTGTGTTTTCTTTTTCTGGTTGAATTATTATCTATTATTATTTTTAACCATACATAATGTTAATGTAAATTAGTCGCCGATGTTATTATTTGTTATCACACAATACATAAATGTTATGTCACCGTAACATGTTACTCTATTCAATCCTTTTTTATACAATGTTGGCTTTTCAAGAAACACATCATGTAATTGGGAATAAGTTAGGGCTTATTCGGATTGCATGATTAAAAAAGCATAGGATATGAAAACATAGGAATAGGAAAGGGATGTATAGGTAAAACAGAGGAATATAAAGAACGTGACCATTCAGATTGCATGAAAGGAAAAGAACATTAATACTCCATTTACACTTTACCATCATGAAATCCCCACCTTTACTAAAAAAGGAAAAAAAAAACCCCAGGAAATCACTGTCCTTATCCCGGCCTCCACACGCAGGCCGTCGTCATCCTCTCTGCGCACCGGCCTTTTCTTCGCCCGTCGCCAGCCTCCCCTTGGCCCATAGGCCGCCGACCACCTCTCCGTCCAATTGCCCATTGCCAGCCTCCTCTCCATGCGCCAACAGCCTCGACCTCGTTGTCGTCGCCCTCTACACATCGGCCGATGGGCCTTGACTCCATCGCGGTCGACCTCCGGCCGTCGTCCTCCTCGCCGTAGATCTCCATGTCCCGGCCGTCGGCCTCAACCCGTCGCCGTGGATCTTTGCGCGCGAGCCATCGGGATCGACGTGGTCAATCTCTGCGTGTGGGGCGGCGGCACTAACCCCTTCGTCGTTGATCTCTCCGCGCCGACTGCCGGTGTTGAGCCCGTCATCGTTGGTCTCCATCAGCTTCACAGCTCGCTCTGACGGCGGCCTCCTCTGGCCGTTGGCCCGCTGTCGCCTGCCGCGCCGACGTCAAATTTGTGTCTTCTTCTTCTTCTTCGTCTTTATCACTGATTGCATTAATCATTGATTGTTTTATTTGCCTTGTTCCATCAAGAAAAAAAAGAGGTTGGAGTGGATGGTTTTTTCCCCTTATTTTTCCATTGGGATCAACAATGAAGAAAAATTTCCCGAGTTTTTCCTAGAATTGGTTAGATCGATCCAAACGGTAGGAAAAAGAAAAAAATGTATGAACAGGATTACTATAAAAAATCTTGTGAAAAACTGCAATCCAAATGGGCACTTAGTATTAATATGCTGATTAGGTTATTAAGGGAAGTAAATGGTGGCTAATATTATATTACCACCCAATTGGGATGATGATAAGAGATGAGTGAATGGGCACAGGAGAGGTCACAGGAGGAGGAGATCCAAGTGTCCGCGTTCCGTCTTCTTCCTCACTTGTTCCTCTCCCTTCGGCTTCCACCCCACACACAACAAACACATCATCGCCACCTCCACCACCAAGCGCACAAGAGAGAGAGAGAGAGAGAAAGCAAAGGCAATCGCCGCGCACGACTCCAGCCAGCCGCCCTCCTCGATCCGTCCATCCATCCACCGCCGCCCTGATTCCATCTCCTCCAAACCCCGCCCGCACCACACCTCACCTAGGGTTTCCAATCGCCCGCTCGCGCAATCGGAATGTGAGTTCACCTGACCCCCCGTTTTCCACCACTCTCTCATCCCTTTTCCCCTTCTAGGAGCTCTGTTACGGACAATCCCAATCTGATTTTGACCCCCCGACCCCCCGCCTTGTTTCTCCAATCTGA
>CM002478.1:130537-142636 GCA_000325765.3 Leersia perrieri
ACAAATTACAGCAAAACACAAATTGCAGTTAAGCTGCTACGGTGGCCACATGCCCTCTATAAGAGGATCTTTGTAGATTTTATTCCCACAGATTTATAATAGGGATTGGATTTAAAAGTTCAACCCCATTCCTGAATTATGTCATTTTTAAATTTAATGCAGACTCTACATCACAACGAAATGGTGACTACTGATTGATCATTTTGATATTACATTTCATGGCATATTATTATATTCACAATATCTTTGTGGTGTTATGGTTCAGTGGGGGGATTTAATATGTACAAATATATTCTACTCCAGTTTTAAAATTTCTTTTTACTTATTTCAGCACTAACTATTATGTGGCCATGTGTAGTGATTATATTAACTAAATCTTGCTTTTGAGGTAGGATAAAAGGTCAAGTCGTTATCTCGTGAATATTGGGATCTTTTTTTGTTACATATAATGCAGTAGGGATAGCTATTTCTTCATAATTTACTACTACCTTCTGCCTTTGGACTCTGTTGTAGTGACCTGAGTTTTTCCGCCATAAAAATTATTTTAATTAAAAACGTATTTTCAAAATTTTGATTCTTTGAATGTAGTTACTTTTAAGTGCCAATCAAATCTCAATCCTTTGTCTTCCTTGATACCAACAATCCTAACCCGAACTTTCTACCCAGGCTAAAACTCCTGAACTTCCTAATTCCTTTTTATCGCTGTCTCTGTTCAATCCCAAAACCCTAGACCTATTCCTCATGGTCGTCCCGTAACAAAGATTATGTTCCCGGCCCCTCCAGATTTTCCTTGACTCCGAAAATGCCCCAAAGGATTTATACTCGAAGTATGTTCGTTTCTTGGAATAAATAGTCATGTTCCTTGATCCCATAAAACTCTCTCTTATACGATCCCTAAGCAACCCCCCAATGTTTATCCAATTTTCAAATACCATTTGTTGAATCAAATTGAAATCCAAAATTCTACCCGAGTCTCTACCAAAAATTTATAGGAAATTTGAAGAGCATTTCTTTACTCTTGGGCCTTTCCATCCCTTTTTCTCCCCCATCTCCCTCTGGCCCAGCTCTCTCTCCGTCTCCTCCCGCACGCCTCACGGCCCACGGCCCGCTAACCTCTTCTCGCGCGCACGCCGCTCGCCCGCCTCTCGCGTGATCAACCGCAGCTCCACCAGTCCCTGACAGGTGGGACCCGCTCGCGGTTGGATCGAGCGGTCGCTCGCGCGCGTCCGCGCCGCGCGGTCGTCGCCTCCGACGCGCCGCCGCCGCCGTGGACGCCTCTGATTCGACCACTGCCGCGCTGTCGTCTACCCCAACCACCAACCACTGCCTTCACAGTGTCGTTGACCCGTCCCATCTCACCGGCGCTACGTGACGCGCGCACCCCGCGACGCGCCGCACGCCACGCGTCGCCACTTTTCTCCTTCGCTGCCGTCCCGGCTTTCTTCTCCCTCCGTGCCCTCCCGGCCGCATTGAATGCTCTGCAGCGCTAAAAGGCCGCCGTCCTCGCCGGCCGCCGCTAGCCGACGCACCGCACGCCACCACACCGCCACGCGTCGTCGCGCCGGTCGCCTTCTCCACCCCGGCCGCGTCACGACGCCACCGGCCGCCTTTACTCCGCCTGGCGCCGCGCCAGCCCACGCCGTATCGCCGCCTTAACTTCCCCCTCTGCGACGCCGGCAGCCGTCCCGTCCCATCTCCACTCTGCCCAACTCCGCCGCGACGCGACGACCACGCCACGACGCTCGCCATCAACCACCCCTGCCACCCCACTGCGCCGCGCCTTCAATCGATGGGACCCGCCGCCCGTCCCTATCCACCCGTGCACCTCGCCGTCCGACTATAAAAGGGCCAGCGACGCTCGCCATTTTTCCCCTCGCACCCCTCCCTTGCCAACACTCCCCTGCCGCCATCATCTCCCTTCCCCGTCGCCCTCCGTCGCCGGCCACCCACATCCCTTGCCTCGGCGACACCTTGCGACGACCACCCCCATCCCGTCGACCGTCACTCTCCCCCGTCGCCGTCCCATTTTCCCTCTGCCGCGTCCCATGCTGAGAGGAAAGGAGAAAGGAAAGGGAAGTGAAGAAAGGAAGAAGAGAAGAGGAAGGAGAGGATTATGACAACCGGGCCCCGTTTGTCAGCCTCCCTCTCTCCCCCTCACTCTCTCTCCCGCACTCGGGCCTTGCCCTTGTGCCGGCCCATGAGGCCCAGGTTCATTCTTCATGCTTCCCCTCAGCCCAGTAGTAGCAGAAGTCCACTTGACATCCCTCTGTCTCCAGTCTGTGGGAATAAAGGTCCACTGTTGGTCCTCCCCCCTACTGTCTGGCCCATCCCAGGAAAGAGTGAAGTTCACCTTTGGTCCCTCCTTTCGACAACTCTTACCACACGAAGAAAATCCCTGTTTCTCCGTTTTTTTCTCCCCTCCTTCGTCCAGGTCTCCCTCCATCCGGACAATCCTTTTCATCTCAAGATATACCTTCGGATATTTATATCCAAACAAATCCTTTTTCCCAATCATTCAGAAATTCCACCAAGGCTCCAAAATTCATATCTCCCAACCCGTAAGTCAGAACGACCCCGTTCAACTTCCAAAGTTCCTCTAAAGTCGAGATCTACCCTATGGCACTACTAATTATATTTATAATTATTTTATTTTGTAGACTCCGGTAGGATTTCTGTGTATTGCTCGCTAGCATACGTTCGACCCGGAGTTTTTCTACGGAAGCTATAAATCGAGAGGATGCTAAGACCCTTAATCAGATGGATTTTTCTTGGATCGATCGCGTATCGGATTTATCAGGTTTTCTCTGAAGCTTGAAGACCGGAAAATCGTCACCCAGGCAAGCCACCCTTTGATCATAATTGCTCCTAGTTTACAAATAAAATGTTTGCAACTCGCATTAGGATTGTGCACGATTATCCAACCCGGCCTCAATGATTATATCGATGGACCTACCCAGTAGTTGCATTATTTTCCCGTAGGAATTGAATACTTGTGAACCCTTGTCGATACATCCTGATGGTACTGTTGGGCATTCAGGCTCTCGAGTATGATTGTCTGACTAAACCCCCATATTTTATTCCGTGATACAGCTTTGGGAAAAAGGGTTGAGAACTGTTTTGAGAAATGATTTGCGAAATGAAAATGAGTTTTGCGAAAATTTAGGTAAGGCTTAACCATGAGGGCATGGACTAGTTTTCCTGTTTAAGGACCGATCCCTTTTGGAATTCCATTCGAGCATATTATCGTGCGACCACGTGGGCTACGTGGGTATGCCTCTGGATGAGTACTTAGTTAGGTTATGCTTGTCTGCATATTGATGGTTGTGGGACACAACAGGGTAAGGTGTGCAGCGCGCGACAGGTCGCTGGGTCCTTACGTACGTAGGGGGACTTAGGACCTGGGATCGTCGGGGTCTGGCCTTGTGAGGGGGACACGGGATCCGTAGTACCCTGGGTGTGTGCCCTAAGTAGACGATGGCTGTGTGAATAGCCTGATACTGGTTGCGCGGTTAGTCAACTCGACCATGCAATATGGGAAAGCCTAATCTACCTTTGGAAAGGCCTTGTCACGAACTTCCTATTCATGGCCCGTTTCGGTGTTAGCTTCGTGTCGCGTGGGTAAGGCGTACAACCTCTGCAGAGTGTTAAACCTGTTCGAACAGCCGTGCTCACGGTTAGGAGCAAAATGTGAGGTGATTCTCTTAGCGTAGTTTTTATTTTATAATGTTTTGGAAAACTCTCTGGGGTGGGAATCATGTGTTGCGAGTTGGATTTTGGTGTTTGATGCGAGGCCTTTGTGGCCGGAGATAGGATCCATGGGATCCGGGAGTCGAGGCATCAAGGATGCTCGACGTTGAGAATGCGATATGGTTTGAAGTTAATGCGATTCAGAAAAATTGTTGGGACATGATTTGAGCTTCGTGACAAATCATGGTTGTGGATGTGTTGCCATACCCCGATATCTTTACTGTTACAATTGTTAATTAATGAACTCAATTAAAATTCTGACACACTTGTAGTATTTTTTTAAGAAAGTTGTTTTACACTTAAATCTAGCCGTTCTTTGAAGCTTGTATATTACATTTTTCCCGTGGTTTGCGAGTACGAAAATACTCACCCCTCTCTGTTGTTGTTTTTTTCCCCTTGCTGCTAGACCAGGCTGAAGATGTAGACGCCATGGAGTTTCGTTCCTAAACCCAAACCACTGCCTGTGGAATGGTGTTCTGGCTACGCTTAAGTCCGCTGTTGCTGCTCTTTGATTGAAGGTTGCTACTCAGGGTCTACCTGAAGTCGCAACGTAAATGTATAGTTTATTTAATAGTAACGTTTTGATTTCATCAGGTTACCGTGGGTATCAGCAACGGAATCCTGGGACTGGTACTCGTGATGCGGTTCCGTAGGGAATAGTTTACTGTTCTTTTACGGCACACCCTTCTTTGGGTTACCTGTTACGGTAGCCGAGGGACGTGTCGTGACATCTGTCCTGAATATGCCAGATCTAAAATTGTTTTCACTTTGCAGGGGCTACAGCATTGGAACTCGGTTGGTTGATGAGTTCCTAGCCAAATCAGATGTATCAAGGCGTGTTGACTTCAAGGAGATTGCCGATGTTATTGCAAAGGTCTTTTTGCTAAACTTGTTATTATATGGGGTTCAGATTGAGTTGGAACATAATCAGCTGCAACATGTTTCCAGAGCTTATTATTGTTATTCAGATATCCTAGACTTGATGGTGCATTAATATATGTGTATATGATCTAAAAGTTTTCCTCTCTCTTTTTGAAAACAGCTTGAATTCAAAATGTTCTTGCTTTGACTGCGACTGTAACCAATTATGATGCTGAGGGTACAAGCTGCAGTTTTGTATTGGAGGACAATCCTCTTGTAGACTTTGTTAAACTTCTTGATACTTGTCAAGGTCTTCAGTACTGCAATGTGCTAATTGGAGTTATTAGGGGAGCACTGGGAATGGTTAGTTTTTCACGAGAAAGGAAATATGCTGACAGTATTCAGGATCAATGTTCAGAAGCAAGAGAGATCTAGATGGGTATGCTCTTGTCGGTGTATTGAAGATGTTGTACTCAAGGTAGTAAAGAAGTGAGCATTATGTCATGTTTGCAATTATATCAAAGCAGTGTTTTTTTCCTCAACGTAAACAAGTGTCCTTGGTAATACATGTCCCTTAGTATTACTAAAAGATTTGTTTGAGGGATCAAGTCTATGTAATTGGGAAAAAGTACATAAATATTTGACTGTTTTTTTCATGTTGTTTGTTAGCAAATTCCTAGCAACATCATATGTTTTTTAAGGGAACATCATATGTTATTGATTGATCACAATTGCTTCATATAAAATTATGCTGGACAATATATTTTGACATTAGGTCCAAGCAAATAATACAGAATATAGATGATGCTACATGTCAATAAAAAAATTAGCCTGCAATATGTTTGGTTTAGTTTGTATTTAGGAGTTATCAAGAACTTGATCATTCCTAAAGATAACAAAGTTGTGAAGGTATTTTACTCAAATGACTATGTAATTAATACCAGTTATTCTTTTGATTTGCATAACAATATTTTTTTCTCATGGGGCACGAGTTTGATTGTGATCAATGAGCACTTACGAATTGTTTTACATGCTTTTATGCTGCAGATTATCTCGGGTTGTTTGGATGCTTTACTAACAAAGCCATCCTTTGCCATACTTGGCTAAGTTGTGGCCAACGAAAAGTAAGCCATACTTTAGCTAGCAAATGAGAAGTATACCACATTTTTTTTTGGGTAGATGACATGTAGGACCATGAGAAATAAAAGAGAATCTTGCCACAAATATGGCTATCAACCAAACAATAAGCTAACTAGGTCAAAATTGGCTAACATAAGGTGTGGCAATCTTTGGCAATGTTTGGAATTGAACCAAACAGCCCCATATGGTGACGGGTGACAGGGGCATGGTGACATGCATCTTAGGGGCCTTGGCCTATGGCTGCCGTCAAAGATTTAGTTTTTGGCCAGCCTTGGCCTATGGCTGTTGTCATGCTTTTGCAGGTGCTGCTCATTGCTGGATCAAAGATTGTGGATATGGCTGGCATCCCACGATCAACAAGGATTCATCGGTGATGTCTCATTTCACTTGGTAATGATTTATCGTTCAACTTGGTACTGGTTGATAAGTATTATCTGTGTTGGTTTACTTTTATTTTAGACCCATTCACTGTTAATTAGTCAGCTGAAGCTTTGTTTAGGGTGTAGGAATTTTGTTCAGAGGTGCAGTGAACACTGTCCACAGGCAATTATTCTGGTAGTTGATTGCAATATTGCTTATTTACAGAATCTAATGTCCATATCCAACATTAAATTTGCAATATTTGAGATGCTAATTTTTATATACTGTTGCCAACTTTTAATAGGCGTTTATACCATGCCATCTAACCCTCCGCTAATTTATATATATTGTTGCCAACTTTTAATTGGATAGTATGGGTGCTACAAATCAACACTGTAGCAATGAATCTGAACCGTTCATCAAATAATTGGATGGATGAGATGCCGTGCAGTCCTCACCGTGCAGTTTAAGTTATAACTTCAGCCGATCCTATTCCGAGTGAGGAGATTGAGGTCGGGCTGTCGGCTCCTTCATAGATCGTTGTTATGTGCTGCTGATTCGAGAGGCTGCGGCTTATGTCCTCGCTCAGGACAGTCTAAAGCATGAAGGTTGTTTTTTCTTGCTGAGTTTCTTGGGTTACTTGAATATTGTCTATGGTTAATTACCTTCCTTTAATCATGTACTGAGCCATAATTCCGGCTTATGGTTCACTGGCAGTTCTCTTATGTTTGCATATTGTTCTGGAGGGTTGAAAATTTCTCATGTTCTGCCTTGGTAGTTTTATTGTCCTATCATACGAATACCTGTTGAGCCTTACATGGTTATAAACTGAATAATTGACCCAGTGTAAAGTGCTTGTGTTTAATCCATAAAAAACAGTGCTACTTCTTATCTACTTTCCTGTATGTTCTTCTGTTTATTTTACGGATTAAGTCACATTATCATACATGGCATAAATATATGCACATGAGAAAATTGCAAAGCAGTTCCTTGGATATATTGATTGCGTGGGCAGAGGCTATCAAAGTCTCACATCCAGTAGAATGTTGCAGGCTAGGATCCGTTGTCAGTGAAAGACAGGTAATGTAATAAATGGCTTCCTGAAGTTTGGTTGCAAATACGCATTTTCTTCTAAGACATTATTACTGTTGTTTATCTTGCTATATTCAGGACTTGAAGAGTATCACATTCAGATTCAATACACACCGATTTCTCAAGGATAAGAGAGCATTGCTACAATTATAGTATTGGACTATATATATGTGAGAATTGCTCAACCTTTTGTTCAGTAATCTTTGGAAGGCATGTCCCTAGCTTTTTGTCAAGATCATCCATTTTACCTTGACAAAACTGCCTGGAAATTCTAGGTTTGTAATCTAGCCACGTAAAACCAGGTAGTTTTTGGTCCAATATATACTATTTGGTAGTCCTAAGAATAAAGTAGCACTTTGAAATATTTTTTAATGTAAGAATAAAGTGCTATTTATCTTTATCGCGAGTATTTGTCTTTATTGAGGTGGCCTTTTATTTATTTTTTTGATAGGACATGATCTTCAATGTGAGTGCGTCTATGGTGAACATTGAAGGATTAAGATGTATTTAGATTAACTTATTATAAATGGAATTATTTTCACTCTTAATTGATTTGGCAATACATGTCCAGACAGTACGTTGAACTGCTCTGAGAACAACCTTTATTTTTTTTACCAAGCCACTGCAGGGGAATCCCCCACAGTTATAATTTTATTAAAATAAAACAAAAAAGGTTACAATGTACAAGGATTACAAGCTGTTAATCCAATCACAAAATAAAGCCCTATCTGATTCCTTTAACCAATAAAGTAAAAGGAACAAATCCTCCTTATATGAATGTAACCAAGATGTCATAGACCCAGCTATCCCATCAAATATCATTCTCTTTCTCTGCTTCCAAATACTCCATGCCGCATAAAGCAATTTTTTCATAAACCATGAGGATGTATAGCTTCTCTTCATCGAAATCATCATATTATCGAACTGTAGAGCTGTATTCCAGACAAAACCAATTCTTGTCCAACAACTCACAGCAAAAGGACAATCAACAAATGCATGAAAGTTTCTCTGACATTTTGAAAATACAGAACACAAGTCAAAGGACAACCCTGTGGAGCACAATGCTTTCTGTCCAGCATATCTCGTGTATTCAGACGATCTATGAGCAATAACCAACCGAAAACTTTGACTTTCATGGTGCACTTACTTTTCCAGATCCAAGATAGATAAGTAGGCGCAATTGTTGCTGTAAAGTTGATAGCATATACTTTCTGAGAACGACCTTTATGGCAGCTACATATTTTTGATCATTTGTTGTAATGACCACATATTGATTTATGGTGTAAATCTAACATTTGTATGGTGTAAATTTAATATTTGTATACTTTTCATTCAATTTTTTGCAATGTTTATTGCATATTTGATATTATATTGTTACGATATATTTATGGATTGTTTGTGTAAGAAATTAAGGATACATGTGTAATATAGTAACTGTGTTCTAGCATTGATATTGCAAGGGGGTGAATTGGGCTACAACTGTTCTGAGAACGACCTTTGTTGTTGTATTCAAATTTGAAGTGGTACAAATTTAGATTCACGTAATATTAATTTATTATACATTATTATGTACTAAAATCAAATATTACCGTAGCATTAGCACGGACAAATTTATTATACATTAGAAGGGTTGTTTCATGCTCATTTATTTGTTGTATTTTGTTGACAAATGCTCTTGTTTCTTCATGCAAAGCATTGCATAGAAGATAGAATTGTCCCATAGCGTTAGCATGGGCATATTACTAGTAAGTTTTGATCCAACAATTAGCAGGAATATGAAGCATTTAAATTTGACTTGTTAAAAAGGAAAGGAGTAGTTTTATAATAGTACCCCCAACTATGGTAGTAGAATAGTTTTCCTGGTAATATAACCCATTAATCAATGGTTAAGATGGCTTTTTGCTACCGATAATATTGGCAGCAGAGACTATCATAAAGATGCTCAATAAAAAGTATATGGATTAATAGTCAGTAAAGGTTCCTGTAAAGGATTTTTTTTTAGCATAGGGCTAGATTGTAATACAGCATTGCATCCATAGGCTACAGCTAATGAAGCATACATGTTCATGAAAAGTTCTGTTCAACCCATGTTTTTTCCAATGCCAGATACCTAGAAAAAGCTAAAAGGTATGCTCAAACTTGGCATACAAAAAATTTATCTTTGGAGGAATTTCTGTTTTATGTCCATGCATCAGGCTAGTTGAAGTGAATATTCCAATGTTTTAAATTACAACTTCGGTGAGTTAATTTAAAATATCTTTAAAATTTTCTGTTGCTGCAGCTAATTAGTAAAAGCAAAAGGCTTGCATTCGGCTATAATTTGGTTGAACCATATATATGGGAGAAAGAGAATAATGCAAAGGCAATATATGCATGCATGTGGTGAGATGAGGCCAGGCTAGGCAGGCTTAAGCTTAGCCTTTTCCAGAGGCAAGGCCAGACCCAGATCTATGATGATGCAGCTAAAAAGCCTGTATACGCCCAGAAAAGTTGACCAAACCGTCAACTAAACTACAAAAGAAAAGGAAAAAAGGTCAACCTGCTATATGTATGCATGCATCGCGATCATAGTCTTGATGCAAATACGCAATAATAGCAAATTGGGTGTCATGCTCATGCATGGTCATGGTGTGTCTGTATACACGTACAGCATTCATGCGTGTGTCGAAAGGAGACCAGCTGAGACTGAACTGAAATCTTAAGGACAACATCCAAGGAACGAAGTTACAGCTCTCTATAATTAATTAGCAGTTAAATTTGTGTGTGTTTTTTATGTGATGTGATCGTGGACAACAAAGCTAAATAGGATTAGTCACATCCATAATTTTTTTTTTGGAGGGACCAGGCAGCTGCCTAATCGTAAAGCTATTTCGGTTTCTAATAAATTTGTAATATTTTGCAGAAACTCGTCCATTTGATGATCTTTTGGGTATAAATACTAGCCATTATCAACCTCAGTTAGCTAGACAAACAAGTGATATAGAATTTATTGATCCTGCTATATTGGCTGTTGGTAAAGGGCGGATGCCTGGAGTTAGTGATTTAGGGTTGGAGATGAAAACTTCCCATACTTTTTCTTCGCAGTTGCAAACATCAAATGATCCAAGGCTTCAATTACTTATGCAGCAGAACGTGCCTTCCCATCAAAATCTTGGATTTGCAGACCATGCTCAAGATGCGTTCAACCCTATGAATGATTATCTTGCATCCCGTCTTATACCTCAGAACCATAGTTCTCTATCCTCTTACGCTCAGATGTCACTTCAACAACCTAGAAGCTCATACCTTACAAATGGTCATTGGGATGGCTGGGGTGATTTGAGACAAGGGAATAACGCTCCCAAGCCTGAAATGTCAAGGATGTTATATCCAACTGAAGCGAACAATTTCCACATGATGGGTTCAAACGATCTGTATAATAGAGCTTTTGGACTGTAATTATATTTGGGAGATGTGGCTTTGATCTGTCACAGTTGCACGTGTCTCTAGTTCTTGAAATTGATTGGTTGCACAGGCGCAAGATACTCAGCTAGCCAACTGTTGAGCTTATGGATTGGCACTTAAGTGTTTATTCAAAGGTATTGGATTCAAGTGGACCAGCACGAACGTGGGTGTGTTTCAGACATTTCAAGCACCAGGTTTGTGTTTCACCATTCTATTCAATTCTTTGGCTTGCCATCCCTTGTGTCGTGATGAATGTGGTGTGAATTATCTTCTGTAGCATTGGTTAGTACTGTTTGTGCTCGGTCTCTTCCATATATTCAGAGAATATTGGGGAAGTTGTTGCTGTTTTGTCTTCACACTGGCAAGTTACTGACCATATGCTTTGCTTGGGTCACCAGGTTCTGTTTTGGGCGTATGGATATATTAAGACACCCATGAGATTGTCCTTCAAGTTTATGTGTACTTGTGGTGGAAGCTGGCTTGAGAAAAATATAAACCGTTTAGGATTTCCGCTTTCTTGTTTTGCGTACATGTGGAAATATTTTCTTGGTTTTGGTAAAGTAAAAGCGTCTTTTGTACATGATATGTAACCGTAGCTAGACTGCCAGTAGCAGTTTCAGTTGCACAGAGATGTTTTCTTTTGTTGGGTTTGCTGAACCAAACGTAAACGGCTGTATGCTACCAGGTCAGCTTATAGCTCAATTGGCTGTTGTATCATTGAACTAAAAACAAGATCGAATACTTGGGTCTGCTGTTAATTATATCAACTCGTGAGAAAGTGTGTTCCTTTTTCTTCGAATTTATTTTGCATCCAACGTGTCTGGCGTTCCTGCTGGTATGCCATGTACCGTTTAATCTGAAAGGAAACGCTCTGATATTACAAAGCTGCCCAGCCCCTTCAGCAGAATATCTGGAGTCAAATTATTACAAAGTTTTGCAGCTCTATTCTGAATCTATCTCGTTTCTGTCTTTTTTGAGACGAATTTGAGGGGGAAGACAACGAGTATAAAAATGCACATGATCATCCATCATTCCATCCACAATTGAATTCAAAGGTGCACGCCCTGGAACTCAAGGATAGATTCTCCTGCCGTTCCCAAAAATTTTCCTCGGTAATAAACAAGACACGCACGGCTTAGCCTAACTAGAACAGAAACATTTCTGTTTCTTTTAACATGATCATCAGCCTCTGGCTCATCGAGGAGGAAGAATATGTATGAATTCCTATCAGATAACAGTAGTATGTGCTACCTGAGACCTGGGCGCATGAGCAGCTCATCAAACGACGCATTCTGCTCCAGGTCTACACTGTCTGTGTTCACGGAGGGAGACGTCTTGGACATGAGCTGCTGAATGCTGGAGGGCAGCTCCCGTTGGAGCTCAGGCCCTCGCTCGATGGCAATGGCGTCCTGGATTTCCTTGAGCACCTCTGAGATTGACGGCCTCTGCACCCCC
>CM002478.1:160306-177666 GCA_000325765.3 Leersia perrieri
CTTTTCAATACAAGCTTGCTTGCCTCAAATATTCCTGTTCTCAAACCATGGCTGCGGATGACAGGATGTAAATATGCAGCCTACATTTGAATTTGCCTCGAATACTTTAAGACAACACTGACCTTGAAAACTGACCAAGAATTGCGGGGATAGAACCCCGATAAAGTCCTCGGAGCCTGATTTGTGGAAGTGTTGATATGAGATCAGGAAATGAAAGCGAAGAGGCTTGGACACGTGTCTGAAATAAAGAGCTTGAATCAGAAATGATCATAAATCCGTGAAATTTCTCACCCCAAAAATTCCCATTAGTATAAAAGCAAGTTCATTGTCCATTATCTAGAAAAGAAAGTTAATTGCAGGTAAGGCCTTGTGTGGAGGGCGATCATTCATAGAGGAAGAACTAAAAAATGAAATATTACAAATAGAAAGCTCGAGCAAGTAGTATGCACTGTATAAATTTCTATTTGATTGCATCCTGACATGGAGCCTGCTAGAAGCAGATTTTGTTCTTCATAATTATCTAAAATTTAGTATGTTAGATTATAATCACGCTGTCATTGAGACATCCTGTTCTAACTTCTAACAATCAAGTGAATGTGTTGTTGAATCAGTGCTATGGTAAACAATCACATGTTCAGTTGTTTACACTTAGAAGGGTAAAAAAGTAACATGTTTCTGTACCTTCATTGAATCAATGGGATGCATCACAGAGGTAGAAAGAGCACTAGCAAGACCTCCAGCTAAAGCAGACTTCAAAACACTTCCAGTTGATATCTCTACAGGTGGGGGGACAGCAACCAAAGTGGCAGCTTCAAACCAAATGTTCCTAAATGCATTCACAAGTGAATAAATTGTTAAGGGGAAAGATTAGTATCAAATGGCATGAGAAGATAGTCAAGAGCAAGTTATTATTTCCATGTCTGTTCAGATATTCAACTTAGCTCAGGAAGGGATTGTTCTGTAATGGTTCAAGATGCAAACTTGTTCTAACACAAAGACATCAAACATACCGAGGGTCATCTTCAAGGCGCTCTGAAGGAAGGAGGAGCATGAAATTGCGAAAATGGCTGTAGGAAATTGATTCTTCTGAATCTGCATTCAGGTACCGCAGCATGGCAGCAGCATTATCTTCATTGGCCGGGAGGCCAGCACTTTTTAAAGATGTGAGAATTTGATTTTTGTGAAGTGTCCCGGACTTGCTCAAACACAATGTGGTGTACGCCCGCAGTATTGTTGGCTCCTTCTGCTCCATCAAGGATAGAAATTGTTTCCACCCAATTGATTTTGAAAATAAGTTACTTCTGGTGCGCCGTAAAAAATCCCGAGCATACCTCCTCGGCAACCGCCTCTTTCTCATTGCAACTTCAAGGTCTTCCAGGGTGACTTGACCATCACCATCTCTGTCCATCTCCTCAAAGAATCGCTTTCCTGCAGAAGTAACAAAAAAAAAAGGCTTAGGATAGTATCAAGTAAAGAGTTATGTGCACTCATTTCCAGTAGAACAACAAAGAAACCTTATCAGAAATAAGAAATAATATTTCGGCGATATTGATGCCATAGTAATAGCATCAAGGCAGTCCCTGGAGCTCTAGTTATCTGTATATGATTGTACACCATCTCACACACTTGAGATCCATCAGGAAATTTTCTTATGCATATTCTGAATCTAAAGAGTCTGGAATAGTGTGTATGAAGATATAAAAAC
Organism: Leersia perrieri; assembly: GCA_000325765.3. Classification (NCBI taxonomy): domain Eukaryota; kingdom Viridiplantae; phylum Streptophyta; class Magnoliopsida; order Poales; family Poaceae; genus Leersia; species Leersia perrieri. The sequence goes on from CM002478.1 coordinate 162,012, forward strand.
GATATGATAGCACAATTATGTTGTTCAGAAGGGAGTAAGTATTACAATAGACCTGTTACGCATTACAATTATGTTTCTTAATCTGCGTATGTGATGAAAATCGCGTGAATAACCTCTAAGAATATTGGATGCATGCGGTAGATACTAGATTCATCATTTATGCAATGGTTGTTAAAATAGGTGATTGTCTGGTTGCCATCATAATGATATCATCTTGTTATATATGAGATGTAAGAGATTATTTACAATGAGGGTATGGTATTACACTATTAGTAAAGAAAGATATGAATGAAGTATAGTATTAAGAAATGACCATAGGATAATAAAGCAAAGTCTTAGTCTTGGTTCATAATCATAGAAAGATGATACTGACATTGGTATTGAGAAGACGAAGATACCTTCAGATTCAGTATATCTGAAGAAGTCGTGCACGGAGAAAAGCTTTTTCTTGTCTGGATGGGCATCAGGTGACCTGCCAACCAGCTGCGGAACTAGGTCAATCAACTCAGTGAGGGAAACCGTGGAAAGTGTGGATCGCAGGCGCTCCACGTTGGAGAGTGGGATGTTGAGCAGGCGAACAGGTAATCTGTGTGGTGGGTGTGGATTGTCAATCTCTGCCTTATCCTCATTTACATCTGTAGGTTCCTCCTCCTCGGAGACAGCCGGCTGTGGTGGTGGTGTGGGCATGATGCCTGCCTGCGGAGGCGGTACCCCAACCTTGGCAAAACCCAGGTGGGAGAGGAAACCATCAAAATCGGCCTTCTTTCCATGGATTAGTCGGTCCAAATGGTGGACATGTGGATGAAATTGCTTCTCCAGCAGGTGTAGGTTATGAGTGAAGGAATCGAAGGCAACGCAGAGGAGGAGGTCGAGCTGGAGCTGGTGCGGGTGCGGGGGGTCAGGTTTGGGGCAAGATCTGAAATTGGCGATAAGGGCATGGAGGCAGTGGGGCTGCTGCTGCTGCTTGGATCCGTGGAGGGGAGCGAGGGCGGCGCGGGCAGCGGCGAGGAAGGGGTGGTCGGACGACATGGTTGGTTGGTGATTAGATGCGCATGCGGTGGTGGAGGATCCCCATGGCCGCCGCCCTCCCTCCGCTGAAGCTCCTCTCCGGTGAGGTACGGTACGAGAGGTGGAGAAGCGGCGAGCCGGGCAACAACGCCACTAACAAATTGATAAAATGGCAACGACAATAGTAATACAAAATTGTATGGAAGGACTTGTTTTCCCGGAAAGCGAAGATATGGGAGCAGACGTTGCTATCTCCTGTTACCTCCATTTCATAACGTGCGTTTTCATCTTTTTATTTCTTTTTAACCTTTAACCATTCGTCTATTCAATAAATATAAAAAGAATAGGGTAACTGTGTTCTTGCCCCTACATTTAATTGCGATTGTGATTTTACTTTTTTTTAGGGTTTATGATTTTGCCCTCACTTTTTTAAATTGAAGCTACCGTTTACCCCTATTTTGGATGGTTGTTAGGTGGTCCCAAAATTAGTGAATTGAAAGTATATAAAAAATGATTTATGAATGCTAAAAGACCATTCTACCTAGACTCATCCTTTAATTAGTCAGCTAACACAAACAAGATGTTCCTCATCCGGCAGCACGGCGCCGGCGAGCATATGAAATACATAATTACAATGAAAAGTGAATTACATATTTAGAATGAAATACATGTTTTGTAGCTCACTGTTGCTACAAAATCATAGCTTCAGTTAAAAAAGTGAGGGCAAAATCACAAACCCTTAAACTACAATTACAACTCAAAATAGGGACAAAGAACACAATTATCCTAAAAGGACAAGTCATGCTTAAAGTATATTTTTATAATAAAGTAAATCATACGCTAAATAAATAATACTTTTATAATTTTTGAATAACACAAATGGTCAACCGTTATAAAAAAAATTGAAAATGTCTTACACTATGAAACGGATGGAGTACCTCTCATGTGACGATAATCGTGTCACATCTGAATTTGAATCAATTGAGGTGAGGGTTGCATTACATGGTTAATCTCAAATTTAGACCGAAAAGATCCTTATTACACAAGTGATTCTCTAAATAGAAAGAACAAATAAATCGTCACGTGTTATACAATACTACATGGTTTAAAGTAGGAGAAAACGAAATAACGTATTTGGATGGTTTACAGGAATTAAACACACAAAAACTTTGAAGGAAATCAAGATCTATCGGAAGAGTAAATGTGGAAAGAGTGGGTGAGTTTAGCAAAATATATTTGGAATAAGAGGTGTTAGCTCATGTTAGAATTACTATGGAATATGGGATAGGAAGGTTGTAGGGAAGCAAGCAGTTCTTATGACTTCTGCATTCCGTTTCTTTGTTCCAAATGATGATATATGAAAACTTTCCAATGTATTATGGTCCTCTTTTTATCAATTCCAAAGGAGCCCTCGATATTTTTCTTTTTCTTTTTTTTTAGCGAAACATATATCCGAGTGCGTAGAAAGATTTCGATATAATACATAAAGATGAACATAGGAAATTTCAATGGCATGAACACAATTTCCATATTGTTATCATACACGCAAGATGCATGCATCTGATAATTCCACCAAGTTTATATGATACGGTTTTCATTTGACAACAGAAGAAGAAGCAACCTAGCTAGTTAGTACTCCCTATGTCCTAGTATAATTGACTCTCTAGCAATTTAGAGGCGAATTAATCCCAAGTAAAAATGACCGTATTGTCCCAAATGATTACAACAGAAGTTGTCATTTCAGATGTGAATTGGCAAAGATCATAATACAGAAATATTTGTCACTTGCAATAGGAGTAATTAATGACGATCACTACTAGTATCACAAACAATCGGGCAGCATAGCAGCGATGACTTCTCACAGTAGAATTTGGCCTCACGTTGTTCCTTCACGAATGGCTACAACGACATCCTTTCTGGCATAATTAGTCTAGGAGTAAAATGTCAACTATACTAGGAAGAAGTGAGTAGCTAGCTATATAAATTATGGACAACTTTATATTATGATTTGTAAGTGTTTCGTCGGTGTCAACATTGGACTTCAGTTTCAAAAATTTATAGGAAATTATAATCCACCACATAGGAAAACAAATCCAATCTGCAATTTGCACTGTGTACATTATACAGATACCCTTTATCTGCATATCCCAAATGGCCAAATTACATTGACTTTGCAGCCAAAGGATTTTGTAGGATATGGTGCATCACAACTAGGGACACTCATAAAGTTTGATGATAGGACATATGAGAGCATTGAAAGAAGATATTATTCGTGAAAGATATTATATAAATAGGAGGTTACAATACGTCGAGAAGAATATATAGAGTATACTTAAGATTGGATATTTGTTTGTCTGCAATAGGGTTTAAATGACATATGGCAATAATCTAAATTCTAGGTAACACTAGTAACAAAGTGTAAGTGTAGTAAGATAAAAGCACACATAAAAGAGCCCCTTAAAACTATTTACACTTAGTTGCCTCATGTTCTTCTTCTTGCATTATACCGCGTAAAACTTTCAAGATACTACTTTGTTATAGAATGCATATGAGCTATCATAGTTGTTACTCACATAATACATAATAAAAATAACTAAGTTTGTTTTTTTCAACATAATAGTTGTAGATCCAACCATAAACCAAAATTCTTTGAAATTCCATAGGATTGCCTCAAATCATAGGATTTTTGGAGGATTTCTAACATGAGGTCCAACCTCTTGGAAAAAATCTTTTGCGTCTTTCTCTCTCTTCAGATTATTGTGTTTTTCATGTGCTGCATCCAAACGGCCGATTATTGCAATATTCAATATTCCTGTGTTTTTCAATATGTAGGAATTGAGATGTTATGGCACTTCAATCCTAAATTTTTCCTATTGCTATGTTTTGAGAATCTTGCGTTCCAAAAGAGCCCTAACATCACTAACAAAATAAGGATTTATATCTTCTAATTATTTCATAACTTGCTATTTAAGATTTTTAAAAATAAAATATTTAAAATATGAATGAAAAGAAATATTGTTGGGAGTGTTTTAGTGGTTGTTTGCTTAGGTGTGTTAATTGTTGTTATAAAATGTAGAATAAAATCAAAATCGATATTGGATCTTTTCAAACACAAATAAGTCAATAAAAAAATGCAAATTAGTTCATGTTTTAGAATATTGACATGTAGCTTATTAGAGACTAGTGATAAAGTTAGCTTAAAGGTATGTAACTCTTTATTCATCATATGGCTCCAAATTTCTACAATCTCGCGTCTCATCGTCTTGTGCTCTTCCCAGTGAATAATAACGAGGATCTAGACAATGTTGGAGGCTCTCATTGGAGCTTACTGGTGCTCCACAACATCAACAACACCAGCCCTCGTTTCATTCATCATGACAGTTTAGGTGAAGGCAACCTGGTTCAAGCTCAGCGATTACGTGATATGCTATGCCGTGCTCTTCTAGGCGGCCATGATACCGACTGTTATCAATGGAAACACACCCCATCGGAGCACTAGCTGTAATTATGGCATAGCGATCGCCTAAATTATATACAGATGGTGGTGGTCTGGTCGTGCCGCCAGCGACGACCGGTCGCAGGACGTGATGAATGGGTTGCACATCGATGTGATCAACAACATCAGGTTCAAACTGCTTAACAAGATCGAGGCAGAAGGAGGAGGATGCTCACATTAAGTAGCGTCGTTGTGTACTGCTAAGCTATCTACTTGTTGATATTCTTATAACTTATGACACTTAATTTTTCAACTACGTGTGACTAAGTGCCGTCTATTTTAATTTTCAACTGCGATTGACTGTCTATTTATGTGTTTGCCGGCCGGCTGAAAACTTTGTTGGATTTTAGCCAGCCACATCTTGTTTTTCATGCAGTGTCACTGAAACTTTGTTGGGCCACTATGTTGCAACAGCTTGACCTAACTCTTCGTGCAATGCAATGGTTGGTAGTAGGACGTCGTGTAGTGAGGTTGTCCCCTTTAATTTGTTGTTACTGGAACAAGATAATCTTACAACATTCACACCAAAAACCATTGATTTCACACATGAATAACAAAAGAAAGTGTGGCATCATACAAAGTTTGCTTCGATTATGATTGATCCACCCCGTGTGGCTGATCATGGGGATTGATCGCATATGGCTTAACTTCCTGTGGAAGGGCAGAGCAGAAGCCCGTGGCGGTCACTGCCGTCTTTCTTGGGCAAAGGTTTGTGCCCCCATTGAATATGGTGGCTTGGGGATCCCAAATCTCAGTTAATGGGGATTGCTCTTCGTGTCTGCTGGACGTGGGCGAGCAGGACGGCGCCGCATCGGTCATGGTGTAGCCTGTCGATCACTCTGTTCCATCCAACGCCGCTGAGCGGGAACTTGCTGCTGCGACGATGACTTGCCACCTCGGGAATGGAAATTGGCTTCTCTTCTGGGAAGATCAGTGTTGGATGGTGATTCTATTAAATCCATTGCACTAGATCTCTACTCACTTGTGCCGACGAGGAGTCGTAACCGAAATGTTCCTAAATGCATTCACAAGTGAATAAATAGTTAAGGGGAAAGATTACTATCAAATGGCATGAGAAGATAGTAAAGAGCAAGTTATTATTCCAGTTCAAAAAAAAAGAGCAAGTTATTATTTCGTGGCGGCGACCGAGGCACGTCGGTGTTCTGCCTTGACGGTGCGGGCGACAGATGACGCCACTGTCTCTTTTGAGGAGGCTTTCTAGGCTTTCCTCTGCCAGAGACTAGTTCGGTAGGAAATAATAACTTTCTCTTGAAATAATAAATGTTGGAACTGGCTCTTGAAATAATAACTGCTGGAACTGGGCCGAGGCATGTCGATGTACAGGCGTCGACCGAACCAGTCAGAGGCTTTCTAGGCTTCACTGCTGGAACTGGCTTTGCCGGGCATGGGTGCGGGGTCAGGAGCCTAATGTTATTTTCATGACGTGCCTCATTGTCATGGTGTTGTCACCACCTCTGCTGGTTTCTATCATTTTGTAGCTTTCTTGAGTTGAGTCTGATTTGTTCCCCAGTTAGGTTTACTTAGCCATGTACTAGGTGAGTAGGGGAGGGATTCACACTTTGTATCTGGTTAGATGTCCTTTTGTTGTCCTAGTAATCATCCAAATCCTTAGATCGGGGTGGTCCTCAGGGACTTTATGTGTTGTGCTGGAAAATGGTTGGCTTGATCTATTTACTGGCGACTTTCTATAAATTGTTTCCAATCATTCTCTCATCAATCTTTTTGGTGACTGCCATTTCTGCTAATGACTGAACATGGTCTGCCATTACTGAACCATGGAGCAAGGGCCAGAAATCTCACTACTTCTCATCCCTTTCCTTTTCTTTTCTCAAGGTGTATAGAGGGATACATTCTTGAGAGAAGAAAGCTGGCTAGAGGGAAGGGAATGGTTGCTACATAGGTGTCTACACATATTGTTCTAATCATGGAGATGGTGGCGGTGCAAGGAGTTCGCTTGTGGGTTTCCTGATGGTTCTTCGGAGCTTTGCAGTGCACATGCAGCGAGCTGCTAAGTCTGCCAGGTGGAGCGTCATGGTGGTGTGCTTCTACGTCAGGCGCTCATGGCAGGCTTCTAGATCTGCATACAGCTTGCGGAGTTCATCCAGTTATGCGAGGGCTTGCTCGTAGGCGTCTTCTGCAGCACAAGCCATCTAGGAGAGCAGTACACTGTTTGCTTCCTTTGGGTTGTCCCATCAAACGAAGGTGACATCGAGTGTCTCCTTCCATGCGGTAGGAGTGCATGCCGAAGCGGACGGCTCCCAGGGGAATACTAATCTCACAGTCGCACGAGTGTTTCCTGGAACACATCTTTGGTTGCAGCTTCCTGGATGGCACGAGAATGACGAGTGCGGAAGTAGCAAACTTCTGCCTTGAGTCCTTTGGGGTGAAGGGCAATGGTCATTATCCAGCTCGTCTGGGAACCTTGGACGACTGGTTCCGCATGGTAGATGAGCTCATCAAAGAAGTGGATTGGTCGGAGTGGCTGTTCTAGCTGCTTTGCTGCTAGGCATACCCCTTAGGGTTTCCCATGCCATGCTCCTTAGGAATTTCCACAATGGTTTCCATGGGGGCTAGGGTTTTCTTGGTTAGTGGGAGAGCGAACTTGGGAGAAATGAGTTTGCAAGTGTGTGATTTCTAGGGTTTCCTGGGTTCCATTGTTATAGGGGCCATTTCACTAGGGCTTGCAATGAGCATGTTCCATTCACTGGTTAGAACAAGGTTTTGCTCTGGATCACCGTGTGCTGGTCCTTTGAGAATCCCCTTTTGACCTTCTCGGTTGGGTTCTATTGTGACCGAGGTACCTCATCTTAAGACTGTTGTAATACCCACAAACCTCAATTTTCATGGGGATTTCAGCCTTAATCTTCATTATTAGACTTTGGTCTGTGCAATTAATCCACACGTGGTGTATCTCTGATCTTAATCTAAGGAGGGATTCGATATTCTTTGACTAACAACCCTCTATTTGGGTTTTCTTTTCCGAGATTCATGTCAGATCACTATGTGTCTATCCTGTTGTCTTCCTAGGGTTGGTTTCATACTGGCCACAACTGACTTAGGCTGAGGTTTTTCCATAACCTCACTGCTTGGGGTAGGGTTTTGGCTGAGGGAAAACGTCACACCATTCTAAACCAAGAAAGGTCTTAGGTGAGAGGGAAAGATTAGGGGAGGAGTAAAATAGAGAAAAGAAACTACCCCAAACAATTCTCACAAATCAGAAGATCAAAAAGAAGGTGGAACCTAGTCAAAGACTAGATCACACCTTGCAAGAACGGACTACCAAACATAAGCCACTCACGCACTATTTCACAAAACTTTGAATGAGTTTGCGATGGTTTTGGGTTAATCTTGTCTTCTGGGTTCTTTACCATTTCATGACTTGGACGTCATAAAGTATTCTTGTGTTCAGAAATAAAGGTTTCTATCTAGGAGGGTTTTTGAATTAAGAAGACGAGGAGGGAAAATTTCTTTTCGCAATTTAGAACGAGGGAAGGTGATAGACAATTTCGCAAGTAGAGTTTTTAGTAATTTAGCATTCCTAAGGTCATCCTATGAAAAAGGGTTTTGTTCCTAGGGCTAAGCATATGCTCTGATACCAGCACTGTAACACCCCTCTTCCGCTGATCGGTACAAATCAATAGGAGCAGAAAGGGTTTTAGTAATTTAGTACTTTTTATAGGAGGAGGCTAGCGCTAGGCGATGACCAAGAGATGCTGTGGTGCGATATTTCTCGCTGGCCGAGGCGAGGTTGAAGCGACGGCTTGACAACGGGAATCACGGCGGGCGGCATGCTTAGTGCCGTTGACAGGGGGGACAAAGTGATAAGGAGGAGGGAGAAAGGCAGCATGAAGATGGGACACCACGACGCTTGTGTGCGGGGCGCGCGTGGAGGAGAGAGCGGGGGCTGGCAGATGGGCTCGGGATCGGGAGTAAGCGGCGTGCATGTCTACCGAGCGGGACCCGCATGTCAGCGGCTTGCTCGCGGGCTTGCGCGCTGCCGCTGCCATGGGCTGAGGCCGCTTGGGCCGTGTGGCGCGGGAGAGAAGGGAGAGAGAAGAGAAGGCTGCGGACCAAAAGGAAAGAGGGAAGAGAGATTGGCCCGGAAAGAAATAGTAGTGTCTGAGAAATTTTCCAGGAAGATGGTTGAAGAGATTTTGAAAGGATTTTACATAAGGATTTGAACTGAATTTGAATATTTGAATTCATAAATCCAAAGAGGGGCTAAGGAAGGAAAAGCCAGGGGGGTTTTGATAGAGAAGAACTTGGGGAAAGAAGAAGGATTTTTGGATGGCATCGAAGGATAAATTTGAATTGCAGAATTTGAATTAAGGGATTTGAATTTGGATCTTTGGGGGAAAACAAAGCAAGGCTTTTGGAATTCGACACTTAGGTCCTTAATCATACTCACAGAACCAAAATTTTCACAAATAAGTTTTTAATGGCCCAAAAAATCGGGGTGTTACACAAATTTGCACATGTCCCTAAAATTTTTTCACCAACAATACCTTCTGAATTGTCATTCCACTTCCACGGATGGCACCACTTTCTCAAGTGGCACGTACGCATGCATGAATGCGGAGCTCTGGTAATCAAGATTTCCATCACCTCCCTGACTGCTCATTGAATGGGCTGAGCAAGGGTGGCAATAGGGCCATCCTTACGGCGTTTCGGGTTGAGACCATGAAACTCTTTTAATCCCTCAGCAATGTCCCTCATTTTTTTTCATGTCTCGTATAGTTATGATTTTTTTAGAAAAAGCAAGACAAATAAATATGTGACAAATCAGTATACAAACATACAATTTTAAATTCTACAAGTTGCAACAAAATATAGCAAATTTTACCTGTGAGCCCACGTACACTAGTTTAAGTTAAATTTGTTATTTTTGTTGTCAAATTTAAATTTATATATTTGTATAGCGATATGTCACATAATCTATCTTGTTATTTTATTAATATTTTCCATAACTTCCCTCAAAGGTTTAAAACACACCTCCGGTTGAGACCTTCCGCCAGAACGTCGCTTATGTCCCTCACTGCTCATTGATGGGTCAAGAAAGAAGAAACCCGTGCAAGCTCATCCCCAAACCCAAAACAAAAAAAGAATCAGCAACTCAAGAAGAAATAGATCGAACAGCTAATGTGTCGAAACAAAAGCAAAAACACAAGAATCAGAGAATACGTTATACACTTAGGGCATCCTCAAAGTTTCTTACCAACACCTAGCATTAGTGTGTGCCCAACAGCAGAAGGTTACAACCTATATCAAAGCTCACAATATATATGCACTGCGTTGGTAAATAACATGGGTCCCAGCACCATCAGGTAGTACTAGTAGTGGTCTGGACTGAAACAAAACAAGCATTTTTTTTATTCTTTGGAAGTACAAACACACAGTGTCTTGTAGTTGGTAGTAAGCATACTACCAGAGTTAATACCCACCACAACAATGCTTATTAGGAAGATGATATTTATGACTTACTACCCCCATTTCTTCAACATTGTGGTTGCCCTTAGTAGGAAAAGAAGCACCGGCTAGAAAATCATGTGCCCTGGTATTGCACTATCATATGGAGCATCACTTGGTCGTGTGGAGCCAAAGAGATTGCGCAGAGGAGGAAGGGCGACACGGAGCTGGTTCGGTGCGCAGCATAGAAGAGGCTGAGCAGCCTTGGACCACCAACCATGTACCTACATGCACGTTGTCTGGAAGGAGAAATTTGAGATAATGTCACTGTATAATATGTGTTTAGATGACATCTTATAAATTGGTTTCGATGCTTTGTCATTTTAGTCTATTTTTACATTTTAGGTGTATTTTCGCTAGAATTTCTAAAAGAAACCATGGTCATTTTTCTCTTCTTCCGTCGGTTGAACCAGACCATCGATTGAGAAGACAAGGGGATCCAGATCAATCGATCGAAACAAATTCTAAGAGAGAGAGGGGGAGACCGAGGCTCCTGTCCGCGGAGCATGATGCTGAGCAACATCAAGGTTGCTTTGGAGGAGATGCGGGTTGTCGAACCGTCCTCGTCCACCTCTACCTGTCAATGGGTCTAAATCCAATCCAAATACAATCCATTCCACACAAAGAAGAGCACGAATGCAATCAACACCACTGCCTCGTCTACACAACCTAGGGGTGAAAACGGAGCGGATACGGACGGATATTGTCCGTACCGTATTTGTTTTCATATTTTTAGCCAGATACGAAAAGAATACGAATAACTCGGATACGGAAACAAATACAAATTATTTCGAATATGAATAAGGATCGAATAAGATCGGACACGAATACAAAAACAAATATTTCTCGGAACATTTAAACCACTCAAATTGCTCGTAAGATAAATAATTCCCAAACAAAATTAGCTATTTGATATAAATACTTCAATCATGAAATAAATAATATTGATTGAATTCAATATATATGACATAACCGATGTAAATACATGCTAAGTTGGTGAAGTGATATCAATATATATCTAATTTTAATAGATATTTACAAGTTAAAAGTAATATTATCAAAATGCACTAGTGATTTAAGCTAAAATACCATTTAAGAAGTGAGAAAGTTGGCTAGAATAAAGGAGAAAGAGGTATGTTATGTGTTCTACGGATATCCGTATAGCAACAGTGTCCGGATATCCGTATTCGTATCTGAATCCGCCAGAAACTGTGTTACCATATTCGTATCCGTATCCGAGAAAAATTATCCGTATTCGTATTCGGATCCGGATTATCCAAAAAATATCCGCTCCGACTTGTATCCGTATTCGTTTTTCTCCGGATCGAATGGAAACTATCCGCTCCGTTTTCAGCCCTAACACAACCCAACCCAAAGCAGTCCACGGTTGATTTTGGGCCAAACCATTCCATCATAGTGAATTCAGTCCATTTTGAATCCATGGGTTCAAGACACAGCCACAGGTAGTATTAATCAAATCCAAGTAATTAATCTTCTTCCATGCTCGTCACCAATATATTAATCGGGAGAGCGAGTGCTGGCGACGTGAGAAAGATGAATGCGCATCCGCACACGGCATCAGCAGGGAGCTGATCAAGTTGGACGGCGACCTGCGTACGTTCTGTTCTGGGTGAGGAATACGGACGTGCATGCGTTCGTGGCGAGGATGCATGATGATGAACACCGGCGCTGCCGTTTTGCTAGCTCCAACTCCAAGTCGATCGGTCTCACTCTTGACATGCACAAGGAGACGACGAACGATTCAGCGGCTGAACATGTTGCCCGGTCCTCTCCGCCTCAACAACTCATGTCCAATTTTAGACCTGGCTGAAATATCGTAACTAATCCAAACCCTATTTGAATCCAACTTTTGGAAATCCAAACCGCCGATTGGCAGGCTTACAAACCCCGGATACCGGCCGTAAAAGTCGCTCGCGGACGAACCATATATAATCCTCTCCTCGATCTCGATCTCGCGAGCAGGCGGCGAGTATGATTGAGGAGATGCGGTTCGTCGAACCGTCCTCTGCCGGCGGCAACGTTCGCGGAAGGAGGAGGTGTTTCTAGACCAGGAGTAGGCCGACCGAAGGCGGATGCGTTCCTTCCGTACAAACTGGGAATTTCGCTTCCCTCGTGCCTCCTACCACGACACCAGTAATTAACCCACGCGCCCTTTCTTTTAATCAACATAGTATATATACTACTATTATTCACCCACAATGATGATGATAATAAGTTGTACAACTACTTGACTGCAGCAACCGTATGTCCCATGCGCTACACGCAAAGAGATATCCCCACATATGCTTGCCCCGACGATGCCTTGCACATCTTCTCTCTCCAAGTGATACAACTCAAAGATGGTCTTGATTGGCCACTACAAGTCTATGGCTTGGTTGCCACCAGGGATTCTGTTGATCAAAAGCGCAGCCTTCTTCTCAACCGTACAAGGGATAATTCTCACTCCACAGGTACCTTGCAATTTCCTCATACCTTTGCTATTTTATCATTTTTCTTGGAATGGTGGTGTTGGCAATGGTTCCGCCATCCCACCTCTTCCTACTGCAGTTTTCTATATAATTGACCACTGGTACTGGTTAATTCATATCACCAACAACCCAATATAATAGGGTTGCCACATATATAGCTGAGATGAGCCCTCCCTGTTGCAAATAAATGAATAGCGTATTGCATGCAAAACATATTTTTTAGGTAATATTATGGCGTGCTTTCTTTACTAGTAGCAAAGCTCGGACATTTACCTATAGCATATGGAAATAAAAGCTTGTGATGGACATTATATGCCCTTCAACTGACCTTAATATAGCGTAGTAGAAAACAACAATTTCTTTAGTATGGATTGGTTGCATGATGGTTTGTTGTTATGCGGAAGAACCAAAGTATCATTAATAATAATCAATTGATGAATTGGTTGTGATGTCTGCAGGATTCATATCTGATGTTAACAGGTCCATCTCGTGCAATTGTGTTGCTTGATCCAGTTACATTTGAAGTTGATCTAAAAGTAAAGGGAGAAACAGAGGCTGAGGATAGAGTGCTGAGTTTGAGTGTATTTATCCACCATATGTCTCCCAATTATATTTCACATTCTCATGTTATCCAAAGAGATATATCCAGCAAGCATAGCGAGATTGAGTTGACATATGCTGCACTGGCTTATACAATTGAAGCGACTATAGTGAGTGTCCAAGTTATTGATGGGTCATGGCCAGGTTTTCTGCGAGGACGAGTCGTTTGTCGTACTGCCAGTGTAGATGGAGTGGAGTTTGTATTGCTTGATTCTCGAGATGAGAGGATGTCTATCAATTCCAGCGGCGACATTGAGCTTTCAAGACGTGTGGTTTCTGTGGAATTGGGGGGAAAGCTGATCTTTTGTGTGGCGGTTTCACATGGTGACAAGAATTCAGATATCGTTTTCACCCCTAAAAAGGCTAGGAGGAACACGGGGGTATGCGATCTTGGGTTTTGCAAGGCGGAAGCTACTGTCTGTTGGTCTCTCCTTGCAACAGAGAGGCCGCTGTTTTCTGGTCATTGAACTATGCTAGTAATCTGCTAGGAGTAGCTTGTTGGATCGGATAGGTCGTCGATTAATTCTCTTGTATATGATCTGGGAGGCCATGTGATTGATAATTACTCCTACATGCATGTCTGTCTGTGTGTATGTGCTGGCTGCATGCTTCACTGATACCATTGAGTCTACACTGCATCTGCATGCCTTGGGCATTTCACTCCTGGTAATGCCAAGTGGGCAAATGAGCAGATCAGGTGGTAAACAACCCTATTAAAAGGGGAGACAACAAAGGACAAAATAATGCAAATGCTCAACCAAAAATACGAGTACAAATCCTTCAGCAACATCCTCTAAGCTATTAGCTCATGTGACCAGGAAAACTGGTCAGCTTAGTTTTAACTTACAATCAGAGCATGTACATGTTGATATTGTTAGGATGCAATTACCAGATGGAAACACATTGAAAAGAAAGTAAACTTGCAAAATATAGATTATCAGCATAGAACTATAGTACTTGAGCAGATCCTGAGCAGAGCTAGAATTATTATCAAGGTAGGAATACATGATTGCCCAATTAGTTGATGCAAATTAGCAAAGAAATGCAACAAGCAATAAATGTACTAGTAGAAATAGGTGATTTACTAAGATGCATCAATTAAAGTAGTAGTGGTAGAATTGAGAAGCATCATCAAGAAGGAAGCATGTAGCAATCCATCCAAAAGAGGCACAGTTTGCTAGCCAGGTAATGAATTAGCCACTATTGTTTGCAACAAGGTAAGAAGAAACAATAGGGCACCTTCCTTTTGAGTTTGATCCTGCCGTGGGCGGCTCTGTTTGAGTTTCTTCCCAATTTCTTCTCGCAACTTTTCAGTTTCAAACATCACCTTCTTTTTCTTTATTTTTTCTGTTCCGGATGTTCTGGAACAAGCTCTCAGAAGAAAACATTACAAGGAGAGAATTCAGTTTTTTTAAAAAAAAAACGAGGAGGAACTTGCGTTCCTACTTTTTATATTAAGAAGAAGAGAATTGACTCAGGAGAACAAGAACAATCAATTACCCAATTAATTTATACAAATTAGCATACAAATGCAGTAAGCAATCTAATCCCCATATTAAAACCGCAACGCCTTACATATAGTCGATTAATATATACAAGTAGCATCAAGTAAATGGAATCACTTCAAACACACATATATGTAAAATTCTACTACTACTGCAGGGGCAGGTAATCTAATCCCGCCTGACAATGCCCCTCCTCTACTATATAGGAGCCCATTACTCTCTCTCTCTCTCTACATGAGGCCATAGGACTCCCTCCCTCCAAAAAAACAAAGGACATGAGGTCATAGGTCCATAACTTCTCATCCAATGTTAATATGTTATACTAAATCACTAATTGATCACATAATACAGATCGAGCATGGAAGAGCTCCCAGTTTTAACTTGACCTTCCGGCTGATACCGAGTTCAGACTGAACAAATTCAATAAAACAAGCCAAGCATCATACATAGACTGATAGACCACTAGGCAAGTCAATATAATTTGACCAAACTACTTTGCTCACAGTAAGTATTATTATTGAACATAATAGATGGAATCGTGCACAAAATGTCAAGGATCAGATAAAAGAACAGTAAGTATGAGGTGGTTGTCGTAGGAATTTTTAGATGTTCATTAAAATTGAAACTAACTCATTTCAAACAGGACCCACCAAGGGGATATGTGTGTGGATGGCCCATGGCGAGTTGCTTCACAAAGGAGTTCAAATTGGAATACAATCATAAGGACTAATGGAGAAGAACTCTACAAAGATATGCCTTAAGATAGAGAACAACAGACATCAAACAGATAGACAAAAATATAGTGCAGACAATTATTGCATCACGCATTAGCTACTAATAGCTCCTATACAAAACATTGTGAATGCTCAACTTAAAAATACAAAGAGCAAAAACCCTTCAGCAACATCCTCGAAATGATACCTGGTCTGCTCGGTTTTAACTTGTAATTACTAATTAGACCATATACCATAAGGATATGATCAGCATGCCATTATAAGATGAAAGAGCACCAACCTAGCTACAACTTCTAAATCATCATATGAACAAGTGAAAAGAAGTAAACAGCAAGA
>CM002478.1:193998-211431 GCA_000325765.3 Leersia perrieri
CCCCGAACCGACTAATCTATACACAGATTCTAAAGCGAACCTATGTAGCCCCGATAGAACAGTCGAGAACCCGTCAAGCAGGTAAACCTAGCATGAGCTAGGGTGGCGATGCGCCGAGATTGTATTGTTGGTGTGGAGCCTCTATTACAGGGACCCCTATTACAGGAACCCCTGGTACACAATTTATACCCTTGGGTCTACTGAGTCCTAATAGGACACGACTCAATCGGCTTGCTATATGCAGCCGTTATAAGAAAGGAAACATATAAGTCCTAATCGGCTCGGAAAAGGAAACTAACAAACCTTCCTAATTACATAAGGAAATATTTAAAACATGCCTAATTAATAGATAGAATTAAACTTCTATGTGCGGCCTTCACGATTCCTTTTTTGAATTGATCTTCATCTTCCGTGAATAGTACCGCGCTGCTACGGTAATCGCCATCAACAATATCCGATTGCTACAGTGATCGGACTGCTACAATGTTCTGAATTTCCTTGTTGCTTGATACTGGCTTGCCGAAATCCTTCCCGATGTATATGCATATCGGCTTGATGAAGAAATATACCAGAATTAGCTCTATCATACCGATCCGTTTGTCTTGATTTTGATTCAATATAATCTTTTACTTCAATATCGGCTTATTTTGGGCCAAATCTAAATTCTGGTATCAACACCCCAGCCCATGGGGGTCGTAATCCTTTTATACCGTAGGCTACCTACAGTCCTCGGATAAGACTCGGACTGTGAGCTCTGTACGATAAGGAAAGTTTGCCTCTTACACGAATACAGACTCCTTCCATATGACGTAGTGACTTACTTGTATATCTTGGTCTTCTTTCCATATTTGTGTAGGTATGCCCTTCCGTGTGCTTTGCGGCTCTGGGAAACGAGGATACCAGTTATCTGTAATCCTGACACTCATATACATGTAGAAGTATCCAAAAGGGTTTGAATCTTTTGGAGGAAGGGATGATATGGCGGGATGGGAAAAGGAGAAAAATTAACATCCGGAATGGCCCATGGTTGCCGAGAGACTCCACCAGACAGCCTATAACTCCAAGGGGAAATAACCTAATGTCCAAAGTTGATGAAATAATAGATCCATACACAGGAACATGGGATGTTTGACTTGTTAACTCAAACATTCCGGGAAAGTGATGTGAAATCAATTCTATCAATCCCAGTTCACGTGAAGATGGAGGATATGCTGGCCTGGCACTATGACACAAGGGGAGTTTTTTTTCCATTGAAGTCAGCCTACAAGGTGCATAGAGAGATGAGGAGTAGAAGCAGGTCAGGAAATCCAACTACTTCTGCCGGAGGGAATAATTCAGCCGATTTGTTCAGAACGTTGTGGAGAGCAAAAGTGCCAAGGAAATTTAAACACTTCATGTGGAGGCTCTCGCATAACAATTTAGCTATGAGAATCACACTTAAACGGTGAGGAATTGATGCTGATATACGGGTTGTGATATGTAACAGAAGGGATAGATCATGTGCACCTATTTTTTCAATGCAAGGGAGCTAAGGAAGTTTGGAGGGAACTGAACTTGGACGACCTCAGAGAAGTCCATGCTGTGCAGATCACAGGATTAAGGCTGCGTTTAGTTCCTGTAAAAAAATCAAAAAAATATTACATCAATGTTTGGACATACATTTAAAGTATTAAACGTACACTAATAACAAAACAAATTACATAGTCAGATTGTACACTGCGAGACGAATCTTTTGAGCATAATTATGTCATGATTAACCATAAGTGCTACAGTAACCAACATATGCTAATTAGGCTCAAAAAATTCGTCTCGCAGTGTATAGTCTAAATATATAATTTGTTTTGTTATTAGTCTATGTTTAATACTTTAAATATGTATTCAAAGATTGATGTGACATTGATGCGATGTTTTTGAGGTTGCAAATTTGGGAACCAAACGTGGCCTGAGAATCCTACAAAGGGATAAGTCCATCTAAGGTCCCTACAAAGGGATAAGTCCATCTAAGGTCCCTAGGGTGTATAGAGGGGTGGTTTCGCTATAGTGGAAACACTTTAAAAAAGATGTGGACCCACATGTGAATCAAATAGAAAAAATAAAAATCCTTCTCTTCTCCCTTTCCCTTTTATATCTCTTAGGATGTGTTTGGTTAAAGGAATATAGTAGGTTGGGATAGAGTCAACCCATTTTTATGGGTGTTTGGTTTGAGAGTGGATGGGTTGGGTTGGCTCTCGGAAGGGAATATTCCCCTTAGATTTGGGTCCATGCTATGGATACCCCGAGTATTATACCATCCATTATCCAACGCGACCATCACATACTTCTTGAAGAAGTGGGATCCATACACGCATAAATAGTCACCCATCCTCAATGTGTTCATGATCATGGTTGACAACATTCTGTTATAATAATTGGAATGCTGAGTAGTGAGCACAAGACATAACCGTAAGATAGCTTGCCACTCTACTACGCCATATGCCCGTCAACCACGTGAAGGCGGCGACCAAAAGCATACCCCAGTGACTCGATCCAAAAGCGCTATCACCGATTATCTCAAGCAATCAAAACTCGTACTCATGCTTAGCTAGTCCCAGGATTTGCGACTAGCCTCGCACTTTTATCGCAAGCGATTAATAATCATAGCAAATACCACAACAAGGATAAAATACAATGAGGTACAAGACACATATTAGGGATCGAGGTCCCGACATACAACACATAAGTAGCAGCGGAAGTCTCAATTAAGAAGCATAAGCATAAAATAAAAACGGTGGCGCCACAACCCCACTAGGGCAAACCAACCGGGCAAGAGCCAAGCTGCAAAAGAGAGATTACTCACTGCCCTCGGGAGAGCAATGACCACACACAAAGCGAAGCGCAAAACTCGAGTCCTTCCCTGAAAGCAGCGAGCCGGGTTAAGTACAAGATTGTACTCGCGAGTCTTACCCAAAATTATATATATAAGGGGGAGAAAGAAGTATGCAAGGTTTACCTTAACCTAGAGCAACCTAAGTTCATAAATTGCATAAAGCCAATTTTATTGAGCAAATAGTAAGTAAAACGTCTAAGGAAAAGTAAAACTAACATCATTTGAACTTATGGACAGCAAGTATATAATTCTAAAATGTATAAGCAAAGGAGTCCAAACGGTTCTCCCATCATCAACAAGGGACTACCAAAGTCCATACCAACATGGCATAACATGCCATCGTCACCTTCATCACCATCAACATAAACCCATCCATATTAACCCAAGTTTGATGCTAACATAAGTGACTAACACATCAAGCAATGTCCATAACCGAGGACGCGGCTATTCGAATAGATTATACTCTGATCAGAGATGTACAACTGGACCCACGAGCAATGAACAAGGATCAAGTGCTACCCACCACACAGGTGCGGTCCGCCAAGTGATACAAGCTCATGTATCATTACATGCTTTTCCTAATCCTACCCCAACCACTTATACCACGCTGGGGTTCCGACAACTCAGTCACGTGCGTGTGTGGTGTGACCAAGGCGGGCGCGCCACGCGGGAGGCATCCCCGTCCAACATAGGCACCCGAGGCCCTCCAAAGGGCTACCTACCCTCACGTCTCTCCAACGTGGCATAAATGATCACAGTAGAACCAGTACTAGGACAAGCCGGTCCCATATACGGCATGTGGTAAGTACGTAGAGTGCTTGAATAGACGTCAAAATGTTCGGTCCTTAACGACCTAGAAGGGGCTACTTGAATCAGGGGAACCAACCTCCCATCATCGCCCTACCACCCGCCCAAGTCCATCACGTTTTATAACCATTAATTTAGTGTAAGTGGTCAAGTTTTATGCCCATTAACCCCAAATTGTCCAAATACCAAAATTAATATGTATGTCCATCCATATAGTTATATTACCACTAAGCATAGCTAAGCATCAAAGAGTAAAACATCCCAACCATTCCCAACCAGGATAAAGTAGATACATGGCAGCTATATAACTAGGGCAAATGCATCAATTAAAACTCTACCATATCACCCAATACCGTTATCTAAGCGCAATATATATATATATATATATATATTCGCAAACAAAAAGGAGTTGAGTAAAGCATGGGTGCTATATGCTTAGGTGCTCGCCTGTATGCTGCAAATGGTCGCACTCGACCTCAGGGAAGGATCGCCAACTCCGGAAATCTCCGAATCTATTGAAAAGAGCAATATACGAATAAGAGCCAAATAAACATGCACATGAAAAATGATCAAAAAATTATGAAATAAATACAGTGGGTAGGACACATTTTAAATTGAATTTAGGTGAAAGAATCATCGCATTTGCATTTGTGGTTCGGGAGGTACAAAATTGACGAAGACTAGAGGCTGAAAGTGGCAGATTCTGAAAATATAGTGGTACAACCTAGGGCTTGAGAACTAACTTGCGATCCAAACCCATATTTTAGTAAGGTAATTATTTTTAGCTCAAAGCACACTACTCACTGGTCCTAATAAAAATTATTTCACAGCCATAGGTTTAGCATGATTTAATTATGGATTTTACAAGTTAAACTATAAAGAGGGGAATAAATTCATAAACATGTTTTGAGAGGTAGTTTTGTCAAAACCTTTTATACAGGATTGAAGAGGGTTATTTTAAAAGATTAACAGAGTTGGTTTCATAATTTTATCATTTTACAACATTTACTTATGCAATTTACAAGATCTAGACCTCACAAGGGATACATATAGCTATTTATATTTTTACAGTACAGAAGTTAGTACTTTTTATTTTACAACATTAAAGATCACAGTTTTATGAATCTACAGAAATTTGGTTCACCACTTTTGGAGTTTCCAGCAATTAGTTATGCATTTTTGAAGTTCAACACATTTTCTGCTCAACAAATATTCCAGAAAACATTTTCTTTTCTTTTTATTTCTTATTCATCAAATCCAACTGGCCGGGCCCACGGGTCAGTGACCCAGGCACAGGGGACGGCGAGGCAGTGGCGCCGGCGGCGACGGCGAACAGCGCCTCGGTGGCGGTCGGGCCCGGAAGGAGAAAGATAGAGGAGGCCAAGGGGGACACGAGGGTGGTCTCGACGTCGACGGCGGCAGCGGCAGCCGGAGCAGCGCCGGCGGCGACGGCCGGCTCGGGTTGCCGCTGCATGTGGCATTAGCGGCCCGATCTGGCCCGGACGAAGGGTGGAATGGCACCTGAGAGGAGCGGGAGTGCTCACCGTGCAGTCTTTCGGGGCGGAGGAGCTCCAGTGGCGACTGGCGGCGGCAATGGTCACCGGCGGCGGAAGGAAAACAGCGGCGGTGCGCGGCGAGCTCGATTCACAGCCTGCATGTTGGGGAAACCTCATGAATCGAGTAGAGAAGGTCACGAGGATGGCTTAGGCGCGAGGAATCGCCTCGGGGCTTACCGGAGCAGGAGATCGGCTCACCGGTGGCGAGCGGCTGTGGAAAGGGGATGACGACGCCGATCTGTGCGGTTGCTGCACGGGAGAGGACAACGACGATGGATGCGAGCTCGCGAGGACGGCTACGTCGTGCCCAGAGCACGCCCGGCTGCTGAAACGTGATGTCCGCGTTCCCGAAGATCTACTGCACCAAAAGAGCTGAAAATTGGAGGGGAGTTAGGGCATAGAGAGGGACACAGGGATCTCTAGATCAACGGCGACGACGACAACCTGAGGCACGGTGGTGACGGCGAGATCTCGGCGGCCGACAGGGAAGAAGAGGGAGTTTGGGGGCGAAAGAGTGGTCTTCCTTCTGGTTTGCTGGCTGTGGGAGAGAGTACTGAGAGTGAGGAAGTTGTGCTGAGGCTTGGGGAGGAAGGGAAGTGGAGGAAGAAGGAGGTGACACCTCTCCCTTGCTTACGTGCATGAGCTCCAAGTGTCCAAGCTCTCATGCTTGACCAGGGTGTGAGAGGGGGATGGGTCACTGCCATGTGGGCCCAGGGTTTCTGGTGGGACCCACACGTCAAAGAGAGAGGGGTATGAGAAGAAGAAACAAAGAGAAAAGACAAAACTAGTATTATTCTCTCCCTCACTCTTGACATGCTAGATTGAAATGGTTAGGAGAGGATTCAAAATTTGGCCTCTGGACTGGAGATAGGTTTTGGAACATGTTTTTAAATCCAACTGGTTTCACTCAAAAATATTAAGTTAATAAATTCTAATGAAAAGGTTAAATCAGTTAATCTGAAAGTTAGTGTGAATTTTTAGAGGGCCTAGACAGGTATAGAAAATTCCACAAAATTTATATTTGGTGATGATAATTAAACTAGTATTTTAATAAAATATTATACACATATACTTCTGTTAGTTTTGTTGCACTTTTAGATAATGGATTGAATTTGCCGAATAAAGTGCAATTCGTTATCGCATGTGATTGTTACTCGACAAATAAACCATGGTTTGTAAAAATAAAGAGAAAAGGTATTGAAACATAATTGCAGGCTATGAAAGGAGAGCTGCCACTATTTAATAAAATTATTGTTCACATCCGCTCTCCGGACCTTGGCACTATAGGAAACCTAGGTCAGTTGATATTTCTCTCTCGCCCCAACGATAAATCTCGAGATGTTGCGCTAGGTTAGGAGGAAAAAGCCGTGATGATCCCTAGGGTTGAAAGCATATGCTTTAAGGTCAAGCGAGGAAAATTATGATGCCTAGGTTACTGTGGTTTGAAAAGTTGTGGTTTGAAAAGTTCGGCAAAAGATCTAAGGGTCACCTTCTTTATAAAAAGGTTTATAATATGTCGAAGACAAGTGTGGCGTGAGTTAGCTCCAGCATCCTCGATTGAATTGAAAATAAAGTTTTGCTATCCTACTCGAGACGTTTTAGAAAAAGTTTTAATTTGTACCCATTTTAGAATACATGAAACATCAGAACAAAGTTTAACCGAAGTAAAATTTTTAAAATACCAGCATTCTAGCACATATACACCAAAAGGCTGTATCAATTCCGAATAAAACTTTATGGCTGTTACACATGCCATCCGGAAAAAACTACCGGACCAAACCAACCCACTTCGACGGAACAAAACGTCGTCACGCGCGTGCCCCTCGAGACTCCACCGCTCCTCCGCATTCCCCCACCGCACCTCCTCCGCCGACGCCACAAAGCTCGTTAGCCCGCCGCCGTGCGCCACTCGCTGCCACGCGAGATCGTCCGCCGCCGCCGCGGAGCTCGTCCATCCGCCACTCCTCTGTGCGCCGCCGCCGGCGCGGCAGATCCAGACGCACGAGCTCGTTCCCCGTCGACGCGGAGCTCGTCTGCTTGCCGCCGCGCCACGGGAGCTCGTCCGCCTGCCGCTGCCGCGCGAGCTCATGCCTGGTCCCGCCGAGATCCGCCTACACATCGCCGCCCCGAGCTCAAGCCTGCCCGCCTGCCGTCGCCCCACGGGAGCTCGTCCTCCTGTCGCTGCTGCGCGAGTTCGCGCCTGGCCCCGGCGCCGCCCAAGCTAGCCTTGCACGTCTTTTTTTACCAACATAGACCAAACGTGGAAGAACGGTGGCCATTCTATTCCTATCCCCTGTTCTTTCTACCAAACTCAAAATAGGTTGGCCCCAACCTTTAAACCAAATAGAAAAATAGAACCATCCAACCCAAAAATCAGGGACAGGACCAACCCATTCCAATATATCTCCAGACCAAACACACCCTTAACACGAGCGGATACGGGCGTGGGTAGGTCAGTGACACCCACTAGCTCATGGTCAGCGAGTCCCCACCGTCTTGCCGCACCACATCCGCAGCAGCAACCCCACGTCCCCACCCCGTGGAAGCTGCAAAATGTAACATGTATAGTGTACATGTCGGATTGATGTGTGTATGCGAATTTGTGTTGTGTACATGGAAGAAGATGTGTGTGACGGAGGGACGTTGGGAGGCGGCAGGAGGAGGGGAACTAGCGGAGGCGGCGGCAGTCCAATACGTCCGGGAGCTCTCGGCCACGATGACCAGTCGTTGCTGACGAAGCGCCGTCGATCTACTCCACCATCGCAACTGCACCCCCGGCTTGTTCCATGCTGGATTGTTGTCGCTAGTATCTTGTGGAGGGTTGATTCATGGTGGCTGCTGCATCGATGTTCCTACTTGGTAATGCTAAGTAGTAGTTGATTCGATCAGAATTTTTCGCGATATTTATACATTTGCATCAGCTATGCAGTAATGTTGTATTGTTCTGGTATGAAATTTAACGTGCAGAGTTCGTTCTATGTTGCTGAAATCCCCCAAACAGAAATTACGGTTGGTGTCCAGCGATCAGTTAATGGAAGCTTCCTTTTCCCCTTAATAAATACTACTCCTAAAAAAAAGAAAAGGAGCAGTGCGTCCGCCACGTACTCACCAAGGCCTGACGGGCTGAAGCGAGGAGGAATCCAGCAGCCTCCGCCTCCTAGTCGGAGAGAGAGGGCCAGAGGGGGAAATAAAAGAAAGAGGCAAGAATCGACCCGACTCTAACAAGACAGAGGAGATCGATCTAGGGGGAAACAAACCTAATTATCAGTCCAATTCCATCCCTCCCAAAGGTAGGTAAGCTGCGCGCGCGGAGATGGCAGCGACGAATCCTGAGGGAAGAAAGAAGAAAAAGACTATTATTAAGCCATTGGATTTGGAGGAGGAACAAGAGTCGTCGTCGGAGAAGGATGATGATGAGATTGAAGAGTTCCGGCGAGTCTGGATGAGTCGACATGCCCGTAACTTTGGCTCCTTCCAACACACCAGTAAGTCTTGTCCATCTATTTATTCTTCTCGTATATCCTTAATTCCATCGTATCGACCATACAAGTAATCTATCTATTCTTCATCTCTCTCCCTATATCTATTTATCTCTTCACTTGTTTTCCTCCAAAAGCAAAAAGATTGAATGCTTAATTAGTTTTTACCTTTGATTTCGTTTCGACTGATCGCGATTACTACCTGCTTAATTGATTGCAGCAACAATTCCTGCCATGCGCTACACGTTTGGACACATCCCACAAGTTGCTGGCACCGACAACGGATTGCAGGTCTTCTCCATCAAGCTCATCCTCCTAAACACCGACGAGTGGCCACTCCACGTGTATGGTTTGGTGGCTGCCAGGGACTGCCTCGATCCTAGGCGCAACCTTCTCTTTCACCGCACCAGGGATAACCCCCAGATTCTCACTCAACATCATCCCTTTCTACAGCTAACAGGCCCGTCTCGAGCTATTGTCTTAATTGATCCTGTCGACTTTGAAGTTCAACTCAAAGCAAAGTCACTGGATCAAGATCCTGACCAAGATGATCAAATTCTTAACTTTGGAGTCGTCGCATCCGGCCATTTTCCCAGTTCTAACAAGACCTGCTTCGGAAAGCGAAGCAACGTCGAGTTTAGATTATCATTGCTTCAAGACTCAGTTGAGGCCACTATCGTCAGTGTCCAGCTCGTTGACCACTCCTCATGGCCCAATCATCTCCCTGCTGGAGCCCTTGTTTGTCGTACGCCCAACATAAATAACCATCAAGACGATTTTGTGCTGCTTGACTCTCGACAGCATGGATCATCAGGAACAATGCCTATTGACGATGACGGCGTCATCCAGCTTTCAAGGCGTGTCGTTATGGTCCAACTGGCTGGCCAACTCATAGTCGACGTGCTCGCTTTCAGTTCCCTGCAACAGCAGCAACGAATAGGCCAAGTAGTAACTGCAAAAGGGCAGATTGTTTTCGAGCCTAAAACATCTTCAGTGAGTGTCAAGACGTGTGATCTAGGGGGCTTGTGTAAGCTAAGAATCTGTGTTGCCTGGTCTTTGGTCGACACACTACCTCCCGCAGAGTATTTCTAGTTTCTCTCAACTTTAGCAATCTCATTCACTGCCATTGTAAACTGGCTCTAGACAATCATATATATGTTCGGTCAATTAATGTTATTGAATTAATCTGATTGCATGCTTCTTATATTAGAAAGTCAATAAGGTAGTACAAGGAAGGCTAACTACACCACCCGCATGGCCGCACGTCGCTCATGTCTGGAAGATATCGACAAAACTAAGAAAGAAAATTGCTCTTGTAATATTCCATCCTCTGATCTTTCTTTTTTTTTTTGACGAAACTAGTAGCACTCCCAAAATTAAGTAAACATCACCAGAAGGAGCAACTCTTTAGGACCAACCAACGGGAAAAAAAAACATATATATGTACATCAACTAACTAATGTCACTGAGATTCCATTCTGATATGCAAGCTATAGCTACAAAGTTGCTGCCAATGGACCTACCAACCTAAATACCTCTATGTTGTATAACCAAAGGCACCTTTGATTTCGCCTAGAAACGTTTCAAGCCGGCAAAATTTCGCCTAGAAACGTTTCTAGCCAGGAAAACCCTGCTTAATTCTTGCTGCCAAACATCCGCCCATCCTAGCTCCAACATGTCAGGTCCCTAGTCAACTATAGCACACAACCGAAAAAATGATGGCGCATCGGGATCATACATCAAACTGGATCAGTTGCTAATCAGAATCTGACTCGATTGTAACTATTATCTTTTGCCTAACTGAACGATCCTGCCCCTGCCCAATAGTGGGCATCTCTCCACGCAAGCCATTATCTCCACTCCTCACAACTGAAACTGCAGCACATACGAAATCAAATGTTATATCTTCCAGCAAAAAACTAGAGGCAAGATTGTGCAAGTGATATATTAATATCAGAGATAAATCAAAAGCTGATATAATTATATACTAATGTGTTAAGACATTTGCAACGATTGGTGTATTTTTAAAACTGATGAGAAATAAAGCCGGGACAACTTTTGCAGTCGCATTGCAATTCCTGGCCCTTAAGACTTTTGTAACTGAGGGAGAAAATCAAATACTCATAAATCAGTAGCTGGTGAATTCGTTCATACCATCTAAATCTGTCGGTTCATCTCCACCGTTTGTCCTTTTCTGAGAAATTTTTTTGGCACTGGTTGTTAAACTACCTCGAGTGCTACTGATACTATGATTTGTCCAATCCTCAGAATGGCCATCACGGCATGTTTGATTGTGGTCACCATCTCTTTCACTCGACCTAGAAGCTTGCAAACCATCAAGCTCACATTCCAGCGGGTTTACTGCTGCTGTTACACCCAAGTGAACCCCTGAAATTGGTTCATGCAAAGATTGACGGTTGTCAGGGTAATCTTGCACTTCACATTGATTATCTGTCACATGTGTGCCTGCAGCATCTTGAGGGCTCAAAGAAAACTCCCAACATGGCAGCTCAAGATCATCCAAACCCTCAAGAGGCAAAGCCTCATACGGGCCTCCTCTAGGCTGTTCCTCACATATTCCTGAAGCTTCAGGTGGGTTGGGAGGAAATGCATTCCCATTGTCATGTGCTGAACTGAAATTCACACCACCAGGTGATAACACCATAACATTATCATCATCTGAGTCACTCAGAAGTATTATATCCTGCTCTGTTGGTGGTGGAGGAAAATGTGCATCCAGGGGAGAAGAATCAAGATCATGGACATTGCTGGTAAATTGATCAAATTGTCCTATTTCTTGATTATAGATTTCATTTTTGCCATTCTCATCATCAGTGTTGCTTGTCGAACCAACACAGTTTTCACCTTCAAAATGTCCATTCTGACCATTGTCAGAAGGTGGCATCCAGCTAGAATCCCCTCTATTGTTAATTTCCCATTGGCCATTGTTGTTTCTTCTAATTCCCAACTTAAGACGACCACCTGTATCTTCAGACAACGGTTCTTCTTTAATCTCGTGCTTTACAATTCCTAGGTTGGGCTTGGAACCTATATTGGTGGGCATACAGAGAGTGCCATCTGGTAAATGCCACTGCACAAGACCCTTCAGTTCAGATCCACCCTTGACTCTCCAGGAACCATCAGGCTTGACATCAATTTCCGATACATCATCTCCACAACATTGGATCTAGATGACAAAATACAAATGCTCAGCAGATGATGAATGGTGGAATGGTGATAAGAACTTGAAATTCATTTCCACTATAAACTCACCAAAGAGGTAATGCGGTTGAAGTAAGGATCAATGATTATGTTGTCCAGAGAGTAATTTTTCAGGCAAATTGGGCACTGCCACTGCAGACAAGGAAACAACATAGTCTGATTAGAAGAGAAAAGGACATAAACATGCTAATTGATGCAAAAAAGATAATCAAACCTTTCTTGAACGTT
Source organism: Leersia perrieri (assembly GCA_000325765.3). Taxonomy (NCBI): domain Eukaryota; kingdom Viridiplantae; phylum Streptophyta; class Magnoliopsida; order Poales; family Poaceae; genus Leersia; species Leersia perrieri. The sequence goes on from CM002478.1 coordinate 206,157, forward strand.
GATTGAGTTCCACAAAAGCTTCTAAATCAAAACAACCCATGTGAACGCAGGGTTTGAACCGGCCTGCTATCTTGATCCTTGAACCAGTCATCTATCAAGATAAATTAGTTTTTTCATGAGAAGTATTTTACAGATCATAATAAGAAATTTTACTAGCTAACTTTCTGTGGACTATCAAACATCATAGGGTCAGAAAAATATAATTACAAAAACATTTGGGCTAAAGATTATAGTAGCACATATAGATGGTAATACAAGCAAGAGTAAATGTAGCCTATGACGCGAGGAATAAAATATAGAAAATAACTTCAGACTACAAATGCCAACATTCCAATGAACAGCAGGAATATCATCACAAGATCTGCATTCTAAGTAAAAGTCACAGTACTTACAGGGCATCGGAGATTTACAGAGACAGAATCAGCTACTACTTCAATATCGCTGTCACTGTCTGCATTATCTGCCTCAGTTCCACCACCAACACAGCGACGCACACGAGCAAGGGCATCATTAAAGTTCTCGCCATCTTGTTCCTTTGGCACCAAAGATAGGACCTGTCCACTACGAAAATTTAGAGGGCCTCCAATAAATAAAGCACGATCTGTTGCCAACAAGCTTCATACAGAGGTAAAAAAATATAAATAAAGTAAAACGCATTAAGCATTTGTTGCCAAAAAAAGAGATGTCCCATGTGTTTGCCGATCCAGAAATCTTTGCCTGCTAACATTTATCTCTGAATAATATTTTGATTAACAATGGTAATGCAAATGCTTTACAAGAAGCATTACCTGTTCTACAGATCTCCTTTTCACAATCCTGACTCCCAAACAGAATGTGCGAGAGTCACTTCTAGATAGAACAATCTTATTGGATCCCTCTCTCACATAAGACGTTAACTGAATACAGAAAAACGGGCAGGGGGGAAATATAAATATCCAAAGAGAAGAGATAGTCGACATAAATGATGTTTCAAATATTTCAGATAAAATGCTACCAATAAGAGAACAGAATGCTTTATGACAATAATATAAGTCTTACTATCGGGCCATCATCTCTGCCATTCACCCCTAACTGTTGCGTGGATGGCCTGTTGACAACCCTAATAGGAATACCTGAAGAAAAGAGAAAAAAACAATTGTCAACAATGAAACTAAAATTCAGATTTAGGATGATAATATGAGAGGCCATTTACCACAGCATGTTTCAGATAACAAAATAACTGACAAGACCATAGATATAGCTAAAAGGATGGAAACTTACAAAGTGCTACATTCCTAAATTGCTGAAATAAAGGAATATGCAAGTGCATGAAGGCATAGATGCAGAAAAACGTGCATGCACAAATCACCCACAATAAAGCAAAATAAGGAGGAGAAAAACAACTTGCAATGCAACAAAACATGAGCTGACGATGAAATTTGGTTTTTGACACAGCAACAAGCACCACCATCCATCTAGCTTGGGCAAATAGGCTCAATTGTACCACCTAATGATTGACAAACAAATATTCTACAGAAAACATAAGCTCAAGACATCCTAACAGTAAACACTGGTTTGTATGAGATTATGAGGCCCTTCAACCAAGTTCAAGGAAGAAAACACGCCGTCCAAAAATTCAACAGGTTGTAAAAAAATTACTGATAACAAAGGAGCATATTAAGTGACATATGTTCCAAGACACACTGTTAGCCTGTCATGACTTGTACGAACAAACCAGAGCTAATTTGAGGGTGTGATTCTTTAGCTGAATAAACCGTTTTCTATGAACCCTATTATAGAATATACCATGTTACATACAGTAAGCTCAGGCATATACCATTAATTTGAATATCAGAATGTAAAGGCCAGTGCATCCTGAAAGGTACATTGTCATTGAATAGTATACACCAAACCTGCATGAGAATAAAGAATGCAACGTAAACTCCAAGGTCAAAATTGGATACATATTGGTCAAATTACTTAGATATTAACTAGCATAAAATTAACAATAAAGCATAATAGCTATAGTTTATACTTTATACTGAGAAGTATATCTTTCAAAAGCTACAGTTTTACAGATCTTAAAAAAGCTATGACTCAATGATTAGGAATGATCATCCTGAACAAAACTGATAATTCAATGGAACAGGGGGAAACAATGGCGTTGACCTGGAGGTCATATTCATCTTTCTGGAGCATCTCCCAAAAAGCTCTCGATATCGGAAAGGTCTTCTCGAAATACTGTACAGCATATGACCTGGACATAAGCATGAATCACAAACAAAAGAGGGAAAAAAAGAACTGGAGAACAATGTAGGATTCATACTGCCTCCTTGCCCCCTGAACAACCCTTCTATTCCACATGCCTACATTAAACAATGTTCTTTGGTGACAAAATAATATATAACTCACCCATCTGGTGCTATTTTGGAGGGAGTTATTGAAACTGGAAGTACAGGATGATTAATAGTAACCCAGAATCTGCAAGTTAACGCAGGAAACCTTGTCAGAATAATATGCCATGATATTAAGACAAAATAAGAATTTAGTAAATCATGTATCCAGGCTAACAATGTCGCGAAAGAAAACGAACAGAACAAGAATAGAGAGAAATCATAGAAGAGTTTTGAAGTCCACAGGAAAAATGGTTTTGCAGAACACAGGTGTTTGAGCTTGAACCACCATGAAGAACTTGATATTATACCACATGCTTTATGGCACAGGGAAGCAAACAAAAGAAATTAAGCACATGATCCACAGGACAATTAGGTAGCTCAATAAGGGTGAGTTGCTACTACAAGTCTAGAAGAACTTACGGGTCTGCTCGGCTGATTCGGCAGATATCACAATAGAAGTGGAGTGGTAATTCTGGAGGAACACTATCTGCAGGCTTCTCGGATATGATAACACAGCCAACATGTTGTTGTGTATTGCATTGTGAACCTTCACACTGAAAAGGGGTAGACAAATTATGGATAATAACCCCTAACTGAAGCAAGCAACGACAACCGTGAAGAACAAAATTACAAGATACTGCCATTTTTTGATATAATGAAATAACACTTAAGTGCTACATTTGGTAGAACACTTGTGTTTACTCCCTCCACTCTTTTTAAGTTCGATGTCAAACAAATAGAAACAGAGGGACTACATAATAAAAGTACATGACAAAAAGATATGTTACGGCTCCAGCTAAGTCTACAGGTTCCTTCCGCGCAATGAATAAATGAATAGTAGTAACCTAAAACATTTAGCTGCCTTCAAGTTTCAGCACATAAAAAAATTAACTGCTTTGATAATTCAGCATATGAACAGGTTTAGAACAAATTTTAGAAGTTTTGTTGGATTGGCTGATGGAAAGGACAACTAGATAATTTACATGATAATACTTGTAACTGTAATATGAAGTTCTGAACAGTACTTTAATCAAGGAATCATTGGCCATGGAATAACCACAGGGACAACGGACTTTGACATCCAACTGAGCATAATCATCCGACTTCCTTTTAGGCTTCGCAATATATCCTGGATCAGTTTGGTCTCTAGAGGCTGGAACAACATTTGTGGAGCCATGCATTTTTCTGGAAACAATACGCAAAGTTTACAATGCCTTGTAAGAGCACATCATATAGTTAAAAGTCTGTAAATAAGAAATGTAAACTCACATAAAAGTGTCACCAACTATTGTAGCGACTGTTGCTTTTTCAATCAACTTTATGTTTGACAAGCCATTCATTTTGGAGCCTGCAAGAACAAAATGAAAATGGTCACCATGACCTCCTAATAGTAGACACTAGGGCAATAAATATCAAATTTGAAAAGCTACAATGTAAACCTTGATCTTGTTGATCAGACAATAGTGCTAAGATTCCGTCCACTAGTTCCTGTAAATAAGGCAAAAGTACAAGACCCAGATGGATCATAAGTGAGCATATCCAATATATATAATACTAGAAGTTAATTAATGTAAAAATATGTTTGGGCTATTGACATGGAGGTCATGAAAATCCAATTAACACTCAATTTTAAGGCAATAACAGGGGGAATGAAAAGGTAAGCAATTGATGGTAATAAAAAGCAATAATAAGAAGCTACTTGTGTAATGAAAAAGATGAAGGAAGTTGCAGTGCAGAAACCTGCTTCCTTCCTTGCTTTGGAAGTTCAAGCTGATGCAGCACATCCTTTAGCTCTTTTATTCTGAAGTGATTCAGCTTGTACTGCAAATCGACATGTAATTATGAGGAACATGAAAAGGAGACACAAGCTGGTGCCTGCTTGGTTGGGTTAAGCAACATAACAAACTCATCTATCAAATGGGTTCCATCCATCTAGAAACATTAGTAATACAAAGTTATCAAGCTATGGGAAACATTACAAGTACAAAAGATTAGCAATAGATCAGTTTAATAGCATGCATGGCATAACCAGTGGAGTGGGTTGCATTAGAAGCGGAAATGCAAGAGGAGGGGTTGCTGGTAAAGAAAGGTAGAAAAAGAAAGGTGATGAATTGGAAGTAATGAAGGAACAGGCGGAACTGCGGAAGGAGTTGGAAGATGAGGAAAAGCGCAGTCCGGGTTAGGGAGGGATGAAAGAGGGGGGCTTTACGGCGCGCAGAAACGAGAGAGGAAGGGATTACCTTGCAATCGGCGAGAATCGGGTCGTCGGCGGGATCCGGTGGCATGGTCGGAAAATCGGAGAAACTCGCGGGCCGGGGAAGGAGAGAATTGTAGGGGGCGCCGCCGAAGAGCTCGAGAGGAGAGGGCCGTGCGGGGTGTGGCGGCGCGGAGACGAGACGACGTCTCACACACAGAGAGAGAGACCCTTCCTTCTTCCTCGTTGTACCGAGGCATCTGAAATTCTGAATCCTGAAACCGTCCGTCTGTCTGCAACCAAGAATAACTGAAGTAGCACGCATCTCAAAGCGCTCTCTAAGATTTTAGGTTAAGGTCACAAATTTGGTTTTGTTACCCTTCAAAAAAAATTGGTTTTGTTACTAGTACTTAATTTCTCCTCTTTTATTTATTTTTTCATATTTCTACGTGAAAGAGCAAGTCGGGCCTAGAGGAGGATGAATAGGCCGAATTTAAAACTTAAAACGAAACGGAAGCTGGATTTTTCAGATGTTCTGAGAATCACCACAGAACATCCGAAAAAGTCAACCTACACGAAAACAAGAGCTAGAAAGTAGATCGAGATGCACAAACAGCGACTAGACCTATAGCGGCTCACAAAGCAAAGTAAGAACACGAGTGTAGGAAAGAAATCACCGAAGTAGTAGCTCGACGAAGTATTCCCA
>CM002478.1:211531-223013 GCA_000325765.3 Leersia perrieri
GGGTGAATAGGCCGAATTTAAAACTTAAAACGAAGCGGAAGCTGGATTTTTCAGATGTTCTGAGAATCACCACAGAACATCCGAATGAGGTACTCTTGGGTAGATAAGTGTTGGTTGATTTCATCAGCTACTGCCGGCATATTTAGGAAGGGATAAAATCCCGCTAATTTTCTTTCCTAACAAAGAAACAAAATAAAGAGATAAAAGTCATTTTTATCGGAACAATAAGCATATATACCCTCGAGATCCACCAACATGTAATATCTTTACTACTTAAAAATAGTATAGTGGTGGTTGTTGTTCTGCCAGATCGAACGGCTGATATCACTTGTTGGATTTCACCTCCGCGTTTAATAGATGAGATCTATTCCACTCTCATTCCGCACGCGTGCCCAATCTAAACGGAAATCCTATTTTTCGGTAGTCCGCACCCACACACGCACGCCATCGCCATCCTCTCTCCGCCCGAATCGCCCTACGCAGCCGAAATCGTGCCGGTGCCGCCACCATCCACGCGCTGCCGCATCGACGTCAACCCTGTCGATCCAGTTCGCAGCTGCCTCCGCCGATCAATCTAGCCTTGCCTCGCCCAGCCTCCCTCAAGCAGTCAAGCTCCGTCATGTCCTCGCTGATCTGCCATCGCCCAACCGATCCGCTACCGCCTCCTCGCCCATCGTCACCCCCTCGCCATTCCACCGGCGTGCGCCCCCTCGACCATCTGCCATCGGCGCTGCCGCCGCCACTCCTTCGCCAATCCGCTGCCGACTCCTTTTCCTCACACCACCGTTGCCGATCCTGCCGTCGCCGATCCATCTTCGTCACTGACTCCTTTTCCTCACGCTGACGCCGCCGATCCATCGTGCACCGGCTCATACGATCCATTGCTTCTACATAATTTGTAAGTCGATAGATATTTGATGTCAGTGGTAAAATCAAGGCGTATTAATGAGATCGATAACTTTCCATGTGTACTGGTTCAGTATCAGATTGTGCTATTAGTTTGCTTATGATGGACTTTAATGTGGTTAACAATTAAAATGTTGCCTTCCCCAGTTTTGATGGCACCCGAAGATATGTCCAATTTCAGTGTACTCACAGAGCTTAATTATTTTGTTGTTTCTTATGACGTTCTCTGCCAATTTTACAATTATGCATGCTGATTGGGTGAGTGAATTAAGTAGTCTACTACTGTGTTCTGATCATCTAATGTAATTGTTATTCTTTCATGTGTTTAATTTTGATGGATCAACATTGCTTTGTAGTGGACTGTACATCATCAAGCCTATGTCTCATTTTGAATTTTCAATGGTGTTATATCAGCTTTGTGCTTCAGCAGTTGGTCAGTTATATTGTTTTGGTTGCAGGCCTGCTCTTTGCATTCTTGTACGTAAATTAGTACCAGGCAACAACATGCAGCAACAGCAAAACCATCGTAGAATGACTTTTTACATGGATTAGGATAGTTAGATCCGATTTTACATGTTTTTTTACTGCGACATTGATTTTGTGCCGCAATTAGCCTTACCAAGGAACAGAAGGTGATCACCGTGCATGCGCACTTTGCTCTTTTTTTTATTGTTATTTTGGGATATTGAATTGTGTTTTAGATATACCTCATTTTTTTTGACAGCAACATGGATTAAAAGCAATTTGACAGCAACATGGATTAAAAGCAATACTGTCCAAATATTGTCCTTGAGTAGTGAATTATGTTTTACATAAACCTCAGTATATTTTTTGTGGGCAGCTACATTGATTTAAAGGAATGCGGCCAATTAATCAATCTGTCTAGCCTTCTCTTGCCATCACTTATAAGCAAAATACGATGAAGGACACCACATCTTGCATATATTTTTTACGGATCCACTGTGACAATTAAAGTGGATGAGAAGATGACGATGCCCTGTGTGTATTTATTTCAAGATACCGTCAATCTGATTAATAGTGAGCGTGTACTGGGAGGAGGAGGAGGAGGTGGTTAAGAAAAGAGTCATACCACAAGGTTTTTGCTCATGAGGTTATAAGATTTCTATTGGAGTATCCTAAAGTTTGTTACCTACAGTGCAATGGACTTGGCAGTTATTTTCTTTACATTACCTGCAACCCATATTTCAGGTGTTCCGAACTAATTATAACTAGACGAAAAGTTCATAGTGAAGTCTTATTTGCCGCCTGAAATTCTGATATTAGTTAACAAATAGTTCTGTTTGTGGAAAATTAAAATTCTGGTTGCTATAGTTCTACTGTTCAAAATTACATATGAATACTTATGGTAAAATTCAAGACTCGCAGAAGAGGAAATATATGCCACACTGACGGGGGTCGGTTGGCTTCAACAGCAGGCGTCACACATTTGGCTTTGTAATGGCCGATTTGCTTGGTGCAATTATTTTCTATTTCATAATTTATGCCATTATGATCTGCTGGTCGCAAATCATGGGTTGCATGCTTTACAGAATTATTTTTCTGGTATGAATGCTGGACGATGTGATTTTTAGTTATTTGTTTTCTCAGTAACCAAAAATTTCTATGTAGTACTAGATCATCCTACTTTCATTTGTCCTCATAATATTTAACTTATGCCTTGGTGTCAGGTGGAGGACCTTGGTTGTCTCTTGAAGCTATACACAGACTGACACTCTTGCTTGATCCCTTATTTGTCATTACTCCTTTGATCAGTTTGTGCAGAAAGTCGAGAAATTGGGGGATTGCAACTGAGTTAGGGTAAGTTCTCTTACATATTTCTCTTCTATGTTATTACAATTTCGGGCAATCTTATAACAGCACCTGATTCTATCTTGACAGAGTATGTTAGCAATATAAAGTGAGGGAATAAAACTTATCCATCTGGTATAATTGGAATTTGAATATTGTAGAGCCATTTACCTGGTTATGCACCATGAATGTCATCACGAGAAGTTGTGAACTGAGCTCCTATGCATTGTTTATAAGTAATCTTATAGTGTGACTATATAAGTTCTACTACAGTGAAGTGGGATTATACTTTTGCAGGGTGCCAATGTGCTAATCCATAGATGTACTTAATGTTACTTGCGAGTAATTTATAGTCCATACCTATAAGTAATTTATAGTTCACAAATTGAAGCTTAAAATTCTGCTATATCATTTTTTACTATTTTTTGAGTGTTCATATTTTATTGTTTTATCATTTTGTTTCTTAATATATATGTAGTTTTGTACGAGCTTTAAAAGTGGTTGGATGTACACAATGTTCAGCTAATTTAACATATTGCTTGAATTGCCAACTTTCTGGATCCATGTATTCGGTAAGCTATCCACGACGATGAAAATAAATGGTGAGAGCGGCACACCAAACTCGTCAACAAGATCCTGTGTCAAAGCAGTCAAAACACCTGCAAGTCATAAGCTCACCACACCTTCATCGTTGACAAAACCAGGCCAGTTTTAATTCTTTCCAGTATTTTTACGTATCGTTTGGTCCATTAACTTGTTTCTATGCTAATTTAGAGATGATTTCTCTCACAGGCCCTCCTACTGATATTACTAATGTCAGTGCTGGTGTTTATTCCAAAAAGAAGCGTGCCTCTGCGATGGATAACAATTATGGGGGTTCCACACCAAAATCATCAACAAGTTCATGTCAGCTATTTAACACAGTTAGAACACCTGCAAGTAATACTCTCACCACGCCGTTGACAAGACCAGGTTACTTTTTTCCCCATTTTTTCTTAAAAAATATAGTATTTATTTGTATGCTAATTTTATGCTTATATGATTCCTTTGTTAGGTCCTCTAGCCGATATTACCAATATATTTGGTGTTGGGGCCAATCTAAAAAAACCAAGCATGCTGACATGATGGTTAATAATGTTGGGGGCTCCACACCCACTTCACTTCAGTTTAAGTCCTAGCACTATGTCCCGTTTTACAGTAATTATATATGTAATTTTGCGATGATTTCTTTATTAGGCCCTCTTGTCAAAATTACCAATAAAGTAAGTGCCGGTGCTGATTCGAGAAGGAAGCATGCAGCATCCACTTCAGGTCTGTCCTAACACTCTGTTGCACCTGTCGCTGCCTGTTCTGACTGCCTTTTACAATAGGTACATCTAAATATCTATACTATCGTGATGGTGACTCGTTCAGATCTAATGGCCGGCTGAGACTTGATCCGTAATCACTGTATTTTTTCACTTCCCGTTTTGCCCTTCCGTAACCCCACGCCCTACCCGATCTCCCGCACTCCTATTCTCCCTATACATCAAGTATCACCGGCTCACTGCAGACGCATCCGCGCCGCCGCCTCCATCCGAGCCGCCGACGTCGCATCCATCCATGCCATCCGCGCCGCCGCATCTATCCCCGCCCGCCGCCGCCGCATCCATCCGCCGACGCCGCATCCATCTGCGCCGCCAACTCCTCGCCGCCGCCGCTGCCGCCTCCATCCGAACCGCCACCGCCGGTCCTGTAGCTCTGCGCTGCCCTCTCCGTTCTGTCTTCTGTGTGGTCTGCGTCGCCCTCCTCACGTTGCTGCTGCGCCGCCATCCCTCGCGCCGCCGCGCCACCACGCCCCACGCTGCCGCCCCTCACGCGAGCGTGCAAACACACATCCGCTTGGCACGACGCCACTGCATTCTTCAGCTGCATCACCCATCTCCGAATACGCCTGCCTCGCTGGAGTCAACCTCTGGATACTCCGCGCCCTTAGCTGCCGCGCCCGTCTCCGTCTGAACAAAAGGCCTCCTCAGGTACACACTTGCTTATAGTGAAATTAAAAATGCAATATTGCAATTGTAAGCTGAACTATTTGGGGCCCAAACAACATTTATTTCGATTGATCCCAAGTTCCAACAGAGATGCATGACATCCTGGGCATGATTCAGATTAATTCAAGGTCTACATCCTAGGAAAAAACTGAATTTGCCTTATAAAAAACAGTACATAAGCCATTCAGGGGCAAGTCAGGGACAGATGACTGCACTTGAATTACCCTGCCAGATAATTTTTTTTCTTATGAACAATTACTCATTTTAGTGAAATCGATTAATTTGTTCAGTAACCTTATGTGAACGATTACAAAGCAAACCAAATAGTATAACTGGAATATTTTTGAAAATGCAAACACAGGGAAAGGGGAGTGGTCCAACCACCATTATTTTCTTATTTACGAACAACTCAATGAGATGCACACTTCATTCTGTTTGTGGACAGTGATAATCCATTGAAGTGTAGACAGTTATATCAATTTCAAAATAAGCCGAACAATTTCAGAATTTAGAATTTTATCTCTTTTTTCCTCATATTATATAACCGTATATTGTGATCGTACCTTATTTGACTCATTTGGCATTATTTCAGATCACACACTTTGTACATCCTAAGCTTCTTGTAAGTGTGAAAGTTCATCAGTTATTGATTATTATAGCAGATTTCATTGAAAAGCATATGAGATTTAATTGGAACTCCCTCCGTCCTGACATAAGGTCGTTTATAGCCTCTAACATTTGTCCTACCACAAGTCTATTTTGTATCCCTTTGAGTACTCTTGGTCTACAAATTGATGAGTTTTATCCACTTGTTATCCACTTACTCGACTGAGCTCACCACCACTTATTTCAAAGATGGATTCATACATGTTGTCTTATTATTATGGGATATAAATGGACATATTGTTAGGTAAAAGTTCAGCTTATGGTCTTTGGTGTAAGATTGTCCGAAGTTTGATATGGAGCAGAGGTGGTGTGGATCATCAGTTCATCACCTGTGTTTAAGATAACACAAAGAGGTAAGACCTGACATGGGAGAATATGTCATTTTCTTACTTTCCCATCCTTCAGTTAACTAGCAGCATAGGATTGATTATGTTTCTTTACAATCATAAGCATGGGGAACCTTACAGTCATATGCATGGTGTGAACATAAAGAGCGGTATTTTTATATTTTCTTATTGCTTCAGTAATGTAACAGAGAAAATAATGTTTTGCTCTTTAGTCTTGACACGTGCAACTCTCAGAAAATATAGAAGTGCTTACTGTTGGTGTTGTCAATGCAGCCGTTGATCTCTTTTCTTTTTGTCACTGAGAACTATAAAGGATTTTGGTAGCAAGTTTCTGTTCGGCGGTTTGGCTTACTAGGAATGATTGGGTGTTTGAGGGAGTTCTTATCAAAACACATTTACAGGTTGTTCGTAAAGCTATTTCATTCTTGCAGCGATGGTGCATCCTGCTGAAACAACCAGGAGCGGAGGAAGTGGACAAATGGTGCGCGGCGCTAAAGGACCATAAAATAAGGTCGACAAGGCTACATACAATGATAGTGCTTAAATGGCACAGCCAAGTATGCCGCATAAGCACTACAGCGTGGGTGGCTGGATGATTAACACTTGTTTTTTTTTTTCTAGAACGTTGTTTATGCAAGTGATATGTTTGAGGTTATGCCAAATCTGTCCATAAGGTCATATATTTGATTGTCTTAAGATTTAGTTGATTGGTTTTGTAATATGGATCATATATTCTGCAGTCCGCCTCATGACATTATTCTTTTCCCTTGGTTGGTTTAGGCTGGTGTTTTGTGTTTTATTGCTATTGTTCAATCTATCAATTTTCGTTTGCTTCCTATCACCTCCTTTAAGCTAATGGTCCGTTTGTAGCCCATGGAATTTGCTTGAACACAATCTTGTCATTACCTTCCTCTCTAATGTGTTTTTTTTTTCCTTTGCAGGTCATCGGAGATCATGCGACATGGTTTCTTAATTCTTATATATTTTTTCCAGTTTAATTAACCAATCAATGTCTCCATTGTTGTAGTTTATTGGGATCAATTTTATCGTTCATCTGGACAGTGCAGCTGTGTATAGCTCTGTCAAAAGGACCGCGAGTCTGAACAAATTTTAGGAGAAAAGAAAATAGAGGATGCCAAGTGTATTGGTATTTTGGGCTGGTATTCACCTTCTCATCTTTTTTTTATATGTTTTATCTGTTCTGCTAATGCAAAGAGATTTATATGAGCTTGTTGATTTACAGTGACAACATATTTGTAGGGCTGGGCAGAAAGCTCGGGCTCGTGAGCTTGGTTCGAGCTTGGCTCGGGCTCGCCCGGCTCGGATCGGCTCGAATACGGAACGAGCCCATGCCGCTACTTTCAGCTTGTTTTTGAACCAAACCAAGCCGAGTCATCTCGTGAACTGTTCGCGAGCCTATGGGCCTCAAAAATCCTGTGAATAAAATGGCCCATTAGAGCCTATGGCAGCAGCCCAACTGGCCCATTAGTGAGGAAAAGAGGTAAAAACCCTAATCCCTCACAGTCGCTATTGTTTTCGCCGCATCCTCTATTCCTCTTCGACTTCTCTTTCTTTTCTTCGCTACTGTTTCCACCGCCGACTTCGCACACACAGGCAGGCAGGCAACAACGGAGCCACGGAGGCTGCCTGTCCGCCGCCCCACGCCCTGTGCGGCTGCCAAACCGTGGCCCCTACCGGCGGCCGGCCTGCCGCCCCGCGCTGCACGCCTGCGCCGTTCTAGCTGCTGGCTTGTTGCTGACTGCCCCTCGCCGGCCGCCATGAAGAAGAAGAGGTATGTGCTGAGGGTTTTTTTGACAAGCTCGTGAGCCTAAACGAGCCTGGCTCGGCTCGGCTTATTTCCAACCCTACATATTTGTCCTCTAGAATATTAGGGGTCAGTTCTTTTTTTTTTCTAAATAGAAAGCAGAACATCATGGCAGAGGGCTCCCTCAGCTTTTCTCATTTTCAAAAGCTAAGATGCATCAATTCATGGAAATGGGGTGCACATCAAGTATGATGGATTAGGTGATTAATGAAGTTAGATCGACGAATTATAGTGTATATATTGGTTTTCAACTTAGGCTTTGACAAATTTATGTAAACAAAAAAGGATACATATCTGTTTGTGGTGATGAGAATAATTGATATGTGTACACTGCAACATGCTTTTAGTTTTCGATGCAAGATTTTTCGTCCCATTGCAACGCATGGGCACTCAACTAGTATAAGGAGAAGACAACTAGTACAACAGGAAAATGACACATTTAATTCTCTGGCATTGACCCCTAAAATGTATTATTAATTTAATGCGTTTGAAAGGCTCGTGAGGTTAATGTATTATTAATTTAATGCGTTTGAAATGTAATGTCGCTAGCATCAGCAACTTCGCAATGTCAACATATATGAACACTAGTGACCTCAAGGTGGCTAAACCAGTGCCTCTGCACCAAAACCAGGAGAAGAAGAAGAAGCAGCAGCAAAGGAAGAACAACAGATAGAGATTTCTGCATTAGCAGGGGTGATCATGTAAGGCTAAGAATTTCTAACAATATTCTCTTGGGGGATCTCAAGGGTTAATGGTGCGATAAAAAGTTCGATTAATTTTGACGTATGGTAGACTCTCCTTTCAATTTCTTTTGGCAATCACTATATATTTTTCCAAGGTGCTACCATGAATGAATATGCAGTTTGGCAGGTCTGCACACATCGATCACAAATGGCACTCTAGTGGAGTGAAAAGAAAAAAAAGGAAAAACTGAAGATCGAAATGCAAATGCAAGAGAGTATAGATGCGAATGATCGATAATGGCAACAGCAGGTGCCTTTTTTTGGCACTTTTGAATGGCAGGCAGCAAAAAGTAAGTCTCAGAGTGATGGATGAATCGATCCATCCATCCAAGTAAGTGGGCTATGCCTTTACCATGACATGACACCAATGGGGGCACCGCAACTTTGCACTAGAAGGTCGTTATATGTTTGCCTCCATATATATATACGTGGCTAGCTACCTTATTGTGCTTGCTGACAGATTAATTGGAGGATCTATATATATTTCAAGGAGAAATCGAGGTCACTGGATTATTGGGTTCATCATCAATCACGAACCTTACATCCCTAACATATCTGATCCCCTTCAAACTTGAGCTAGCTTAGTCTTCCTATATATTGAGCTATATATATTACTACATCCGTTTCATATTATAAGGCGTTTTGGCTCTTAAATAGATTCATGTATGAATCCATGTATGTGCTTTATATATGTGTCTATGTTTATATGTTTGTTAGGAACCTAGAAAAAACATGAAGAGGCTAGAACGCATTAGGGCCTGTTTGGTTTCCAGCCATACTTTGCCACACCACAATTTGTCAAAGATGTGGCAAGCTACAGAAAGTGTGGCCAACAAATTGTTTGCCACAATTGTGGCAAGGGTTGGCTAAAACATAAATCTACGACGTGTGGGCCTAAAGTGTGGCAAGCCACACTTATAGTAATCAACCAAATACTATCTAAAAAATATGGCGTGCCTCAACTGTGGCGTGGCAAAGTGTGACTGGAACCAAACAGCCCCTGCATGACCTATATTTATATATTGGATGTGTAATAGTTTATTGACCTATATTTATATATTGGATCCACCTGCTTGTACCGTTATACGCATACTTAATTGCCTACGCTCAACTGTTGATTCTCTCTTCACTCGAACTCAATTCCATTTATCCCTTTAATTTTGGCGGAGACATATGTCACATATATGCATGTACTTCTTTACGAACACCGTTGCTACTTGCAAGCCTTTCCTTTATATATAAATCCATTAAAAATTGCAAATTAATTATACTAAAATAAGTAGGTATTCGATCCTACAAGCTACAATTACTGGTTCCACCATTTGACGTGCATAGTAGAGTATAATGACGTAGTACTCATCTTTCTAGAACCAAAAGGTTAACTGTTGTGATGGAATAAATAATAAAGTTCAATTCGCGCGTGGTGGCCGGTTGGAGATCACTGCTTCCATTTGCAATGCAAAGCAATAGGAGGGAAATCATCGTTCGTCGGCACAATCATCATTATCATTTGTTAGAGTGATATATAGAGAGAGATGCATTGTAAACGTCGCTCTCTTGACCCTTCCTCTTTCGACTCTCCTCTTAGACCTCACCGCTGCTAGAGCAGCCGTTGGCAAAGTCGTGTGGCCACAAGGACGACGACGGCTGTGTGGCGTGTTAAGTCGTGAGTGTGGTGGGGAGTCACGAGTGGATGGTGGTGGCGACGGCTGTTGGATTTAATTAGGGTTAGACCCATTTAAATCTAATAATAAAACTTTAAACACACACAAGTACAAATTATAAGCCAAGGGGATGAGTGTTCTTACACCGGAATGTCCGGTAAAGTCATTGGATAGTCCGGTAAAAACTCTCTCTTGATTGCTGATTTTTTACCAAACTGTCCGGTGGACTGTCCGGTCGATTGTCTGGTAGAACAACCGGAATGTCCGGTAGAACTACCGGAATGTCCGATAAAATACCTTTGTTACGAACAGAACCATTTTACCAGACTATCTGGTGATGTTACCGGAATGTCCGGTAGCAAGCGGACATTAGAGGTCTTAACTTCTAAAACGTTTGGAGATTTAATGGCTGCGTTTATTCTTCATAAACAGGTCATTAGAACTCAATTAGGCATCTATTCATTCACACTTCTTTCTCCTTGGCACATGAGAAGTCACTCTCTCATTCTCTCCACTATTGTTCTTGAAGTTCAAGCTCTTGCATTACAATCTCTTCATCCTCGATTTTGAGTTCTTGCGTACACAAGATCTTAGAACGAGCAGGCCTCCAGAACTAACGCCGCGTCGCGAGTACCTGTACGGGTAGACGGGCGATATAGTTTTTGGGGAGCACTTCCGTGCTACTGCTCAAGGTTCTTCCTCATGACAATCGACGAGACGATCGGAACTGCTGATGGATCGGGCAACGGAGGAGGAGGCAATGGAGGAGACAACCATGGCGGATCAAGTAGATCATCTACATTCAACTCTGAGTATGATATCCTCACTTTGATCATGAACATAATAGGTATTATCGTGTTCTCTTTGGTGCTGGACATGTATAGCTTTTCATAAGATCATTATCTACTTAGTGGTATCACTTTGATGATTATTTCTTTACTGAATTACTAGATTAAATTATATCAAAAATTGACTAGATTTCCAACAATCCAAAAACTATATAGGTCATTTTTGGTAGTTGGCTTTGCTGCATCATTACGTCCACCTCCTTTTGATAGTTCAAATTACAAGCGTTGGAAAACTCGGGCTATGCTATGGTTGACTGCCATGGAATGCTTTTTTGTTGCACAAGGCAAACCGTCTGAACCTCCTTTATCTGATGAGGATGACAGGAAGTTTGAGAAGGCGGATTGTCTATTTCGAGGTGCACTTATAAGCGTTTTGGCTGACAACATAGTAGACGAGTATATGTGCATGTTCACGGGAAAGGAAATGTGGGATGCTCTTGAGGCTAGGTTCGGGGTTTCTGATGTCGGCAGCGAGCTGTATGTCATGGAACAGTTCTATGACTATAGGATGGTCGATGACCATTTTGTAGTAGAACAAGCTCATGAGATCCAGATGTTGGCAAAGGAACTCGAGAACAATAGTTGTGAGTTGCCTGACAAGTTTGTGGCGGATGGCATTATTGCCAAATTACCACAATCTT